>JASGYR010000212.1:0-277690 GCA_030068185.1 Colletes collaris | reverse complement strand
CAATCCAGGAACGCTGCCGAAGCGAAGCGGCGAAGACTTGATTCCCGGCCGGAGATCACTTTGCCGAGCACGTGACCTGAATTTTCCGTTCGGGTACATTTTCAAGCTTGGTTTGGAAGAATCCGCAGACTTCTCTCTCCCGTTACGTGGTGTAGTGCGTTCAATGGCGGTTTTGGTTTCAGCCTGCTTTCGTTAATTAACACCGAGCGCGTATATGTCCGGAACTCCATGTACAGGTGTTTAGCGATACAAGATCGGCTTCGTTGATCACCGGCCAAGGATAACCGATTTCTTCAGCTATTGCGCCCATTTCGGGAGCTCAGTATCCGGCGATCGAACAGGACGTGTTGTGGAGTTTCCGTAGCCACGATCGCGATTCTCGTTGCGCCATTTAAAGCGAATTCATTGAGCTTGTCTCGGAAATCTCCGTGTCCGCTTAGGAATTGAACCATGTAGTAATTTACGTCCACCCAGCTTGCATCGAGGCGGGCGAATACATCCAGGAAGTGGCGGAAGGTGACCCTACCTTTCTCCATTGACGACCATCTCGATTGCCGCATATTGAGAAGTTCACGCTCGCACCAAAGGCTTTCGCGCAGAGCAGCAGTGCTTCTCCAGCCGCCAAATCAACCAGTTATTCCACAATCTCCGACTTCTATATTCATTTGTCTTCTTATCCAAAGTAATGCACACGCTCCGGTTCCACTAACACACCAAGTCTATCGGCATCGTCCCGGCAGTCACTGCGATCGCGTCGGTAGATACCTTGCGATAGGCCAGCCAGTACGACGGAGCGCAGAACATTCCTCTGCGCTCTGGCAAGTTTTATTCTTGTCACAGAGGTAAACATATCTACCCCATCCGGCGGCGACGTGATGTTTGCAATCGGGACGAAGAGACCATTGTACATAGTACGCGCTGGCTCGGTGTCCCAATCCCCAGTTTGATCGAGCAAGTCTGGCTAGCGTCGGGACGGATGGCGGCGGGACGAAGTGGCCTCGTCCTGCCCTTCTGAGACAAGGTAGTTTACCGAGAGACCGTTTATCCCCCGTGGGTGGGCATAAAGCGCGGGCGCGGGAGGATACCGGAAGTATGCTTCGAAAGGCGATTACCGGTATCCTCCCCGTCGTCTGGAAAGGTCACCAGTGGGGTTTTTAGTGGGTAGGTCCCGCGCCCGTTATAAAAGTAATGGGCGCGAGGGAATCACACACCCCTCCCGCCTCTCCACAAAGAGGTGGGAGGAGTCTTTCGAAGATTTTCCCCACGACAAAAAAAAAAAAAAAAAAAAAAAGTCTGGCTAGCGTATAGAACGTTCGCAAAGACTTTGGCATTCACAATTCGACGTGAGATCTCACTCCCATTCGCTCATCGATGTGGTGCCAAGTACTATTGGCGCGCCGCCGGAAGTCCCGCGGAAAGAATGCTGGGAGAAGTAGAAAGAGGATACACGTATTCCCACATGTACTTTGTTCTCTCGCTCGCTGTTGATCAACAGCAATTACCACACACACAATGGACTGACTGACTGAGGAAGACAAAGAGATAGAAAGAGATAATGAGAAACATATGGCGGACAGAGCCACATTGGTAGTAGTGCCTTATATATTACTATTATAAAAGTTATATCTAATGCAAGACAACAATATGATAGGAAAGTATAGGTTATGTAATTACCAATGGAAGTGTTATTCAATATTTAATATTTAAGTCTTCCTTAACAATACAATAATAAAAACATCTCAATAAAAAATTTAGAAATAAATAAAGACGTGATAACGACTCTGTATGTGTATACATATATAAAAAACACACAATTTATACATAAATATAAGCTATGAAATCAACATAAATATAAAATTTCTGCATACTTAAATATATGCAATATTGTGTATATAATATATTATTTATTACTTTAAAGCATTCAAGCCTCATTGAAATGTGTGCAATTTTTTGCGGTGTGACAGAGTGGGAATTTCCTCCGGAACGCAAGACGATCAAAGACGATGTGCTCTAGGTATATTTGCACTGTTAAAATAATTTTTCATTTAAGAAAAACTGCCATATACTAATTTTAAAAAAATATAGTATGTGTTTTTACCTTATTCATTACTTGAACTTGGCTGCATTCCAGTTCAGCATCAGTTTCTTCGTCTGTTGTAATCAGACCCATTGATTCCATCATACCTTCTAAGCAATCCCATCTTTTTCTCTAATATTCGTTTTCTAATTTTTCGATATGTTTACAGCAATTGCTCCGATGAGTAACGCTTGCATTTCTCTAATTAGCTACTGAGGTATAAGTCTCTAATTTATCTTTTTGTGTGCTTCTGCTGGAAATATCTGTGTATGCTCTCAATTTTCTGTTTTAACTCAGCCCATATCAATTCAATAGGATTTAGATCGCAGTTGTAGGGCAGTAAGCGCAAAATGTTATGTCAAATCAGCCTCATAATTTGATCAATTTTGAAACTTTTCTGGGTTTTACTTTTTTCGACTAAATCAAATAGTTGAAATTTTCTCATAGTAAAGAGAATTTTATATTTGTTTCGGATTGTACTTCACCATAGCAGCTTTCGTGGACGAGTTTGTTGGTATTATTTGCTGGGTTGAGTGGTATGGAGCGTTATCTGTTACAACAACTGAACTTTGTGGAATATTGGGTAATAATTTTCCACTATCCACTTTTTAAATTTCTCCGCATTCATTTGCCCGTGGTAATCTCCTACTGTTAAAGTCGGCTTATAAATTAATTCGGCCCCCATTAATGAATCCATTTTCTCCTCCTGCATGCACTATGACTAGACAGTGTGAAGGAAGCTGTTATTTCTTGAAATACCAATAATTTCGTTGCTTTGCCAGCATTTGCACAAGCTCAAAGGTGTATTTATCTACCCACGTCTCATCTATATATACTATATTTCTTTTCTGCAACCTATAATATTGCTCAGCATGTAAATATTTTCCTCATACGCAACAATATCCAGTCTTTCTGTTAAAAGTTTTCGGACGCTTTGGCTTCAACTTCCATTTGAATCCCATGCTAACAATAATAACCTATATGTGTGGTCAATTTCTTGGGAAAGCAATTCGTTCTCGAGTAACCACCAATAATTTTGTCCCGATGGCATGAATTCCTCCTGAACTGTATAGAAATCAGGAGATAATGCTTTTTATTACTTCTCTGTCTTCAGCGGAACAATGAAATTTGTTCTCACTCTGTCTTTGGACGTTTCTTTTCCGGGCGACGATAACTGCTTCCTCCTCGCTGCATGATGCATCTTCTTTACGAATACGTATTTGACACAGTTTTCACGTTGATATTCCACAGTATTCAACAACACGGGCGTTTGCTTTATCAATAGGGTGAATCAATTGGTTTGAAAACATTTCTTCATCACACCGTTTTATTACATGGCGAACTATATTTCCAGGGCGCACTCACTGTGGATGGTTTGCCCTTGTTTACGTTCCATAATGATTTTTTTATTTAATTTAATAAATTAAAAACAATTAAAATTGAAAATGTAAATAAAAGGAATATAATTTTAAAAATATCAAATCACAAAAACTATAAAACTACTAAAATATTTAAACTCTAAAAAATAGAAATAGAAAAAAACTAAGTATGATAATATAAAACTACAACAATGTAAAAAAGTAACACTAAAACTAAAACTAGGATTAAACACTTATATAAAAATTACACTAAAATAAGAACAAAAATACAGAGATATTACAATAAAACAATAAAACTATAATAGTAAAACAATAGAAAACTATACTCTGAATATGGATAAAAATTGAATAATAAATTAAATAATAAAAATCGCTATGAATCGTTATATACAGAAAAAACGTTTGAACTTGACTTGCTGAAGACTTGGGAGAATAAGTGAAAGAGCTCCGAGATGGTCACATATATATAGATCGAGAAGTTGTTTTATATAAACGACAAATAGTGATGCCATAGGTCGCCATAGAATTTCTTAGAAGCGATGAGCTGGGACTAATTGTAACAAGTGTATATTACTGTTTGTGTTTAAACACAGGAGACGTTGACACGAGAAGGAAATGTTATCGTTGGTGCCGATGATGGAAGTAAGTTTAGCTTAGATCACATGCGTATCGATGTGCAAAATATTTAGGATTTAGGGTCAGAAATTCATTCCGAGAGTCAGCTCCTTGAACGTGCGTAGTAAAAGGGGTCCTCCATGTCGGTGACCTCTTTGTTTATGATATCTGTAGATATGGAATTCCAGGGATTTGTTCGACTTCGACAGCAAAATGCATCGAACTTGGGTCAAGAGTAATCGACTCATGGTTTTACCCTTATAATTTAATGCTTTTTGAGGAAATGACTAGAGTTCAAATTGGGATTATCTCAGACAAAAATATTTGATCACCATTAAGTAAAACTAATTATATCTCAAAAATCATCTTTATTGCTCCACTTATAAAAAAGTGCTAATATTACATATTGTTCCTTCCGTATATTAACACATTATGCATTACAAAGGGTGACGAGATATCTCTGTTTTCATGTTTTTTCGACTTTCTATCGATGTCTTAAGGAACTAAAAATAGATTTATTATGAGACAGCATACCCTTTGAACTAAATAATAGGCAAAGGCAAAAGAAACTCCCAACAAAAAATATGTAAAGTCTCAGCTTGTCCAGTGAAGAGAGAAAGAAGCGAAACTCAGATATGAGTTGCTGAAATTGTACCAAAGACCATTGTAATAAAGGAGAGATGCTTCACCAGATATCACTTAATCTTGAAGTATTATTCAAGTGTGTAAAATAAATAATAGTTAAAATGTAAAAAGTCTACATAATAAATAAATGTATAAAAAATATACAGGAGTGTTCAGGCTACTAATAGTAAAAATTTTAATAGAGAGCGATAGTAGAGAGCCAAAATACATTGACAAAAATCAAGAATACCAATTGCCCAACTGAAGCTTCGTTAAAAAGTTATTAACGTTTAAAAGTCCCGCCTGTACATGCGAATTTTTTCTCGAAAATAGCGCATAAGATTTCGGGGATATGTCTGTTAAGGATATACCTGCCATATGCCATATGGCCAAACATTTGACTGACTTGTAAAGCATCGATGTCACTGAAAGCATAGTCCTGCACTCTGCATGACCGAGACCACGCCAGGTACACTCTCTGCCCGAGCTCTTCAGCCGCTGGCGAACCGGCGGGCTGACTTCCATGACCCAGTTGGCGGTGTCCTTATCCTTCGGGCCGGTTGCAAACCGAAGCCCACTTCAGGTTGGACGACACATCCGCCTGAGTCATATCGCTGAGGTTCTGCTTCCAAATGCTGGAAGCGACGCTCCTCCTTACTCATCGACCCACTGGGAACATCGCAACAATGGATTGTGGGGTTCCTCAAAGTCGGTAGAGCTGCTGAAAGCCCTACTTCTCTTCAGCTTCGTACGCAATTGACGAAGGCCTTTAGATCCTCTCTTGCGCTCAGGTTTCGACGGCTTCATGCCACCGGAGTGGATGCGTCGGACCGACCTCACGCGGATCTTGGCTTTTTCCGCCAAAGCTGTTCACCAGGGGACAGAACAGTTTGTTTAGTAACATCACTGTTCTGGTTGTCGCTTTCCACTTTGGCGGAAAAAATTTTCACGACATGACGTGGTGGTTTAGCCGCTTCCGGGAAACTTCGGATTCGCATCGACTTTCACCGCTTGGGCGTAGGTAATGACACTGGTCGAACAGGTGTTTGTTTCCGCAGTCGGACGAGATCCGTCGTCTGCGAAACTGAAGCGACAACCCTCTCTGCGACCGCCTCTTGACGGATCGCCGCCGAGCTGTCCTTCTAGAAAGCTATTCCGGTTAGCAAACTTCCTGGACGAAGCTCGTAGAGCGCCGCCGCGCTGCCAACTATCAAAGGCTCCGGTTTCTGCTGCCAGCCTGACTTGTTTTCACCAAGACAGCTGGTCCGGATGCGCCTTGATGAGTTTCGAGGCCTCTCCACTAATGACGGCATCGAGAGCCTGATCGAAGGTCTGGCTTTACTTTGCCGCTTTTTGCCGGAGCTTTCGCTACCTCCGGCGTCTTCTCTTGCCAGCGACGGTTATCCAACCGTCGCTGTCCACTTCATGGCAGCCCCTTTCACTCTCGTCCGAAGACGTGGCGTTGCTCTTCTGAAGAGACCTTCGGCTTTTTGGCCTCCGGCTTCTTCGGTGGAGTTGTACGGGGTGGTGTCTCCGATCCGTCTGTTTCTGATTTTATTCACTGGGGCTGCGGGAGATGTTATTCCCGCTGGCTGGATCTTGTAGCCATGCCAGCCTTTGAGTGTTGAAACACTGCTGGGGGACGTTTTGTGCCCTTTACCAGCTTCAACCGCCTTCGCTTTCATCTGAGGTGGTGAAACCACCCCAGCCTTTTACATGCTCACCGCTGTCGTTCTACCACAGAGACAACGACGGCGGCTCTCTGTAACTCCCCCCCTTTCTCCCTTCTCGGGGTACTGAGGCGTCAATTTTGTTGAGTTCGATTTTAGGTTCCCATATCACTTGCATGTATTCCTTTTTCGTCCCAGGAGTGTGCCCCGGCCTCCACTGGACCCTCAATTTGGAACCCGGCTACTGCCTGGGTTAGGACTTGCACACCGGGATATAGTCCGTGAACAAAGGCCGACCGGGCTTTCCCGGAACTCCTAGGTTCACTTCCTCGCCCGAATAGAACCCACGAATGGTGTTCCAAGCCGGTTGACCTAGACACAGGGCTGCTTTTCTCGCTCCTAGCCGCCTGTCTAGACACGTGGAAGCCAGAGGCCAAAGAGTACGTGTTCAGGGGCAGCTACACTCCCCGCAAGAGAGAAGCCCTCAGATCCCAGGATCCTCTTTTCCGCCGACACAGGTCGCCACGCACGGCAAACACGTGGGAACAAACCTCAAACAGAATGTTCCTCTGCTTCGCTACGCCCGGTTTCTGCTCCCTGAAGGAGCCCGCGCGCTGCCCTTAACCAGGGACATGACCACGGGCATCATGTTCCTTGCAGCATTTGCTCCAAAACGTGGGACTGGTCCTTTGCAACGTCTAGTTGATCTCAGTTTGCAATCATCGACTGTGCTCTGGACGCTTCCAGCGTCTTTTTGCCATCGCCAACGACGTTAGCTGCCTGTATGTGCAGCGCAACGACGGTCTTACCATGTATCATGTAGCCATGTGTTCGTATCGTCGTTGGCGTACCCTTATGTATTTTTTCTGTCATGCTGCTGCATATCCTTCACTATGTGCAGCGTTCTGTATGGCGTGGAACTCTGAGTCTGATAGAGTACCGTACACCACCGGCTTCAGGCTCGGAGGTTGAGCTGGTCTAGGCGGAGTCTTCTGAATGGCCAGGGAGGCGATCCACGCTTCGAGGCCCGTCTCCCCTACCTAGGATACTAGCATAGAGGATAAATCCCCAGCCGACACCGTCAGGCAGTAGGGAGCAGCTCAGCTACGCCTATACGGTGGCCTCCTTCCGCCGATCGTCTGGCATGTCGACGTCTGCCACCAGATGTTTTGGTGTGCTGGACCTTGCGCAGAGTCCAGCGGCGTATTGCTTTTGGGGGACGCATGCAGACGTCGTTTTATGTCTCGTTTTGCGGTATTAAAATTGCTTAACGTGAAAAGGGGCATATAGCCCGCTTTTTGTTTGTCAAGTGCCGTACTCGCCTTCTTGGGAATTTTCATTAATGCGAAAAGGTAAAGACATATAGCCTTTGATGTAATATACGCTAATTTTCTTCTCCCATCTCTCCTTCTTGCTTTCCCGGACACCACGGTTTCTGGAGACACCTCTTGCTGTTTATAGCACATGACGATCTGACGGATCCCATCTTTGCTCGGGTAAGGTGGGGTTGCTGCCTGATGGCCGGTGTGCCCGTGTTGTGCCGCCCTGCCACAAAGCCAGGAGCCCGTTCTGCCGGCTTCTGCCGTTGCCCGGAGTCCACCGCTTGGAGGAGGAAGGTTGGCTCATGCTGTGAGGGCCGGTGGGGAGTGCTATCACCACTCCCACTAACTTTGGACACCTAGCAGAATAGGGACAGTGGGAATCTCGTTAATTCATTCATGCGCGTCACTAATTAGATGACGAGGACATTTGGCTAAATTTCATTTGAGAAAGGATCGGCAGGTTCATCCGGTACCACAATTTCTGGAGGATGGGTTTGATGATGTTCCAACCATTTGAACAATCCTTTTTGACTTCCATTTCTAGAATTTCGCCAGGGAAGAAAACACTGTCGTAATTGTTCTCAGAGTAACTCAGCTACTTGTGTAGCTCAAAGAATAATATAACTCAAAAGGACTCATCAAAACGTAAGTCCTGCAGAGTTGGCATTATGTAATCCCGCATCGTATCTGCTCCATCCTACGTTTTGCACTTTTATCTGTTCCTGCGCATGCCATCGTTGAAATTTTTGCACTAGCCATTGTTCTGTTTGAGTATAATTAGTAGTTTTCTTTCCTAAGAGTTGCGATCCGTAACTGAGCGAATATTTAACGAATTCTAACTGTATTCAAACCCTTTCCTGCTGTTCAAGCGACGTCATTTCTCGATTAGAAACACCAGCATACTCGTGCTTCTTTTGGGCACATGTAAACCAATGCACATCGCGCCTCCGCCAAATAGCTTCAGGTGTATGTGCCAAACAATCTACGGGAGAGAAACGTTTGGTTGCACAGTATTCAAAGCGATTGATACACTTTAACGGAATGGAGTCCGGATCGAGGTGTGAGTTTTATCAGGGAAGTAGATCGGACAAATGGTTTCTTCGCCGGCCTTTTAGACCGACCTTTTATTATGGCTTACCCAAACAAACCCAGAAACAAAAGAAAAACCCAAACGAATAATTATAATTAAAAATAACGAGACTGAACAGGAAATATTAATTTGGCCTCAAAGGTGTCACAGCCCGTTCCCGCGATGCTAGGTCGCCGAACTCGCAGGCTTG
This sequence comes from Colletes collaris, assembly GCA_030068185.1. Taxonomy (NCBI): domain Eukaryota; kingdom Metazoa; phylum Arthropoda; class Insecta; order Hymenoptera; family Colletidae; genus Colletes; species Colletes collaris. The sequence goes on along the minus strand of JASGYR010000212.1, from coordinate 268,723 downwards.
AGGAATAGGCCAAGATTCCATGAACGGAAAAACACGACTATGTGTTGTGAGACACGCATGCGTTATGCGTATCTTCGTCGCGCTCGTTTGCTCGCGCTCCTCAAGGCTTCGTAAAGTCGAGACGTGCCGTAAATGAGCGGAGAAATATCAAACTTTCGTAAAATTTTCGGGAATTATAAAGTGGACTGTATTTTTGGCTGGAGGAAAAAATTCAAACTGCTTTTCTTCGCCGAATTTCAGTGGTCGATTGCTCCAGTGGACGGGGATGCAGAGTGAGGAGGTTGTAAGGGGCTCCTAATGCACTTTGTTCCCGTGAGTATGCACACTGCTAGTCTGTGCGTCGCGTCGCGCCACTGCATGCACTGTAATGACCGTCAATCTGCGGCTTCTCTTAACAACGCGTTCCAACAGAATGACTTATTTCTTGGCCGAGAGTTACACTACGAAGCCCGACAACACGTTTTGGTATTCACTGCACGAATGCACTTACTCGACGTGATACGTTGCAGTATTTTGAACTACGCGGGGGCCTGACCCGCGACTCGTTATCTTCTCCACTGGTGCTCCTCTATACGTTACACCGGCGGATCCAGAAATAAGGGCGGAGGCGAAGACCGAAAATCACACGTCGTCAAAAAAATGGACGTGGATCTGACTTTACAGATGAGCCCACCTGCAGGAATTTACCAGCGTAGGTGCCTCACTTTGGTTTCTCCTAAGCCGAATGGGCAATCACACAGAAGTATGGACGGTAAATCGCCGACTTCTGCATATGATTCAAACGTTTATACGTTAGGAATCGACCGTTAAATTCGCACAGGAAATGAACACCGTATTGGTGTATTCTCGAGCCCTCAAAATATGCAATAAATTTTAAATTGATTAAACTCGATCCGAGATTTTCTCGAACAGAGATTCAGAGTGGCACACTTGCACGAATCGAGATGCGAGATACGTGTTTTTCCAAGCAAGTGCGTAGAATGAATTTCCGACCTTTTCGAGGCAAAGGCTCGCTACACCCTTTTCTACAACAATAGCAGTCTTTGGCGGGGCTGCTTTCTCGTACGAGGATCTTCCATCTTAAATCGCCGATTAACTTCTGATCAGATATGATCAGGAGCCGATGCGTTCTCGTTCAGAAGTCGCCGTAAGAATGATCCGGATTGACAGCCGAAGACGTCGCTGCGGTAGCCATCTTACTGGTCGTTCCGTGGCGCTGGTCTGATTACTCGGCAGTCTCTCCTTGTCACGTTACCGGCGCCTTTTCTACTTTTTGGTACTCGACGTCACTAACACTGCGATGCTAGCACACTCGAAAATCGAAAGGTAATGAGCTGTTACCGATTCCAGAAAACTAATAATACACCACGCGTTTTTCAATCACCGTTCGCTATACAAATCCAATTTTGAGATAATCTCTTGAATTTATTGTACGTTAACAGGATTAACAGTGCAATTGCGGCCGAGGATAATCGCTCGGCATTGTAAATCCTTAAACACACTGGCAATATAAATCCACAAGGGGATTTCACTCTCTAATCTTCTTTCTCTTCCAGATAGGCCATTTCCGGTATAAAAGTTGCTGTGGAGATTTTAACTGATATTACTCAGATAATTGCTGCAATAATGAAATAGACTCTGTTAAATTTGCCCAATCATCGTAAATGGCCAATATTGGTTGATCTCGATATCCTGGACCAAAATTTAGATGCTGGCATTCGAAAGAATGTAGCTCACACCTATGCTGGTCTATGCAAGTGCTTGCAACACCTTTTAACAGAGGGCTGCTGAAGAGGGTTCCAACTAGTTCTGATTTACTACACCCCCTTTAAATTCGAGCATCCCATAAATACATATCACAAATGGCTCATACCGAACTGGTGATGAGGATATGCCAATAAATTTCATCTACTTTGCCGTATCACGTCACTACAAAGTTTAGATAACTTACTGGAGATGCACTATTTACTGGGCGCTGTTATTAATAGACGTTGTATCTGATATGTACCTGCATCACTGTATTCCAATACATCATTCTAAAGCCAGGATGTTTAGTCATAGCAATTTACATTGGCCTCCGTAGTAATCATCATCTGTGCATCAACAATAAACTTTTGCATGACCGCCGAAAGTCCCGGACAACATTTTAAGTGCCATATTTTCAGGTGACACATATCCTAATGCTTGATAATCATTTCTTTCTACAGTCGTGAAAGTAAGCTAAACGAATTTCAAAACGCACACACGTCAAATAACTAACCCCCGTGTCTCAGTTAATCACGCACTAGCACGATCATTAAAATAAGTATGACCTATTCATTGGTAGACATACGAACTCCCATTAAGGTTCCCAACCAATTCCAGTCAAAATACCAACTACTGTAGGCTTCCACAACACATGAGTGGCGCTTACGCACTCTTGCTCTGTTGTGGTCTCATCATCTCCTGCAATTGTTCTCCTAATTGCATTGCATGATCCATCAGTGACGAAACCATTTTCACACCTAATAACTTAGTTAAAAATCTGACAATTCCAAGCCCCAATAGCTGTCCAACTCTGTATCAATCCATGCTATTAATATGTCTAATATCATATCAAAGGCATACTCTACATAAGTTGCGGCTTTCAGGCTTAACACTCTCCTAACATCTTCTCTGCCCCACTTGTTTTAACTGTCTGTGTCAAATAATCTCTATAGATGTGCCTAATTTTGAGGAAACTTCGTTCAATTTTCCATCAGCAACATAGTAGAAACTTGATCCATATTATCAGTAACATTGTTTCGTATACTACCCAGCGTTTCTAGTGCCACAGCAGTTGAATTGCCAATGGTCAATTCCCGGAACAGCGCATACTGCTGCTGTCATTAACCGTTCAGGTTGACAACACGCTTAACTCACGCTTTGTGGAGCAATGTATTCCAACCGAAGTCAATACATTAGAAGTGTAAAAATCCATTTGACGTGTGGTTGATTTTCTTGTATCCACTACCACTTCCTCTAATGCATCCTCGTATTCATCTTCTTGAGAATCGTCCATTTGCAGTCTTGCTTTGTGATCAGTATGCTGGTATCTCTGAGTGTATAGTTCGTACCTCTGTATTCCGTAAAATTTAAGCGACTTCAAAATCATCACCAGCAGACCACCACACTGACACATTTACATCCTTTACCACACGATATTACCAAGTGTCCAGAGTTTGTGGCACCTTTATCGCGCATGCATGAATAATCACGCTGCGCGTCTTCCTTCAAACGTTAAAAGCCCAATTATTTTCTGTGTCAAAATGGAGCCTCAACACATACGGACGGGTTAACGCTTGGAATAACTAAAATCCGTAGTCAAACCACACGCATATATTGGACGAGAGCTCATGCCTAAGGTTCTTTAAATTGTTAACATTCATCTCCAGGCCAAATTTGCGAATTCCCGTGTAGAGGTAAATGGAGTCACATAAACAGGCGAATTTTTGAACAGTGTGTACAATAATTGTATACTCTCATTGAACCCGCCAGAAATCTAAATAAATTCATTAAAGCTGCTTGCGGTGTATGTAGCCTAATCATTCTTGCCATTGGGTCGACCCATCCTCAAGATTCCCATTGATCATCCGAGAGGGTGGCATAAGAGGGATAAAAACCTGTATAAGTCCTTAAAACTGCCACATTTTGAAAACAAGAGAACAGGACGTCGCCAAGAATATCTTTAATACCCACTTGAGTATCTACCGATTGAAAACCAAACGTACTTTTGGCCATCTCCGAAATCCTCCGTAGGATCCTCTCATCCTCCTTTACTCCCATTATCCATTTATGTCGCCAGGGAAACGACGAAATTCGTTCCAGATATTGAAGTTAATTCTGGCTGAGGTAAAGAACGGATTATGGGCTTTTCTTTTCTTAACGTGTTGGCTTCGCTTTGACTTGCGGCCGGTTTCCAGCAGGTATTACGTCAGGATACGCTTATATCCATCGCTTGAAAGCTATCCATAGCGACTATATCACGAGCGTCAATATGTGTGGACGGCTGTTTCGGCTATGTAAAGCATAGTTTTTCCTGCGCATGAACATAAGAATGTCAATTTCCTGAGGTGCTTTATTGATTTCTGGGATTGAGTCGTAACTCGTTAATGCAGTACGCATTTTAACTCGCCCATCCGCGACTCAGGTCTAATTCCTACGGCTGTATTCTCGAAAGGCCGGCATCATCAGCAACAGGCTCATCTACTCGAGGATTAACACATTACTGCTGTGTTTCGTCGCGACACAGTATCGTATATATAAGGAACAGTGAAGTGAACCGATTTTTGAGTCACCCTAAATGGAACGTCTTAGAAATGTATTGCGTTGAGTGTGACTGACAGTCTTCTGTTGGATTGGTTGTTCGATTAAATTCCGCCGAAATGTTAACTGCTCCAGTATGTTAGCTATTCGTCTCATAGTCAAAACGTAGATTCTATAGTTTCCTGACCAGAAACTGGTACAGTCCGGTCACATATTCTACAGGTGTAATCTGCCCAACGTAGTTTGCTCCATTGTATCGCCCTCAAGCCAGGATCCAATATTGTGTTGAATAGCCTGGGAGCCCGCACGCGGCAGGTACCTTTATTCCACGCGTAACTATGCTACTGTAATCCCCAAATAGCGCGCAATATCCAGAAGTAGTTTTAGCGGATCATCACTGTAAGCACGTACTTCATTAAAACTTGTTAATGCTGTGGGATTCATTCTCAGCGGGACTGCATCAGGTACCCCTTTGCCCATGTGGGAAGAAAACATAAACGAGGCCGTGGAATCATGATAGTTGTTCTATTTGTCGGATCGGTTTTGTCTTGATTTGTACTTCTCCTAATTGATCTGAAGTTCTCTCAACGCCCATTAATGAATACTCTTCAAAGCACGCGGTGAAGCGGTGCTTGAGCCAAATCAGTTAAGGTATCAATTTGTGTCAAAGCAACTTTGCTTTGACGACATACCTGCACAAATTCAGCCCGTCTATACCCGGGTAATATGGACGAATATCCATATTGTTGGAAGCATCCTGCCCAGTTCTTAAAGTGATAAAATTTGTACATACACGCTTGAATATTTACCAGGTCGCACACTCCTAAAGTAGCCGTTGCGTGAGTTAAATTTCTCACGAATGCTCTGTGATATCTAAATGGTACTTGAATAGTCCCTTCATTGTTTGCACTTAAATCCAATATGATGTGCGGTGCGCGAAACAATGCTACCTGAAATCACTGCTAATTAATATCGTCCGCTTGATATGAAACAAATTTCACGCTCAAGACTATTTTTCCACATTGTAAAATTTGTTGGCATTTACAACAAATTTCATGTCAATATCATACTGGCCGCACACAAAGTTTCAAACGGAATTGTATTTTGTTGCACAACCTGCTTGCTCCGATAAAAACGTTTCTGGCAAATAATATGACTTTACCATCTCCCATCTTGCATATTAGTATTAATTTTAATAACGTTGATGGGCATCTATCTTCCAACCAAAGTTTGAAACTGATGTATGTTTTTTCCGATGAAGCATAATCTACATCACTGCTCCCAAAGTTCCCGCAACAACTGCTGTAGTTTGTTGTTGATCTCGTGTCTACTATAGTATTTTCATCTTTAGATACTTTGCTGAGTGGCGTCCCCTGAATGGGATTGTTTCGAGGGTGTTTCGTCACTCTGGGTACACGTGGGTATCCAATAAAAACACCGTAGCAATAAATGGCAAACATTTTTCGTTCAGCGCACTTCAAACTCATAGACTGCGCATGGGCACTCTTTTTCTAAAGCTCCGTTCTGCGGCCCGGAATAATACTCTTCTGCGCACGATGCCACGTTCTTCTGCCGTTTTCGTCCCTGGTTGTTTCTGTAGCCAGTAGTACACGTTTTTATCCTGCAAACATACCAGAAATCCAATGATAATAAACAAAGGAATAAGAATCAACTTTACTAAACGCCATGTTATAGGCGCTAAGATAAGCTTGTATTCGCGCAACACCTGCACTAAACGCCACATCTGGAGTGGCGAATGAACTGAGTCCCTTAGATCTACATAGAACCATATCATCTCCTCCTGCTCGTCTCGGCTCGGACTATGAAGGCGCAACTTCGTACATTATAGTATATTGCTGATCTATTTCTTCCATACTTTTGTATAGCCCATGCCTGAATTAGTTGCAAACATTCTGGGTTTCCTGAAATTACTCCTAGTTTTATTACACGTAATAAACACTGGCGACACTAATTAAAAAGAACACACAATATAAATCACGATTTATATTCCTATATTACCTTTGAGAGAGCTCATCGGTACTTCACTCCGAGATCAGGTCTATACTCTCTGGCCCGAAGGACATCATGGCTACTCGTCCCGCAAATACGCATAGGGGTGTTCACACCGAAGGACGGCGTTCCGCCCTACGTCTGCTGAGCAAATGAGCTTACCTTGGCCAGCAGCGCCACCTCACTCGAACCGAAGTCGCCCGTGAGTCCATACGACCGCCAGAAGCGGGCGTGTGGTCACGCGCGGTGGTATGCATATAAGAGGCGCCCCATTCACCCAGAGCCGATGACTTGCGGTTGCGCCAAAGTTAGCCCCGGCGGCGGGCACCGGTGATGGCTGTACAGAGGAATGCGCAGTGGCGGCATTTTGGCTCCCAAATGCGCTTGCCAGTCCATCACCAGCCAGGATTACCCGTGAGGGATGGGCAGCGCCTGTCGCACATTCAGCCTTCAGCACCTTCCGGTCCAGGTCTTGGGAACGTGACCACCAGGTACTTCGCCCCCAATGGGTGACCTATGCCCTCCAACTCACCCGCGGGATAAAATCCCTAAAGGTGTTTTATTAGCATTGCTCTTGTGTTTAGTCGAGACACTAACTTCGGATCCTGACGGCGAACGAATAAATCTGATTCGACGCCCGTTCACCTCGCCCAGGCCCGGCACGTTAGCAAGACCCGCTTCCCGACCAGAAGCCCGATTACTGCCCCCGCTGCCTCAGAGCCAATCCTTATTCCGGTGCGTTGATCCAATTTGCCGACTTCCCTTACCACCATTACAATCTATCGACTAGAGGCTCTTTACCCGGAGACCTAAGCTGCGGATATGGGTACGAACCGCCGCGACACCTCCACGAGGCCCTCTCCTGGATTTTCCAAGGTCCGAGGAAAGAATCCACGGACACCGCCGCAACTGCGGTGCTCTTTCGCGTTCAAACCCTATCTCCCTGCATAGAGGTTTCCAGGAACTCAGCAACGCTTATACAGAAAAAGAAAACTCTTCCCGGATCTCACGGGACGGCGTCTCCAGGTCGGTTTTGCGGTTACCCCGACGAACTACTCTTACGAGGGCCCGAATCGTATATCGGATCTCCGCTGCCGGGTTCCGGAATAGAAAACCGGATTCCCTTTCGTCCGATGTGGTGTGTTTGCTCTCTCATCGTTCAAGTTATTTTATTTTATAATCGTTTCGCACTTGTAGCCGTCTCGTGTTATTATTATTGTTGTCGTTGTTAAAAACAATAGTTTAAAAGAAAATTGCTTTTACACACATTACACTCTACTACTGGTTTGCCATGATGGATCTTACTTGATAATATAATAATATTGTTGCGACGGACTGAAGATGCATCCGTTGCGGCAACGTGAAGACTGTTCCCGCAACGATGCGTGAAACCTGCTCCTCCGGAACGAGCGGAAGCGAGCCCGTTCCTTCCGGTCGCTAGAGGAACCGGCAACGATTCGAAAGATGAGAACTACGTGAGGATCTCAGAGAGCGGACGTATTAGAATTGTGCACTCGCATGAATCAAAGCTTTGTTCTCATGTTAGTTGGTTTACGTTCTCTCGGTTCTACGTTGATCTGTTCCGTGTTAACATGAGTTGTACGCAAAACACCTCGTCCCGGCGCAACATTGGTGTCAGAAGTGGGATGGAGACTCGTTCTGCTGCCGGGCGGAGGCTCACAGTCGTCGGCTGGAGTCGCTTCCGGAGGGGTTGCAGCGGATTATCGCCATACCCAGTTCCGCGAGCAGCAGCGGATGTTCGTGGAGGAACGCGAGGCGGAAGCTGAGGAGCGGCGTATGACGGAGAGGGCTGCTGCTTCGGTCAGGATGCCGCGGTCGAGGAGAGGATTGGAGCCGTGGGAGGGCCAGTATCAGGTCCTGTCACTCGAATGCTCGCGCGTATTCTCGATCGTGGCTTTCGGGAGCCCCGGTCCGCGAAAGGAGCGCGAGCCTGTATCTTCCTATCGGGCTCGCGGGCCTTTCGGTTTCGCAGCCAGCTCCTCAGCAGTGGTAGGAGAGGGGGAATCAGAAGTGTTTCCGATTTGACTACACTCTGAAGCCCTCCCATGTATGGATGGGAAATCTTGTTGGGAGGAATTATAAAATTCAATTTGAAATGGTCGCTGAGGCAAATCGTTGGGATGGACCAAGCTGAAGGCTTTTCGGCCTTGGTATCATCGCTGGAGGAGGCCCGGCTCGAAGCATTTTGACGACTCTCCCCGTTGAGAAACGGTTTGAGTTATGACCGCGCGTTGATTTCGGCGACTTGGAATTCCGTTTTGGAATGAGAAATTTGGCTAATTTAAACTATGTCATGTTTCAAAATTATAAACAACCGAGGGGAGGGGAGTCCATCTCCGATTGTGGCGGTGGAAATTGAGAGGTTAGCGCAGGCCGCGTTTGGGGATTGCCCAGTCGAAGTTAGGGACAGAGCTCGCGGCCTCCTCGGTTCATTGCCGTCGCGCTAGCCAATGAGGAGATGAAGCGGACGTTGCGACTCGGCGGTTTCGTCTCATTACGAGCCGCAGTTGTGAGTGCTCTAGAGATCGAAGCCGTCGAGGCGGTGTCGACGCCGTTCATTAGACCCGAACGGTATCTCAAGCCTTTTCCTTTTCAGGAGGGAGTTCCCGTAGAAGAAGATTCGAAGAAGGAAGCACCAGTGGAGAAGGAGGGAGGTAGCAGGAGGTCTGTGGAGTGTTGGTGCTGCAAGGAGTCAGGACATATGCAGCGAGACTGCCCCAAGAGGAGCGTGAAGAAGTGAAACCTGAAGAAAGTCGGCGTAGAGGCTCAGACTCCGGCTTCGCTTTCTTTTACCCCCGTAGTGAGGAAGGCAAATTTGTCTGAAAGAAGATTCTGTTAGCGTCGAGGGAATCGTCGAGGAAGGAGGGTGCCATTTTTGTCATCGACACGGGCTCATGCGTGAACTTGATGAAGTTTCATAAGAATGATGGCAAAACTTGCGCGGCGGGGGGTACAGGAAAAGCGTTAACATTTGCTCAGTTTCCGGTGAGAAGTTACCCAATTCTCAAAGAAAGCGACGTTTTCCTATGTCTATTGGGAGCCTTTGAAACTGAGGAGGATTTCCTTTTAATCAGACAATGTGGTTGAGGAGTGCATATTCAGAACGAACTGCCTGCGTAAACTTATTCCTGCCAGTTGGATTTCATTTTGCTGATAAAACTACGGATCAGAGGACATCAAGATATGGATTTGAAGAGGAATCATCTTGAAGACCGAGGGTTCTGTACCGCTTGCGGAAGCGAAGAGTGAAGCTTCTACTCCGGGATTTCTTCAAGATCTGTACACGGACGTTGCTCGTTTGATCTTTCCGAACGGCAGAAGAGCTGCATTCCGGGGATTGCTGTTGAGTGAGTTTCAAGACGTTTTCGCCAGGGATCCCGATCAAGTGGGGAAGTTGTGATGTCGTCCAGCACAGGTAAATTGACACCGGGGATAATCGCCCGATCAAACCTTTACCACCACGTCGTCTGCTTTCCTGCATCGCCGTGGAGAAGTCGAAGAACTACTGGCAAAATGCGAAAGGCAGGGAGTCATTGAGAAATCGAGAAGTCCGTGGTCTTCGCCGATTGTACTTGTGAAGAAGAAGGATGGAAGTACTCGATCTCTGTGTGTGGGACTATCGTCGTCTTAACGACGTATCAAGGAAAGACTCCTATCCGCTTCCCAGGATTGAGGATACGTTGGATGCCCTGGCACAATGGTGCAAGCATGGTTTTCACGACAATAGATTTGCAAAGCGGTTACATGGCAACCCGATTGCCAGTACATGAAGAAGGGTAAGAGAAGCACTGCATTTTGTGTTGGTGCCGGGACTTTGGCAATTCAAGTTGTAATGCCGTTTGGACTATGCAGTACTCCTGCTACCTTTTGAACGTCTTATGGATACAGTGTTTGGCGGATTTGAATTGGAAAATCTGTCTGGTATACCTGGACGATGTGATAGATTTTGGAAGGAGTTTTGAAGAGGAGATTGGAAATTTGAGAAGAGTTTTCACCCGCCTGCGCAGGGCGAGAGTTGGCTCATGGAGCCCGGAAGAAATGCTAATTTCTTTTTGCCGAGAGGATTAAATACCTCGGTCACTTGGTCTCTGAGCGGGAGCGTCAGGACAGACCCCTGAAAGATAGCGGCGGTACGAGACTGGCTGGTTCCCAAGAATCAGACGGAGCTGCGAAGTTTCCTGGGACTTTGCACTTACTACAGGAAAATTCGTTCGAAACTTTTCAGCAATTGCAAAGCCCCTTTTGTATCGCTTGGACTGGAGAGTAAAAGTTCCTTTTCAATGGACAGAAGAAGAGATGCCAGGGGGCTTTTCGAAGACTTGAAGACGCATCTTTGCAGGAAGTCCCCTGTTTTGGCTTACACCCTTACCTAACGCGGATTTTCATCCACTGGACACTGACCGCTTCAAACAATTGCAATTAGAGCAGATCCTTTCTCAGTTTTCAGGATGGCCAGGAGGGACAGGTGATTGCGTCATTTCTCGAGAGGTGCTGGGAAAGGCGGAAAGAAATTATTGCGTGACAAGGAGGGAGCTGTTAGCTATCGTGGAAATCTATAGAGCATTTCCACCATTACCTCTTATGGCCGGAAGTTCTTGATGAGGACCGGATCAAAGTAGCTTCTTTTGAGGTGGCTCCTCTCTTTTAAGAATCCTGAGGGACAGACTGCAGAGAGTGGATAGAGCGTCAGCTTCAACAGTATACGACTTCGAGATTAAACACACCGTGAGGAAAGAATACCCACGGGAATGCAGACAGCCTTTCCTAGAAGACCATCGTGAAGTTTTGGATTATAGCGCTGTTTTTCGTCTGGAGCAAGGTCGCGAAGAGGAGCATCTTGTCTTCCAGAACCATCTGTATATCTGCGAAGACGGAAGATTGGATTAAAGGCCCAGGAAGAGGATGAAGGATCTGCAATTTATTCGGCAGTCGAAGATTGAAGTGAGAATAAAACCCACTTGGCAAGAGAGATTTCAGCATCTTTCCCTGAAGCGAAGCACCTTCTGGAAAGACCTGGGAAGTTCATTGGAGGTACCATCATGGTTTATTGTTCCGGAGGTGGGAATCTGCTGGCGGAGAGGAGAAGCCAGATCGGCTATTGGCGGTTTACCGAAGAAATGTAAGATTGCAGAAGCCCTCCAGGGAATGCCATGATGCACGCCATTACTGGAGGTCACTTCGAGGTGAGGAAAACTTCGGCGAAAATTCGACAACGCTTTCTTTGGCCGAACCACCGAAGGGATGTGGAGGATTGGTGTCGCCGGAAAGTAGTAGCTGTTCCGGGTGAGTGGAAAGGATCTGCGGAGAAGGGAAGAGGAACCATGAAGGTTTATAACGTAGGAGCACGCTCTACACGAGAAGGAATGAGCGCTCGACGTTGTTGGTCCCCTGCCGAGGTCTTCCGCTGGGAACAGATTTGCGCTGGTTGTGATGGATTATTTTTCGGAAAGTGGCCAGAGGTGATTCCACTTCCTAACCAGCGAGCGACAGCAATTTCCACAGCGTTGCTGTGAAGGAAGTGATAGTAAGCCGACACGGAGTTCCGCTCGAGCTGCACTCCGATCAGGGTCGGAGTTTTGAGTCAAGCATCTTCAAGGGCTTAATGAAGATACTTGGAATCAAGAAGGGACGAGGACAACACTCCATTACACCACTCAGTCGGACGGGCTCGTAGAGCGGATGATAAGAACCTTGTTTGCGATATCTGGTCTGCAGTTTGTTGCAGAACACCAAAGGACTGGGACGAATGGATTCCAACGTTCTTGCTGAGCTTATCGTTCTTCGCAACATGAAGTGATGACACAGAATACGCCGTTTATGGTCCTCACGGGACGGTAGCTGCGGCTTCTTCTGTATCTTCTATGTGGAGCTGTTTATTCTAAGGGGAAAGAGAAGCAAGATGGTTACATCGAGAAAACCAGAAAAAAGAATAGAAGAAGTTCAAGCAAGTTCGTTCGACAGCGGATCGGAATTTGTTCCGGAGAAAACGAAGTCGTGGTATGAGTTCGTTCTCGAGATCAATTTCGCTTTGTTCCTGGAGAGAAGCTGTGTGGTTGGTACTAACACTCGAAGAACGAAGAGGAAGATGCCCGGCTTCAGTACGGACTGGGAGGGACCCTACGAAGGTGAAAAATCGGCCAATGAGTTGATTTATCGAATAGCTCGTTCACCGAAGTCCTCAAACCGAGGGGAAATCGTACATGTGAATCGACTCGCCTGGTATTTGATTCACGGGAGGTTTCTGTAAGGATACAGGGAGATGAGGATCGAGGAGGATGGCCGAACATCTTCGCCCAAGAAGAGAGATCGTTTCTGGGTCGCAGAAGGCTAGGGTGGGGGTTACTTGCTGGCGGCGGACCAGCCTCTCTTCTTTGCGTGTCGCAAAACGGTCGTGGAAGCGTAATCACTCACCGGGAGGGTTACCCCACAGCCGGGGCTCCCGCATCCGGATGGGGTTCTGGTGGCCCCGGACTGCAAAGTCGTAGTATGTTCCGGACAACCATTTCCATCGAGGAAATTCTCCGATGATTGAGAGGGAACATCTCTAGGGGCTGTTCCGTTTAGTTGGGGGAACTCACATCCGAGAAGACCTCAAGAAAGAAGCGCGCCGAAGTCGCTTGAAGTATTATTCAAGGGGAAGCGGCGAGGAGCAGTCAGGGTCTCTTCATTCTCGCAGGAGGAATTTTGGAAGTTGCACCGGCGTCTTGCTCAAAGGTTTTTGAGTGGTTTTTCAACTTGGAGAGACGGAGTGACTGAATGTCAAGGCGCCAACTGTCTGGTAAAGGCCACTCAGGTAAAGCGTTCGATCTGTTCGTTTATTGCTTTACTGCACAGAGGTGTTTTTTAAACTCGAGGCAGATTTGGAGGTTGGAGGGCACGCACCGAAGTTGCCCTGTCCGAGCTGAATCTGCCGCGAGTCGGAGACGTCCGCGTTTTGCAAGAGGGGGGAGCAGTGTTGCGACGGACTGAAAGATGCATCGTTGCGGGCAACGTGAAGACTGTTCCGCAACGATGTGAAACCTGCCTCCTCCGAACGAAGGCGGAAGCGAGAGAGCCCGTTCCTTCCGGTTTGCCAGAGGAACCGGCAACGATTCGAAAGATGAGAACTTACATTGAGATCTCATAGAGAGCGGACGTATTAGAATTGTGCACTGTACGGAATCAAAGCTTTGTTCTTGTTAGTTGGTTTGCGTTGCCTCCAGTTCTACGTTGATCTGTTTCACGTGTTAATATGAGTTGTGCGCGAAACACCCCTCGTCCCGGCGCAACAATATATATATTTTTTTTTTTTGTTTTTCAGTGTTCGAGTCAAAGTGGACGATTAAGCTTTTGTAATAACTTCGTTTCGTTTAGTATGCTGCGTTTTAGGACACCTCATCTTCATAGGATATCTCTTAGGGCTTCAGGATCGACTGACTGGTGTGTGCAACGGCTGGCCCACACGAAACCCTTTCCTCCACGTCAGTCCTCCAGGGCCTCGCTGGAGTATTTTCGCTTTACTACCACCAAGATCTTGCACTGACGGCGGCTCCAGGCAGGCTCACGCCCAGACCCTTCTGCGCACGACCGGCCCGCGACCCTCCCACTCGTCAGGAAGCTTAATGGAGGACGCGCGGTCCACCCCGAGAGGATGGCGCGTTCCTCCCCACTTGCCGCTGACGGCAGAGAGTAAAGGCGTGACGCCTCAGCGCCATTCATTTTCAGGGGCTGGTTGCTTCGGCAGGTGGTTGTTACACACTCCTTAGCGGGATTCCGACTTCCATGGCCACCGTCCTGCTTGTCTTAAAGCAACCAACGCTTTTCATGGTATCCCATGAGTGGTTCGATTTAGAGCGCCTGTAACTTTGCGTTTGGATTTCATCCCCACAGCGCCAGTTCTGCTTACCAAAATTTGTGCCCACTTGGAACTCTCGAGTTCAAAATTAGTCTCAGGCTTCATGGCAGTTTCAAGCAAGTAGTGAGATCTCACCCCATTTAAAAGTTTGAGAATATGAGTTGAAGAGGACGTTTCTGGCCCCAGGCGCCTCTAAATCATTCGCTTTACCAGATGAAACTCGCACGCGTTCACGAATGAACGACCGAGTGCCAGTTATCCTGAGTGGAAACTTCGGAGGGAACCAGCTACTAGATGGTTAGATTAGTCTATCGCCCCTATACACAGTACATAAGATAGATTTGCACTTCAGAATCGCTACGTACATCAACCAGGTTTTCCCCTGACTTCGACCACACAATGCATAGTTCACCATCTTTCGTGTCCCAACGTGTACGCTCTGGGCAGCCTCTTCTCAACGAGAGGATCGAGACGTCCCGGGAGTGCAAGAGGCCGCGACGTGACGCGGCCCTGATCCTCCCCGCGTCGACGCCACGACGACTTTCCCACTTTCATTTCGCCTTTAGCTCGAATGTCCCAAACGACTTTCGCGCACCACTAGCACTCCTTGGTCCGTGTTTCAAGACCCGGGTCCCGCAGAGTACCCGACAGCAATAGCTCCGCTGATCCGGTAGATTCGAAGCTTGGCCGGTCCGAGGACACCGTCTGCTAACAGCTGGCCAGACCCGGGGAGGGCGCTTTGCGTCCACATCGCTCCGGGTGCTTGTCCGAGCTTGGCGGAAGCGGAGGCCTGGACGCATATGCCATTCTTGAGAATGGATTGGTTGCGGCCCGATACCGCTTTGAGTACCGTCGTGCAGCCGGCCGGGCGATCGAGCCTCTGCCGCGAGCGACGTAATGCCCACCGCGACAGGCAAATTGCCCGGGCCGTAGACCACAAACACACAACGGGTCGCGACGTTCTACTAAGGAGAAGTGCACGACTGCGTCGCCCGGTTGAAAGATCGCCGAAGGGTGTTACCCACGTTCTGGGTACCGTGGTTCCACCGTGGAAATCACACGCCAACGGGAGCCAGCTTCCGTCGTCGATGAATCTCCCCATTCGATCTTTGGGTTTCTCATAGGTTTTACCCCTGAACGGTTTCTCACGTACCTGAACTCCTCTCTTCAAAGTTCTTTCAACTTTCCCTCACGGTACTTGTTCGCTTCCTTTGGTCTCGTGGTCATATTTAGCCTTTAGATGGAGTTTACCACCCGCTTAGGGGCTGCATTTCTAAAGCAACCCGACCTCTATGGAGAAATCACTCCCGAAACGCGTACCGGTCGCTACGCGGCCTGGCAGAGACCTCTACGGGTCTGCGACCGGACGATGGCGTGGCCGCGAGCGAGAGGCAGATGACCTTGCTATGAGGCATACCGGATGGCGCGCGGGTTGCCCGCAGGTCGCCATCAAACGGAGGCCAGAGACCCGGGCATGGAAGGGATCTTCCTCCAGACCTCGTGTGGTGACGATCCTTGGGGGCGCCCGTAACAGGGTGGTGCTGAAGAAGCTCCGCCCGTGGGCGCCACCGTCACCGAGCGTCTTGAACCAACGGCTGCTGGAGGACGTGGTCAATACTCTTTTCCACCATTCGGGTGAGGGACCACGTCCTCCGGCGGAGGCGGCAATCCCAAGCGAGTGGGCAAAGCCGAACTACCAGGGGTCACTCAGGGGAGCTTGGCCCGCGGCCATCAGACGGCTCCGGGGCGCATGTAACACGCCCCCGGGTCCGGATCGATGTGCCCGGCCGGGTTTGGGTCTTGACCCAGGGCGTCCTTGGGGCTGGACCTCAGGCGGTTGTTCCGACCGGATGCCTGAGGGACGGGCGATTCCCCCCCAGTTGGAAGGTAGCGAGGGGATGGTCCTCCTCCGGAAGGAGAAGGTCGGCCACGCGGAATCTCCTCCGCATACCCGGCCCATCTGTCTCCCTCGACGAGGAATTGAGCAGCTCTTCGAGCGAGATGATTGCTGCCCGCCATCGTCGGAGCACCTGGCGCGGGGTGCCCTCGGCCTGGCCGACTGCCAGTACGGTTTCCGGGAGGGTCGATCGACCATCGACGCGCGATAGGTCGTGTCAGGGCCCATCTCGGAGTCGGCCGTCTCTCGGGGAGGGGTGGCTGGCAATATCGCTTGGATATTGCCAACGCCTTTTTAACACCCTGCTCATGGGAGGAGATAAGGAGAAGGGCCTCCGAATATCATCAGGTCCCCCTTTTGTCTCGGGGCGGTCATCCAGGGGATTATCTCCGCGGCAGGTGGATCGAGTATCCGAGGCCGGGATGGGCATATGCGGAGGGAGAGATGTGCTGCGGTGTTCCGGCAGGGGTCGAGGTGCACGGCCCACTCCTGTGGAACATCGCGCACGACCCGACAGTGTTGCGAGCCGATCTCCCGACGGCGCGCCAGCCGCCGTGTGTTATGCAGATGACGTACACTTGGTGCTGCAACCGTCGGGGCGCACTGGGGAGGGCCCAGCGTCTCGCGGAGGAGGGGCGCACCGCGTCGTCGCCCGGAGCAGAGGGAGGGGGATGACGGTGGCGGTCCATCAGACCGAGGGGCGAGCGTTCCATTCACCTCGGCTGGATCCGCCACCCTCTGATCCCCGCGTGGGTGAGGCTAATATCGAGGTGAAGCCCCCAGATGAGGTATCTGGGGCTGATCCTCGATAACCACTGGCGCTTCGAGGAGCATTTCCGGCTGCCTGGTCCCCGGCTGGAGAGGATGGTCGAGGCTTTGGGCCGGATTCTGCCCAGCCTGGGGGGCCGGCGGGCCGAGTTCGCCACCTCGCGTGGCTAATGGTTCAGATCGGTGGTCACTATACGGGGCCCTCGTCTGGGCGTGGACGACCTGGCGGGCCTCCCCGGCGCGGCATGACTATGCTGCGTCGGGTGCAGAGGCGGATGGCTCTAAGGGTCGTCCGCGGGTACCGGACCGTGTCACATGAGGCGGCGGACCCGGTTCTTTGCGGGGATGCCGCACATGGAGATCTTTCCTCGCGCGGTCGCACGCGATGATGTATCGTCACCGCGTCGACCGTCGCGCGGGGCAAGAGAATGGGGCGGTCCCGGGTGTGCATGCACCTGCTTGGGGCAAGTTGAAGCGCCAGGCCCGGTACAGTCCGTAGTGGCACGCGTGGTGCAAGAGTGGTTGGCTCTGCCTACCGCGGGCACCAGACAGTCAGAGCTGTTCAGCGCCCTCCTATATGAGTGGCTGGACAGAGGCCATGGAAGCCTCACTTACAGGATGGCACAGGTGTTCTCGGAGACGCATGGCAGCTTCGGGAAATACACCTTGTGCCCGGATCAGGAAGGAGCCGACGCCAGCGCTGCTGCCATTGTGACGTACTGAGCAGGACCTGTGGGAACATACCCTCGAGGTATGCACTGCGTGGGAGAGGGAGCGCCGTGTCCTGGTCGGACGTCATAGGGCGGGATGTCCCGCAAACCTTGCCGGGCATGGTACGGCGCCAATGCTCGGCAGCGAGGGGAGAAGTGGAGGGCCGTGGCCTCCTTCTGCGAAATCGGCAATGTTGCGGCGCGCTGGAGGCTCGCGCTCGTTTCAGGTGCGCGAGAAGAGCGTCGCCTGGGCGTCAGGCTGACGCGGGCGGCCCATGGCGTGGCGCCATTGACCCAGGCTGGGAGGGGTCCTGATAGGAGCCCCCTCCGCCAGGCGGCGTAGGGTCCGGACTCGGGATGGGGTGGCAGTGCCTCCTTGTCCGGAGTCCGGCAGCACGGAGCAGGCAAACAAGCTCGGTGGCCTGGTGCGGCGCATGAGCTGCCGGCCTCCGAGGGGTAGAAACAGGGTCGCCAGCGGTTGCGCATCGTGCTCAAGGGTCACCAAGTGGGGTTTTTACCAGTGGGTAGGTCAAGCGCCCGTTATAAAAGTAATGGGCGCGGGGAATCTCACCACACCTCCCGCCTCTCCCCAAAGAGGTGGAAGGGAATCTTCGGAAGATTTTTCCCAGGACAAAAAAAAAAAAAAAAGAAAAAATTCTACCGGCTCTGAATCAATCGCTCCGGCGGTAAATACCAAATCCTAGGGGCAACAAATCCGACACGCATATCCTGTGGAGAAAAATTCAGGGGATCACGATGCCGTCGATGTTAAAATCGTAAGGTCGTCGTGCTCGTTTTCGAGAAACAGAAAAAAATTCCCAAAATTCGAGGAAAAAAACAACCTTTCCACCGTGTAGAGGACGGGGAACTGCACAATTTTTGTATAAACGAAAATATTCGTTAACGACTTCGTTTCCGAGTTACAGAGGAAAATTCGTAGATATATCTGCTCCAAATGGAAAAAAAGATAGGGACATATATATATTATTACGTTTCCGGTTTGGCATAAACGAAACTTTAATATACAACAGAACTCAAACAAGCATCAACAGAAAACAACAGTAAATATCGCAGCTCGAGAAAAACTCAGCGCTCAGATACGTCAGTTCACGATCAATTCCTTCTCCAAATCTGCTCTTGACAGGTCGATCCAGTTCGATCGCCTCCTCACCCGCCGTCGCTTGTCTCGCTCATGGCTACCAGTGAGCCATGGATCTCTCCGCCGGTGCTCTGGCACTGCTTCCCCCTCTCGAGAAGCGATCGTCCCGATCGCTGCGCTCCTCCGTCGGTCGCTATTGCGCCCAAGTACGGAAGAAGTGGGAAGAACGCTGCGTGGCCTCTTCCGGCTATCGCCTCACGACATTCGCCCTTCACGCGAGGAAAAACCGCCCCGAAACCCTGGGCAAACTATTGGTGCAATGGTTCCCCGAAAATTCTTCTCATAACAACCGCTTCTCTTGCGCCTTCGGGCTTGCGCTCTTCTTGCTTGTAGAGAGGTCCCGTCTTTATTCAGCGATGCGTTATAACATAGGACGAGACGGGCGGGAAAATCCAGTCATCTTTCGCCATGTACACGTTCCCGCAAACAAGCTCAGGAACGATGCTCAAGTCAACCTCCCTCTTGGAGTCTTGAGCTTCCGAGATTGTCCTCTTCATTTCCTCCTGGAAGCGTCCTTCGATAGCTAACCCAGGCGACGTATATGGAATACCCGGCACTTGTTCCAGGGATGACCGTTGAATCCTATGAACGACATCGTTGATCCTTTCTCCGTTACCGGTGTTACGGCCCTTCTAATCCACGCTTGAAACTTCGGGCACTTCCTTCTTAACTCTCCGTGGTTGGAACAACCACACTCGGATTCCCCCGGCTGGAACTCCACTGCATGGACGTGACTGTATTACCAGGATTTCATCTTGGAACTATAGACATCCAAACGACGTCGAACAAATTCGTGGATCCTCTTCATTTTTCCCCAGGACCCACTCAGAGTATCGCTTGCTCCCAACGTCGCGCGTCTTCCCACACTCCACGCCCCTGCAGAGGCAGCCCCTCCACGGTTGTTGGGGTGAACGAAGTTCCTGGCACCACAAAATCATCGCTGGCGTCAATTAATTAGCCTCTCATGTGATTTTTGATCTATAAGCGAGGAGGAACAGCGGAATCCCACTCATCCGGTCCCGTTGGTGCTCCGAAACAAACATCGCTGAATATTGAAGTGGCGTCACTGTTCTCAGCGTTCCACCAGACCGTCGGATTGAGGATGCGGGGGGAGTAGTTAGCGTCTTCCTGACACCCAACCGCTTCAGCAGTTCTTCGAACACGGAGAGATTCGAAGTTTACATTCCCTGGTCATGTATGTATTTCCAAGGGCTACCATGGCGACATGCACTGCGTTGTGTAAAGAAATGCTCTTGCCACTGTGACAGCTCGCTGGTCTGGCATCGCGATTGCTTCCGCCCGCCGAGTAAAGTAGTCCGCCACGACCAGCATAAACCCTGTTTCCGACGCAGAGACACTCGGGAGCGGACCCACAACGTCAGGGCAAGCCTCTCGAACGGAGCTCCCACGTTGTATGCTGGAGGTTCCCTGCTCCCCTATGACGAGGCCCCTTCTTCGCCACCGCAGGTGTCTGCACCGCCGGCACCACTCTTGAACGTCCTGTCGACATGCGGGCGGAAGAACTGTTGGCGGATTCTTGCCAAAGTCTTGTTCACTCCGAAGTGTCCAGCCTCCAGCGCATCGTTGCAACTCCTTCAAAGTACTCCTGCAACCCCTTTCACGCGGCACCACCAAAAGCCACGGGGTTGTCGTACCATCATTAGGACTCCCATTTCCTGAAAAAGCAAAGCTTCAAAAACCTCCAACGAATCCCAGATCGACCAGTAATATTTCAACCTGTGGAGAGAAACCAGCAACATCCCTGCCAGCCAGGCTTACCCTTCCTTCTTCTTTTTAAGAATGAAGCCAGTCTCTTCATATCCTGCAAACACCAGCACCATTCACTCCTCCTTTCGTCGCAAAATATCTTGTAGACAGCCTCTTCGTGCAGTACATCTCACCTCCTCTGTGTCCTTTTTCTCCAGTCAGCCCGCATTTCTTACAATCGTCCACGATGCAAGGTCTTCTAGAAAGCCCATCGGCGTTTCCGGTGAGCTCTTCCTTCCCGATGACGAATCTGCCAAAGTCGTACTCCTGAAGACGTTCAATCCAGCGGCACAACCTGCCCCTCCGGGCTCTTGAAGGTCAGCAGCCAGCGGAGCCGCTGCGCGAATCAGTCCTAACGAGAAATCTCCGTCCGCCAGAGGTAGTGATTGAAATCGCTCGATAGACTTCACTACTGCTAATAGTTCTCTTCGAGTCACGCGGTAGTTCGCTTTCGGCCTTCCCCAAGGACTTGGAGAAGTAAGCTACAAACCTCTCTCGACTTTCGTATCACTGCGAAAGGACACCGCCTATGGCGAAGTCGGAGGCGTCCAGTAATCAGAATAAAATCCGCTTCCTATAAGTGCGATGAGGCCTTTGGAGCCCCGGTGAGTCTCTTCTTCAGCTCCTGAAAAACTTCGCAACACTCCTCGGTCACCTTGTAATCTTGGTGGTGGTTCAGTGGAGCGATGCAGGGGCTTGGCGATCCTGGAAAAATCATTCACAAATTTCACTGTAATAGGTGCAGAGGCGAGGAAACTTCTTAATTCCGTCACGTTCTTCGGCAGAGGCCATTCCGAAATATTTATGGCCTTCTCCGGAGTCCGTCACTTGACTTTCTCGCTCTCGGTGACGATGTGTCCCCAGGTACTTCGCTTCCCCGGCAGAAAAAGGAACACTTCTTGGGGCTCATCGGTAGTCCGGCTTGACGTAGAATGGAAAACACTGTTCGGAGACGCTCGAGCTCCTATTCAGAAGTGTTCCCGTAGATGATGATGTCGTCCAGGTAAACCGGGCCAAATACCACGTGAGACCTCGAAGTACGTCACTCCATCAAGCATTCCGAAGGTCGCGAGAGCGTTGCACAGCCCAAAGACACACATCACGCCGAACTGCCAGAGTCCCGTTCCAGCTGAAAAGGCCGTCTTCTCCCTGTCCTTTTCGTCCATGGGAATCTGCCAATAAGCCACTCTGTAAATCTACAGTTAGAAAACCACGAAGACCCGGCGAGGGCGTCAGGGTATCCTCAATACGGGGCCAGAGGATACGTCAGTCCTTCTTCGTGATCTCATTCAGGCGCCGGAAGTCAACGCAGAACCTCATGGTCCCATCCCCTTCTTCTTGACGAGGACGATCGGAAGACCACGGGCTCCTCGACTCTTCAATAATGCCCCTGCGCCAGCAGCGTCTTCCCTGGGTAGCTCCTCACGCGCCTCAGGCTCACACGACGGTGTTATCAAAGGCAACCTCACGCGCGGCGCCTGTTTGATGCGGGCAGTAATGGCCCCAGTGTCGACGGTGTGCTTCACCCAGTCGCAGTTCACACGATCCGAGTCGAATCCGTACGGCCAAAAAACGATCCTGGAACTCACAGAGTAAACCAGTGAATAGTTTTCTTCTGTCTTTCCCGTCCAAGCCCAACGAGCTAGCGTGTATACAACTCCTCCAAATGCCGGGGTACGACCGCTTCCATTACGAGCGTTTCCCTCACGTCCACCGCCCTCTCCTGGGCAGCGAGGCTCATAAAAACGTATCTCCGGCATGCCGGAAGGCTCAGCACATTTCGGGACAAGTCAATGCTGCAACGATGCTTCCTCAGGGAACGCTGCTCCCAGGATGCACTTTTCCACCATGTGTCGACTAACGTTAGAAATCTTCCACGCTCGAGAGTCCTCCCACGCTAACCTCTAGGCTCTTCTTGCAAACTTTACCCTCATTCTCTCTCCAGTGGTGGGGGGGGCGAATGTCGAGCTTCAGCTCTCGGGCGATATGCGACGACGCACACAGCCCTTGATCCAAAAGGTTGATGGGAGAACCTGTATCTAGGATTCATCTTACAAGAGTTTCCCACCGACTTTTTCCACACCACAAAATCTCGTTAGCCTGGAGCTCCATTGTTCGGCCAGCCGCCTCCTGCCCCCATCCGCCACGCTCTTGACGACTGGGGGCCAACTGCTCCTTACAGACCGGCGTCTTCCCCTTACGCCGCTCTTCCCCCGTTTCCCCGAAGAACTTACCACCGGCAGGAGCTGGTCCTGTATTGGCCGCTCCTGGCTGGAGCAGTCCCTGCGAAGGTGGCCCGTCTTGCCGCAGAACCAGCACTTCCAGGATTCCCTCAGCGTATCGATCCAAGCTGATCCCCGGATTCCTCGAGCCTCCGCTAGCTTCGCCGTGAAACCCTTCAAAAGCGTTGAAAGGTTTAGCCTTCCGTTTTTCCGGTATCGCTCCGCAACTCTGCCGCGGAACCGCGCGACATTGTCTCCAACAGCACTCTGATCTCAAGAGCTCTGGTCACGGCGGCCCTAAGAGACTGTGGAAACCGCCGAGTCATGCAGTTCCCGCGTTGTCCCATGCGACTGGGCTCCGACGTGATGCCGTCACGGTGAGACGCAGCGGGCTTATCGCGAGTCTCCGCCGGACAGATCAGCGAGGAAGCAGACTGCGCCAATCGCTCAATCTCGGTGGCTAGCGAGGAGATAGCTTTCATCCTCTTCGCTGCCTACCTGGCCCTCAGGAAAGTACGTAATTCAGGTTGGACAAATTTTTCGCCCCGTAGCGGAATTCGGGCGCCGAAATAAGTTCACGCGAAACTCCACATTGGGCAGTGGAGAGCGTTGTGAGAGACGCTCAACTCTCGCCGACCAACTTCGAGGGCAGCGACCAAAGCCGTTCCTTTTTTGCAGTCGTTTCCAACCGTTCGCGCGCGCAATCGTCTCAAATTGCACCTTCGTGCTCCTCCCACGAATTTTTCCCGTCAAACGTCGGCGAAGCTTCCACAACGTATCCCAGGACTGAAGACCGCGCGACTCCCGGAACAGGGGCAGCGGCGACCGCACTAACAGGTGCGGGGACCACACGCCGGGAAAACCACTATTACAACTTCCCCCATTCCCCAGCCCTCGTCTTTACAACAGGCACATTCTCCCCACCCCGAGAAGTCCGCGCCGCTACCGAACAAACTTTGACCGGTCTGTAACGAGGCGATTACGGCCTGTATACGCTCCTCCATGTCCGACAAACGGCCTCGAAGGCCGCCCGTAACCCCGCCGGTCCTTGGCGTCCTTCTCCTTCCACCGGGCCTCGTCATCCCTACGCTGCTCCCGCATCTGTCCAGCGATGCTCCCAGTTGTAGGAGTGGTGAATAACTCCGCCAGAGACCCATCGCCCGTCGGCACGCCTCCAGGAAGAAGGCACTCCACACTTTGGGCCCGCGGATGCGCCAGTGGGCATGCCACTACGAGCGGGCACATCCAGCTTCTGACACCACTATTACGTTTCCGGTTTGGCGCAAACCAGGCACTTTAATATGCCACAACAGAACTCAAACAAGCATCAACAGAAAACAACAGTAAATATCGCGGCAAAGAAAGCGACTCGCGCGCTCGAGGCCGTGAGTTCTCGATCGCGGTCCTTCTCCGAATCTTCTCTTGACAGGTCGATCGATTCGATCGTCTCCTCCCCGCCGTCGCTTGTCTCACTCGCGGCTACCAGTGAGCCATGGATCTCTCCATAGGGTGCTCGCAACAATATATTTAGTCACTTCGTGTGTGCAGTATGCGAGCTTTCGCTCATACCTGCCTAGAGTCACGCTTTGACAATGATCACACTATGCTTTCTCTGCATTTTAATATATATATATGTATTATACACGCATATATTTGACATATACCCGCATATGATACATATATTTCGCTTCTTCTAAAGCTTTTTTGTGCTTTATAGTGACTAATCTTCTTAAGGTCTCTTAGCCGTCCCAGCCTGTTACAGCCGACGTTCCGTCTAGCCGCGGGGAGGCGGACCTTTCTCTTTTTCGCACTTTCATTATGCTGAAGCTCTTTTCTAGCAGCAATTATTCCTTTTCGCCAGTTGGTTAAATTTGTAGAACTCTTCCTTCGAGGCAATTCAGCCTCTGAGGTTCAGATCTGTTATCGAGAAGTCCGGCGTACCGGTGTTGTTGATATAACGGGCATTCGTATATCGCTATGTTCTGCGGTTTTCTCTGCGGGTATAACATGCAGGGCATGTGAGGGTCGTCAACTTGGCTCCTCTATCAAAGAGGGTGCCCGTTGATAGAACCGGCTACCCTGTCATCAGGAACACGCACTCCCCTGCCCGGAAAACCATTGGTTTTGCCACTTTGGAAAGGGGACGTGTCGCAATGAGAAAGAAGGGCATTGCTCTGCCTCGCTATATGAATCTTGTCCATCTATCCTGCGCCATTCTTCGTTCAGTTGTTTGAGTCAATTTCTTTGTCTCTCTTGCTTAAGATTTATGACCATTGGATTATCAACTGGCTGAAAGGAATATTGTTTCCATTGAATTTCACATTATATTTCGTCTGACCTGAGACATGATACCAACTCTCCCACAACCTCTAGAGTCTGAGTAAACTTCCACTGATGACCTGCATCAGCTTCATTAAGAGTAACATTACTCGTTGCACAGCATCGAGGTTTCTCTTTACGTGTTTATGAGTCACTCTGTCATACCATGCCACACAGCCGTAAGTGACTATGGGTAGGAAGAACTGCTTTGTATAGCTTACGTCCAAGATGTGGAGAT
Source organism: Colletes collaris (assembly GCA_030068185.1). Classification (NCBI taxonomy): domain Eukaryota; kingdom Metazoa; phylum Arthropoda; class Insecta; order Hymenoptera; family Colletidae; genus Colletes; species Colletes collaris. Next base: position 243,494 of record JASGYR010000212.1, on the reverse strand, counting down.
TTTGTCACCCCCCCCATTCCTGGTGTGCTACTGCTTTCTTTCAATTTTAGTATAAACCTTGCCCGAGTTTGACCATCATATGTTCTTTACGACAATGGTGCAGAGAAGAACATCTTCTTGTCCACGATTATACCTAAGAGTATTTGGTTTGAATCAACCAAACCTCACACCTTCGCCATTTACTCTTATAGTTGGGATTCACTTGCCCTGTCAACTTTTTCCTTTGCACAACATTGCTTGGGTCTTAGAAGGTGAAATTTGACATAACCTGTGAAGTTTGCACCAATCGTGCAGTATTTCACAAGTGGCCCTGCTTCAGCTAAGTTTTCCTAATCCATTGAACGAATTCGCTTTTATAAGGATAATGGAAGTCGTCCACGCGTATGCTATCACCTCGAGCTCACTTCAGCATCGAAGGTGTCCGGTGTGGGAATTTGTAAGGCGTCCATGCACCAGCACACCAGGCTTTAGGGACCAATAATTAACCCTTGCCGGACACCCTTTTCGCCATACGTGGTTACCCTTCGACCGTACCTTGATCCTTACTTGTACGTCCCTTCTTTTAAAGCGAAGCTCTTCACAAGGCTGACCATTTGTGGTGCTACAATTCGCGTCGACTAGTCTCTTTATGATAGCGAACCTACAAATTTATCAAACGCACCTTCTATGTCTACAAAGAAAGTGTGACAACATACTTTTGTTTCGACCGCTTACTCCATTTCTCGAAATCCGAGTAGTGCATCCTCGGTTTATTTGCAGCTTTTAAAGCCGTATTGATTAGGGTGTTCCAAGTCCCTGCTTCTATAATTTAAATCGATACGATTTACAATAATCCTCTCGAATATTTTGCCAATGGATGAGGGGAGTGCAATGGGCCGGTAAGAGCTGACACTTGCCGGATCCTGTCTTTGCCCTTAGGTATTATCCTAAGCAGTGCCGACTTCAAGTCTTGGGAAAGACCGAGTCTTTGAGGCGCTTGTTGAAGATCTGAACTTAAGGACGTGCTCTTTGAGGTCGATTATTTTCTTGATGATCTCGGGTTTGATTTCATCTAAGTCAGGGACCTTTTTGTTCTTGCACTTTTTGGCCGCATCCCTTGCACTTCCTTCCCAGTTATTTTCTCTTTCCGTATTTTGGTTTCCACTGTATGGGGAGATTTCCTCTTTCAAGTAACCGATACTTGCACCTCATCAGGAAATTTTCCCTTGCCAGTGTACACTGCTTTCTTTCAGAATGAAACTACCATGGTTGCCTTCCATGCCATTGTAACATTGCCATCCTGGAAGTTTAAAGAAGTTAAAGAGTCTCTTCGCTGTTTTACTTTTTCCCGGATAATTTTATATACTAAGCTCCAAGGAGTCTCTATTGCCTTCGGTATGGACAACATTCTGTCATGCTTCCAGCCTTCTGTTCCTTAATCTTTTTTGTGTAAAGAATTTCTGGCTCTCCTGCAGTTGAGTGCTTTTAGGGTTTCCAATCATGTCGCGTACGTTATTTAGCCGTCTAGCTCTCGCGAGCTGCCTTCTGGCTCTGGTCGCAGCCTCCTTAAGTTATGCAGGCTCTTGGGTCCATAAGGGGACCTGCATGCAGATCGAGCCCTTTCTGATTTTGGATATTTGCAATGCTCGCTAATGTCTCTCAACACTCTGGCAGAATTTCTTGGCTGCAATGTCTTACGGTCACTGCGCCTATTCTTTGCAGAAAGGCGTCAGTGGAGAGCGATCGAATTTGACACTACACGTTGAATCTCTCCCCGAAAATCACGCTCTGCGAGATATTGTATCCGCTTTCACGGAGGGAGAGTAGATTATTCGCTCTATTTGTATTTCCCTAATTTCATGGTGGATTAAACTGTGGTCGCCCCGACGTTACAATCAGGCGCCACTTTCCAGTCTGAGATACTGTTTGCTTTGGGCTCATCGATGCAGTGTCAAAAGTCAATATTCGATTCGCGCTCTATGGGTGAAAAAATGTAGGAAGTCTGATTTGGTTTTGTTTAGTAGGGTCAGGTTGTTTGGAGGATAAAATCCTCCATTTTCATTCCCTACCGTCTGTATATCAGGAATACCCAGAGTGTCGAGTGAGCATTAGAATCCATTGTTATCCAATACCCTTATCATTTTCAAGATTGTCCAGTGTTTTTGCAGTCTTTCTACAAATTGGATCTATCTCCCAGTGAATATTGACAGTACACATTTACTAAAAGAGGAAGTTAATTTGCCCGTATGTGGATATGTACTGTCATGATGTGTCGGTCTTTCTCTGCATTTACTTAGGAAACTTGCCTGTATGTTTTGTTCGCAATTATTGTCATACCCAAGGAGATTCAGTGTCCGGTTGGATTGTAGTAAGACTTGTGGAATACCCTTTAACGCCTTCATTTACCATAGGTGCTAAGAGTTCTTGTAAATGAACTATGTCCATACTATCCTTTTGCCAAGTCTCACTTAGTCCTGGCCCATGCTGCTGCAGCGAAGCCTCTGAGCATTGATTTGGGGCGATAATCATGTCAGATTGATCTTCGTCTTCACACCATGTCCGCTTGTACCGTACAAATACGGGACAATTCTTGTATCCTTCACGGGTGGTTAACGTCCTCCTCTTCGCCCTTGTGCGGTTTATGCACTTTGAGTATCTCTTTGGCTTTGCATTTTTCTTTCAAGTTGGTCGCTTGGAGCCACACTTTTCACACCTGAGTTGAGGTCCCGGCGCATTGCGAATTTTTTGCCCAAGTGCCGAACCCGCGTGACATTTAAAACATCTTGTTATATTAAGGTATTCTCAGATTTGGTACGATGACCACATCATAAACACTTTTACTTACTTCTCTCCACGTCAATTCCTTACTCTCTCGTGGCTGGACCGGATAAGTTTCCACGATCCAGTTGTTCTCGCTCTCCTTCGCTGAAGGAGTTGCCTGAAAAAAATCTCCCTTTCAGAGCACTTCGCCCGCGTATCGCTACGGTTGTGGAAGTTCTTTTGCACAAATTCAGCACTTCAGAGCTCTTCCGATGTGTGCGCGTTCTCTACATCATAGATTATGATGCATGGGCTTTTTCCATTTTGGGTCTCGTCTATCTGCCGAGAGCCCACGCGTTTTCTGGAGACAAGGAGCACTCTTGATTAGTTCGACGTCGCTTCCTCGACTTCGATGATGAGACCTTTTGCTCCTCATCTGTCGGATGCCCTTTACGCGTAATTTGGGCGGATGCTTTTCAGCTGATCCGTCACACACTACGGCTTCATTTCCTCATTGCTCGCTTGTGTCGTTTCTCTTTAGAAGGCCAGACGAGGATGACATCGCCTGCCTTCTATCGACGGAGGTTGGTTTCGGAGCCGGAGCAGGTCCGGTTTTTATGTTCGGGGAGTGCAGGTCGGCCCGCCAGCACGACTTACCACTTGCGGGTAAGAGAGCGCGGTACGCCTCTCGTGGCCTTTTCTTTTTGTTTCTTCATTGGGAAAATCTTTGAGACTCTCACCTCTTTAGGGAAGGCGGGAGGGTGTGTGCGATTCGCCCCATTGTAACGGGCGCGGGACCTGCCGCAAAACCGGTGACCGCTTCGCACGATTTGGGAGGATACCGGGAGTCGCTCGAAATACTTCCGGTATCCCTCCCGTGCCGCGCTGCCCGCAAACGATCCCCGGTAATCGCCCGCATCTCATAGCGGCAGGACAGGGTCACATCGTCCTGCCGCCACCATCGCTTCCGAGGCCGCGTCAATGGCGGCTGCGAGCCCCAGCCTCGCAACCGCCGACCCTTTCTACCCCTCGAGGCGCCGGCGGCTCTTCGCCGCACCAGGCCTGCGGTGCCTCCCGATGCGCCGGACCCGGACGGGAGGCACTGCCACCCCCATCCGGTCCGACTCGCCGCCTGGCGGGAGGAATTGCTCTATCAGGACCACACTCGGCCTGGGTCGTGCGCGCCGCACGCCAGGGCGCCGCGTCGCCTGACGCCCGGGCGACGCTCATACCAAACGAGGCACCGAGCTTCGGCGCCCGCTGACGCTCGCGCTCCTTCCGCGATCTCCTTCTGCAACATTGCGATTTCGCAGAAGGACCACGACCTCACTTCTCCTCGCTGCCAGGCATGGCGCGCACCGTGCCCGGCAGCGGGGACATCCATAATGACGCCGATCGGGACGCCGGCGTTCACCCTCCCATGCAATGCATGCCTCCGGTATGTTCCATGCGTGTCCTGCTCCAGCGTCACAGTAGCGGCAACGCGCCGTCGGCGCTCACTTCCCTATCGGCACAGGTATCTCCCGAAACCACCATGCCGGTTTCTTTGCCATCTATGGGTTCTCGTGATGACCTTGAGTTTTCATTCTCGATTAGCGGAGGTTATAGAGAATACTCTCCATAACCACCCATTTGCCATGATGGTGCTTTTTTTTTTTTTTTTTCTCGATTCGTTTGGAGGTAGTCTTCCAGAAGACTCACTCGCTTTGAGTCTTTGCACGTCAATCGGTTTCGGGAGGGTGTGCTCCGATTGAGATTCTTTGCGCATATGCTTCATTGTAACGGGCATTGCGGGACCTGTTTCACTCAATTTCGTTGTTTTCTGGATTCGACCATCTTCCTGCACGATTTGGGAGGATACCGGGAATCGTCTTCGAAGTTTCACTGTCTGGCATTTCCTCAGTAGACCCTGGGATTCTACCGCTCGCGCTGATTTCGTCGGGCTGCTTTGCTGCCCGCGAGGGGGACAAACTGTCCCCGGTAATCCTTGGCTCGAGAAGGTTCTCTTATTTTTTGGATTTTTGTGTCTTGTCATTATCCCGTTATGCTTGCCGAAATCGTTTCCTGTTTTTGCTAGCCGTTTTGTTTTTATGTTTGTTTTAGTGGCGATGGAGCTGCATAGTATTCCGAGGAGTAGTCGGTTTTGATACTGTCCAGGAAAGAGCCGCCATCTACCAGGACAGGCCGGCCATGGTGCCATGGGCCGCACCTGCCATCACCGAGGGTGCGGCAGAGTGCCCCGTGTTGTTCGCCGGACCCAGTTGGAAGCACTGCGCCCATTCGGTCCGACCCATCTGCCGGGAAAGTGAGCTTAGGATCTGGAGTGCTCGTTTGAAGAGGACCCATTCTCATGGTCGGGCGGATTTAAGCCAAGACCCCAGTTGGCTCTGCCGTCGCGTACCATGCACAAAGACCAAAACGAGGAGTTGCGCCTGGGTGTTGCGACGACCAACAGAAAGGTTACAGTATGATTGCTCGACTCCTCAGATTCTAACTGCCGTACTGCGGCATACTCTGCAGGCCGCAGCGCCAGCGAAGGTTAAGATAAGACAGCAATATTTTGCCTGAGTGAGGCCACTGAGTTCCTGTACCCCTGCTGAAGGCTGGGCATACTCCCAATGCAAGCGGTTTTCATCTACTCTCCGACGACAAGCAAAGAGCGCACTGGTGTGGTGTTTTTTTTTTTTTTTCGTGAGGAAAATCTTCGAAGACTCCTCCCACCTCTTTAGGGAGAGGCGGGGAGGTGTGTGGAATTCCCAGCCTGCCGGCCGCGGGACCTGCCACTAAAAACACAGTGACCGCCCGCCTGATTTGGGGAGATGCAAGGAATCGCTCAGATGTGCTTCATTATCCTCCCGTCACTTGGCGGCTTTGCGCCACCGCGGGACAAACGGTCCGGTAATCGCCCTGTCTCATAGCGGCGGGACGAGGTCACATCGTCCTGCCGCCATCCGTCCAGGGCCGCGTCTGAAGTGGCGGCGCGGGCTACAACTCGCCAGCCGCCCGCGACCCGCTTTTCACCTCCGGAGCCGGCGGCTCGCTGGCCGCACCAGGCCACCCGGGGGTGCCGCTCCGTGCGCCGGAAGACCGGACGGGGGGCGCTGCCACCCCATCCGGTCCGACCCTGCGCCCGCGCCTGGCGGAGAGTCTATCAGGCCTCCCAGCCTGGGTCATGCGCCACGCCGAGGCGGACGCCCGCGTCGCGCTGACGACGCGGCTCACGCCACACCTGAAACGGGCGCGAGCTTCAGCACGCCGCTGACGCTCGCCGCTCCCCTTCCCGCAGATCTCCTTCTGCACAACATTACGATTTCTTGCAGAAGCGAATACGACAGCCTCCCTTCTCCTCGCTGCCGAGCATGGCGCGCACCATGCGAGCAGCGAGACCATCCGCCCAATGACTGCCGATCAGGACACGGCGTTCACCCTCCCATGCAGCACGCATGCCTCGAGGTATGTTCCCGCCGTGTCCACTGCTCCAGCGTCTCAATGGCAGCAACAGCGCCGTCGGCTCCTTCCTATCCGGCACAGGTATCTCCCGAAGCTGCCATGCCCCGAGAACACCTGTGCCATCCTGTAAGTGAGGCTTCCATGGCCTCTGTCCAAGCCACTCACGCACATAGGGTGGCCGAAGCAGCCCGACTGTCCGGTGCCCCGCGGTGAGCAGAGGCCAACCGCTCTTCTGCCACGCTGTGCACCACGGACTGCCGGGCCATGGCGCTTCAAGTCGCCCCAAGCAGGGTTCCTGCACAGGACCGCCCCACCCCCGCGCGACGGTCGACGCGGTGACGATACATCATCGCGTGCGACCGCGCCGAGGAGATCCGCATGTGCGGCATCCCTGCAAGCAACCGTCGCCGCCTCATGCTGACTTACGGATCCGGTACCCGCGGACGACCAGGCAGAGCCATCCGCCTCGCCCGACGCAGCATGGTCATGCACCGCGCCGGGAGGCCGCCAGGTCGTCACGCCCAGACGAAGAGGGGGCCCGTATACCACCATACCGACTGAACCATTTGCCGCAGCTAGGTGGCGAACTAAACCGGCCGGGGCCCCCAGGTGTAGGCCCAGAATCATTGGCCTCGGCCCTCGACCATCTCCTCTCAGCCAGCCGGGGACGGAGCGGCGGAAATGCTCCTCGAAGCGCCAGTGGCTGTCGAGGATCAGCCCCAGATATACCTCATCTGGGGCTTCACCTCGATCCTTAGCCTCACCCCACGCCGGATCAGAGGGGTGGCGGATCCTGCCGAGGTGAATGGAACGCTATCACCTGCCTCAGTCTTATGGACCGCCACAATCATCCCCCATCCCGCCCGGTGTAGGTGTTGTACCCAAGTGCTCTAGGCTGGAAGTACCCTGGCTCCTCACTTTGCCGGGAGTCTTTGGACAAGTTGAATCCTACCCTTTCGGGAAAGCGGCTCTCTTAGCCGACTCTCAGGGCTGCAATCAACCTGCAGCGTCGTTACCAGCGGGGGCCACGAGGAGGCGGAGCTGCCAGCTTTCGCTCGATTCCAGCAGGATGGCACGAGCCGATTATTGCCTGCAACCAGCGCTGCTTCAGTCCAGAAGTCTGCCTGCACCGGTGACCGCAGGGTTTACCTCCTTGGGTGTGTCCCTCGATGGTATGTGATCCTCTGCTTTTGCTGGTGTCCATATCCTGTGCGTGCGATCCAGGTTTATTTATATGTTTGTGTCGATGTAGGTGAGCGTATGTGGTGGTGTATGTTCGGGTAGTACTTGTCCTGTTTCCTCTTGATGTATCCATTCTTCTTCTTGATGTTATCCGAAGCACTTCGTTGGTATATGCGCGCGTTTGTTTACTAAAAAAAAAAAAAAAAAAAAAAAACGGTTATCCAAAGCGATCGTCTTCTGTTTCGTATCTTCGTTCTTCTTTCTTCTTTCTTCATTCTTTAGTCCTGTATTTGATGTCCCTCGTAGGCTGGTCTCCCTGGCCTTGAGCGTGGCTCGTGCGAAGTCACGGAAGTGTCGGAAATTGTCTTTGGAGACCATCTCCGCCTCCGTGACCGGCCATCTGTAACCATTAAGCTGCAGTGCCGTCTTCAAAACCGCCCTGGCCGCCTCGTGCCTCGGACAGTCGAGAAATATGTGATTGGACGTTACATCGGCCCCACATTCGCACGTTCCAGTTTCACTCAGCGCGAAGGTACTGAGCTTCCACCTGAAGTTACCGTGACCACTAAGAAATTGCGTGACATAGTGGTCCGGTTCTATCCAAGTGGCCCTGATTCTTTGCCGGACGTCTCCGAAGAACTCGAAGGTCGTCCGACCCCGGGTCGAAACTTGCCAGCGCTCCTGCCAGGCGTCCAGCATTTCCTCCGCCGCCCGTCTTCTTTCTTTGCCGTAGTCCCGGCCTTCTTGTCCCTCGTCGTTGTTGTTTCGTCCTCAGCTTTCTTTTGCCCGAATCCAGTATCTTCTTGCCCTTCTTCTATCACCAGGTCGATCGGAGGCACGCGCCCGCGATCACCGGCAGTGCTTCCGTTGACGTCGTACCGTACGCCTTGGTGACGCGAAGGGAGGGCCTGTCTCTGAGAACGAGCCAGCATCCTTCTCGCGGTTTTGCTCAACAGGTCGCTCCAGCCAGCCGCTGCATACGTGGTTATGGGTACAAAGAGCCCCCGTACATATGACGGAGTGCTCGTTGTCCCAATCCCCAGTTCGCCCTGGCCACCTTCGCGAGGCTGTTGAACAGAGTTCTACATTTCTCCGAGGTTTTCTCGATATGAGTGTTCACCCGGAGTCCTTTCTCAAAGTGTACTCCTAAGTACCGAATTGCTGGCTTCATTCTTATACCTCTGCCAGAGATACGGATGGTCGGTGGCCGCTCGGCGTCGAGCGATCGCTTTGACCTGGCGCATCTCCGACTTTTCGACTGAGAGTTCCAGCTTCCTCCTTCCGCACCACTCGCACATCGCGGTCGCGACCTCCTGGCCCTTCCCTTCTCAGTTCCTCTCTCGAGTTGCCAGAGATCAGGACAAGGACGTCGTCCGCGTAGGCAACCAGTTCGCATTCCAGCTCGTCGGATGTGAGAACCGTCAGCAGGTCATCGAAAATTAGATTCCAAAACTTGGACTCAATATCGAGGACTGCGGGCAGCCCTCTGGTAACGGGTTTCCGGACTAATTCCTGTTTCCCACGATCTGCACTGCCCTCTCCGAGAAGTAACTTTCCACTAGCCTGTAAAGGTTTCGTGGGCAGTCCCTTCTCTTCAGTTCGTACAGGACATTTGTCCACCATATGTTGTCGAAAGCGCCCGAAATATCGAACGCTATAGCGACCACGTACTTTGCCTCCGCGAATTCCCTTTCCGTAAGAATGCTACGAAATTTAATGATCGCTTCCACCGTTGATCGACCAGGCTTGAACCGGTACTGTCGATCGGAGGTTAGCACATGATCAAGAAAAATATTCGTGAGTCTATTCGCCATCAGTCGCTCGAGCAGTTTCCCTACCATTGAGAGGAGGCAAATTGGCCGAAACGACTTCGGGTTACTCCTATCCTTGTCCGGGCCCTTGGGTATTGCAATAATAGTACCCACCTTCCAACGAGCTGGGAATACTCCCCATTCGAGGCATCCGTTACAGAGTCTGAGGAGCTCCTCGTGGAGACATCCCCATTATCTCTGAATAACTTCCACCTCGATCCTGTCCGGTCCCGGACATTTTACGCTTTCCTGAGGCGCGTTACAGCGGCACTCAGGTCTTCCCACTGGAATGGGGGGCTGTCCTCCGTTGCTGGCTGGGTTCGGGCTTCCTCGCGTGTCCGTGTTTGTTCCGAGGTGTCTGTCCCAAAGTCGTCGTCCGGGACGAGCGCCGCTAGCATCGCTTCCGCGGTCGATCTCCAGGAGGTCGTATGACCCCCTTGCGGCAGCCTGATGGAGGAAGTGGCTTCCTCCCTCCTGGAGTTTTCCCAGGGTTGTTTTCGTTGCGACACCCCTGGCGTCCTGGTTTCCTTGGCTGGTGACGAACTGGCGCCATGAGCGGTTCTTCTCGCTCGTCACCTTCTTCGTATAGGCTCTCCTGAACCGTCGATATTCCTGTTTCAGTATCTCCCTCGTTGGGGGATCGTGTGTCCCCTGGTACAATCTTCTTGCTCTGTATGTTGCCCTCTTCATCCTGGTGAGTTCCTCGGTCCACCACGGTACAGATTTCTGGTGCCATTTCTTCTTGGGCATTGCCGCCTCGCAGGCGGTCAATATTACCCGCTCCATGGTTTCCGCCATTGCTTCGACGTCTTGTCGACTATTCAGGTCGACATTTGTCAAGGAGCGCTTCTCCTGGATGAGTGTCTTCTGGAGCTTGTTCCAGTCGGCCTTCTTTGTATTGTACCGTGGCTGTAAGGGCGACGGTTGTTGTCCTCTTCGCGTGCCGAGGTTCAGGCGTGTCTCCAGGATTCTGTGATCGCTGGAGGTTCCGTCCTCGTACACTTTCCAGCCGTGTACGAGCGGTATCGCTTCCCAGGTCGCGAGAGTGACGTCGATGTTAGACGATCCTCGCGTGTTCTCAAACGTGGTGGGATGTCCCGCCTCGTTCAGCACTAACAAGCTATGACGATTGACTAAATCCTCCAGGTAAAACCCCGCGTTCGTCGGTGAATCTACTATGCCATACATGCGACTTCGCGTTCGCGTCCGCGCCTATTATAATTGCTTTCCCCCGTAGTCTTGTTAGCACTGTGTCGAGGTGGGCTAGCCCGAGTTCAATATTTTCCGGCGGCGGAAAATATTGACTCACTACGTACAATTCCGTGCTACCGTCGGAAAGCTGCACACAGACGCATCGCGTTGTGCACAGGTCTGCGATTTCGAGCACGGAAAACTTTCTATTTCTCAAGCATATGGCCGCCAGCGGCGGTTCATCTACGTGGTTACGGAAAATTATCGTAGCGCCCGACCCGAGACCCGGGAGAACTCTTTTGAAACTATACGGTTCCTGCATAAGCAGGATGTCCGCATTAGTTTCCTCCATTTGTCGCCTGATCTCGTGTGGCACGACTTTCGATCGCTGCATGTTCAGCTGCAGGATCGTGAGTCCTCGGCCGTCTGAGTAGAGTTATTATACATAACTGGTTCTACTTACAGACCACTGGACTGCTTTCTCGTATCCTGGGCAGGCCGTGCTGGAAGCGGCATGATCCCCTTTCTTGCCAGCGCGCTTGCAGTTCACGCAGACTGCAGGCTGGCTCTTCTTTGGACACGCCTTCGCGCTGTGTCCTGTATGCGCACAGTGGCCGCATACGTCCTCCTTCTGGCGGCAATGCTTCGCTATATGGCCGTATGCCTGGCACTTGTAGCACCTGCTTACTGTGAGAAAATCTCGCACCTTGCAAGCGCTCCAGGCCAGGAACAGCTTATGCGCCTCTAGCATACTCGTCCGCAACTTCGGGGATACCTCGACCACCCAGTTGGTCTCGTCGCCGTCCTTTCGTCCGGTCCTGAAGCAGAACCGGCTCTCCTTCTGGTCTTCTTCACCGACTACGGTCGGGTTTTGTCTCCGGAGGCATCTCCGGATTTCCTCTTCCGTCATTGATCGCGGGACGTCGAAGATGGTCATCTTCGGCTTCCTGACGACAGGAGTCCTCACCGTTAATCCGGCTGCCTAGAGTTTAGCACTCTCCGTGAGTGCCTTCAATCCTTTCGGCGGTCGCAGTTTCCACGGCAATCCCATTACCGTGGATTTCTCCTTACGGCCTTCACCTGTAACCCCTCTTCCTGGGGTTTACAAGGGTGAAGACGGCCTCCTGGCCACTTCGCTCGTCCCTAATTTCCCCGTCCTTCTGATCGGGGAAGATCATCGCCACTTAAGATGGGGCCCTGGGGTTCCTGTACCCTGCGCGAAGGCTTGGCATACTCCGGTAAAGTTAGGGACATTTTGAGTTTTTTTTTTTTTTCTTTATTTCTCTTCTTTTGCAGCTCGAGCATCAACTCATTGCCGCTTTGATCTTGGCATTCGATCTTCTCCTAATAATTTTCTTGGGAAATAACATCTTTTTCTTTACAGGTCACTTAGCCGTCCGAAGACGTTGCCCGTCCCTGCCACGAGGAGGCGGACCCGTTTCTACTTTCTTTGATAAGTATTATTCATTAAGATAACTTTCGTTTCTATCCAAAGATTTTCTTCTTCTCTTCTTTCTTCCGTTTTCTGTCTTCTTATAATTTCGATTACGTTCTTTCTTTATTTTCAGGTTTGGGTCTTCTCTTTTAGGTTCTAGGTAATTGGATCTCAACGTCCCGTTCTACATCTCCAGCGGAAAGGTAAAATTTTCTTTCTTTCAAAGACTTTATTAATAAAGTCAGAGAATTGCTCATACCTTTGCTTTGTTACGATAAGGTTTTCTTTTTCTTTCTTGATTTTCAATCAGGTATTGGTATCGTAAATTCGCATAAGCTTCACATTGGAATAGAATGTGGTTTACATCTTCACTTGCCGCGTCACACGCTGGACAATTCGGCGATTCTATGGAACGTCGTGTATAAAGTGACGCATTAATGGATCCATATCCAGTTATTATATACACTAGGTATCTGCCTGGTTTAAACCAGTCATTTTCCGATGCAAAACTTACAGCTTTAATAAAATTATACGTCTCTCTACCTCGTGTATCGTTTGTCCATCTTTGTTGCCACTCAGTAATGATTTCTCTATTTAGCCGTTCTTTTTCTGCTTCCATATTTAAATTTTCCGCCATACCTTCATTAAAAGTATAATTTTTCCAACTTACTCGTTTCTTTCTTCTGACTAGATTTATAACGCCTCTTTCTACAATTTCCAGGTCCAATGGTTTCACACCGCAGATTACTTGCATTGCAACCGTTGCTGTTGTTGCACAGGCTTTCGACATCACAAATAACATCGCTCGCTGAGCAGCCTGTAAGTGTCTTCTCACGTGCGTATGCTGTACTTTATCATACCAGGCCGCAGAACAGTACGTACTTATCGGGAGAAAACTGCTTTATACAAAACAGACATTATACTTGGTCTTAAACCCCACTGCTCCCTTGCAAGCCTTTAATAGCCATTATAAAGTTAGTTAATTTATCACGCATTTTCCGCACATGTTCAACAAAGTTCATTTTTTTGTCAATATCTAACCCCAAATACTTAATCTTTTCCAAATATCGAAAATTTATATTACTTATTTTTAGGGTTGGCATCCTACTTCGACTTAGTCTGCCTTTTCATTAGTAGCGCAGCCGATTTCGTCGTTGAGACCTTGAGTTTATGTAAGTCACACCAATTTTCAGCATTTCTATTACCTTCTTTCCAATAGCTTCAATGCTCCTCCTTGAATCTCCCTTCATTATAAAGACGAGGTCATCGGCATACGCCACCACTTCCACATCCGATATATCAGTTTTTTCATCTAGTTCATTCAGTAGAGCATCCATTAGAGCACCAATTCCATGCTAAAGGTCCAATTATCGACCCTTGCGGGTATCCTTTCTCCATTTTTCTTGTTACTTCATCAAAATTCGACCTGACTTTAGCTTTCCTTCCACTAAAATAGCTATCAATAACCTTCAGCATGGAACTGCTGACTTCTGCCTGAATTAAGCGACTTTTAACAGCTGGCCACCACAAATTGTCGAAGGCACCCTCTATGTTTATAAACAACGCCACCACCAATTTCCGTTGCGCAGTAGTAACTGCATGCTTAAATTTTAAAATCGCATCTTCCGTACATTTTGTATTTAAATCCAAATTGGCTACGATTTGCCAATCCCTTCTCTCCGTATTGTTTTCCTATTCGTTCGAACAATTATTCTCTCGTATATCTTACCCTGTTTAAAGATTGCATAATGCCGAGCGATTAGCCTCGGCCGCAATTACCGTTAATCCTGTTAACGTACAATAACCAAGAGATTATCTCTAATTGGATTTGTATAGCGAACGGTGATTGGAAAACGTGTGTATTATTAGTTTTTCTGGCATCGGTAACGGCTCATTACCTTTCGATTCGAGTGTGCTAACGGTGTTAGTGACGTCAGTACCGTAAGAGAGTAGTGCGCCAATAATGTGACAAGGAGAGACGGCCGAAAATCCGACAGCGCCACGGAACGACCAGTAAGAGTACCGCGGCGACGTCTTCGGCTGTCAATCCGTATCATTCTTACGGCGACTTCTGACCGAGACGCATCGGCTCCCGATCATATTTCGATCAGAAGTTAATCGCGATTGAAGAGGGAAAATCCTCTTGCGAGAAAGTCATAAAGACTGCTGTTTAAAAGGGTGTAGCGAGCCTTGCTCGAAAAGGTCGGAAATTCATTCCCACCTTGCTTGGAAAACACGATTCGCATCTCGATTCGTGCAAGTTCACCTGCTTCTCGTTCGAGCAAATCTCGATCGAGTTTAATTAATTTAAATTTACTGCATATTTTGGAGGGCTCGAGAATACACCAATAGGGTGTTCGACCCCTCCTGTGCGGAATTTAAAGGTCGATTCCAACGTATACACGTTGAATCATACAGAAGTCGGCGGTACCGTCCATACTTCTGTGTGATTGCCCTTCGGCTTAGGAGACACCAAAAAGGGAGGCACCTACGTGGTGTACCTCCTGGTGGGCTCACTGTATTCAGTTCCAAGTACATTTTGGACGTTTTATTTTCGGTCTTCGCCTCCTTATTTCTACATATCCCGCCGGTGTAACGTTTAGAGGAGCACCAGTGCGGAGGATTAACGGAGTCGTTGGTCAGGCCCCCGCTTAGTTCAAAAATACTGCAACGTATCACGTCGAGTAGTGTATTCGTGCAGTGAACAACGTGTTGTCGGGCTTCGCAGTGTAACTCTCGACCAAATAAGTCATCTGTTGGAACGTGTTAAGAGAAGCCGCAGATTGACGGTCGTGCAGTGCACTGCAGTGCGACTCGACGCACAGACTCAGTGTGCATATTTACGGGAACAGTGCATTAGGAGCTTTACAACCTCCTCTTGCATCCCCGTCCACTGGGCAATCGACCACTGAATCGGCGAAGAAAGAAGTTTAATTCTTTCCTAGCCAAAATACAGTCCACTTTTATATTTCGTAATTTACGAAAGTTTACATTTCTCCGCTCCGATACGTTCGAATTACGAACCAAGGAGCGCGAGCAAACTGAAGCGCGACGAAGATACGTATAACGTGTACGTGTGTCTAACACATAGTCGTGTTTTTCCGTTCATAGGAATCTTGGCCTACCTCAAGCCTGCGAGTTCGGCGACCCAGCATCGCGAAACGGCGAAACGAGGCCAAATTGATATTCAATCGAGCTTTCTCGTTAATTCTGATTTTTAATTATTCATTTGATTTTCTGTTTTCTTTCTGTTATCTATTTTATAATAAAAGGTTGGTCTTTAAGACCGACGAAAAGAAAATCATTTGTGTCCGATTCACTTCCCCTATAATACTCCCACACCTCTATCCGGACTCATTCGTTAAAAGTATATATCCATTACTTTTTAACATACCCATAACGGGTAATAACGCTATGGGCCTATACGAGCTCACCAGTCTTTTGTCTTTTGACTTGCTTTTTAAAATTATTTTCAAATCAGCTACTTTCCAATCCCTTGGAAATACGCCTTTTCTAAAACAATTATTGAAGAGCCTATAAAAATTTCTTTATTTGTACTCCAGACTTCCTTGATGATTTCTGTTTTAAACCCATCGATGCCTGGAGCTTTCTTTATTTTTTGTTCTTTTTGATAGTGTACGCGATTACTCGCGTCATCTGTCGCGTCACAAGCGCGATCGAAACGATATCGGTCGATAATCGCTATCACTGTTCCGAACTTCGCCACAACGACACACGCGCCCGGTATATAACGCGCTGCTCGTTTTAAATTCACTCTGTTTTCGAGAACCGAGCAGTACGTCGCAGTAAAAACCCGACTCGTTAACCGTTGTAATTACCACAAGCGCCAACCGTTATTAATTTAAACCAGTAACGGCCAATAACCGGATATTCTTTACTTTGTAATCCGTTTGTTTTAAGTGTTTATTGTTTAATTGTGAGTATTGTACAACAAGTGAAATACAGTGAATTACTGTGCAATCAATCAAGACAATTGTAACGTTCTTCGACCAGCCCACGAGTTTTCTGGTCCGTCTCCAGCTCCTCCCCGACGTCCAAGTCTTTTGAGGAAGGCTGAACCAGCCTTTCAAACATTCCGTTACAAAACAGATAGCTTCTCCAATTTCAGTTATACTTATGTCGCTTTCCATGTTATAATTTCTATATGCTCTATTTAAATCTTCTTAAGTTTCCTTGTATGTCCGTTTCAGCTTGTCTTTCGTGCCCTGGGACACATTTATTCACCAGAGCTATCATCGTCGTTTTCCAAATCATTTGTGATCTCTCCACTAGGAAGAGTCAATGAACATACCGTCATTCTTCTTCTAATTTTATCTCTGGCTATTTTGTATATGATCCCCAGGGATTCTTATTACCTTCTGTCGTTACAAAGTTTTGCCAAGAGTCTCTCTTCTTTCTTTTTATTTCCAGAAACATATTTGTTCCTACTTCTTCTATACTTCTCAGGATACTCTTCTATAATGTCCGCTAATCCAAGTCTTCGAGCTCTTAAAAACTGTTGCTTATGTCTATTTGTTTCTCTCCTTAGGTTCCGCAATTCGTCATCCCACCAAGGCACAGCATGATTTCCAACTTTCCTTCTTGGAATAGCGCCGCTGCAGATTTCCTCTAAGGTACGTTTAAGATCTTACAGCTATATTGGGCATTTCATCCCTCAGTTCGTCCAAGGCTCTCCGATCAAATTTTACGACTATTTGGTCTTCTGAATTTCTCCCCAATCAGCTTTACGAATGTTAAAACCTTCAGTAATGCTATAGGTCGCACGATATTCAATATCTGTCCCTATATCAAAAGCTATCATGTTATGGTCACTCGTCGAGCAGATGGCGAGTACTCTCCAGTTATCTTGTTTCCTTAGCATATTTTCCGAAACCAGAGTAACGTCAATATTGGATTCACCGTGGACACTGAAGTATGTAGAAGGATTATTTAGTCTATTTAAAACAAACATTCTGTTCGCAAGCAAGAATTCGACCATAATTCTGCCACGCTCATCTACTTCACCAGAATGCCACAGGTCAAATTTTGCATTGGCATCCATCGTAATAATGATTTTTTCACCATTTAGTTTGTTTAGTATATTTTCTACCTTACTGAGAAAGCTCTGAATAGGATACAAAATTTGACAATACACATTTATAAAGCAAAAACGCTCTCGTCCGGTACTCACCTGGAAACTCATTATATGTTCCTGATTCTCCATATGTGATTTGAAAAATCTCCACTTTTGTTTCTTCAATGACTGCTGCTACCCATGGATTTTCTACTGCCGGCTGTAGTAACCTTAAGCCTGGGGATGTATATCCTAACTACGCCTTTATATGTATAAGGTTCTTGAATACATAAAATATCGATTTCATTTTCTTTAAATATCAGTTCCAAGTTGGCAGCAGCAGCCACTGAATCTCTGTGCATTAATTTGAGCTACTTTTAGGTCCATTCTACTTTATTATAGTATATTTCCAAGTTTCTTAAATACTCTGGACACTCTTTGCTCCTAACTGAGTGACAAACTTCCTTTCTTCTCAATTTAGAACAATTAACACACCGCGGCGTATCCTTCATACTACACTCACTTTTAGGTGATCCTTACTTCCACACGTCTCACATAATTGGTCCTGTATATTACATACTTTCGCAATATGGCCATACGCGTGGCATTTTAAACATCGAGTTATGTTAATATACTCTTTAATATTATAGGTTCTCCATATCATGAAAACTCTATTTTTATTCATTATATTTCTATAGAATTTTCCAGCTAATTGAACCACCCATTTGACCCTGTTTTCCTTGGCCTTAAACTGATACCGAAAAGAAACTTTTTCTTGTAATTCTTCCAGGTCTTTTTCACCACAATCAAAATTCTTAGTTATAAACTCTTCCTTTAACTCATCAACCTTATTTTCCCTTTCAACATCATAAATAATAATCGAGGGCAAGATCTTTTTAGGTTTTTCCAGCTTCAATCCGATTTCTTCCAATTTAGTGCTTTTTATTAACTCCACATCCTTTTTTATCCTTGATCTCCATTACTAAACCCTTCCTTCGCATTTGGCACACTTGACTTAACTTTCAACTGCTTACGGACATCTTTCAATTTATTCGTCAACTGCGTTTTCAATTCTTCATTACTCCTACTATCCCTCTTCTTTTTCAGGTTTACTAATCACAACTTCATAAGTTTCTTTATTAATAATCTTTTTCTTTTCAGGTACTCAGACCCTGCAGTTGCGATCGGGGACTGCTCGCCATCTGCGCATACGACGGTACTTTAGGAGCATGCTATTGGGTAAGTTTAAGCTTCTCATCTTCTAAAATTTGCTCCTGCAATTAAACCCTCTAAATTTGCCCACTTCTCAAGAATAAATTTAATTGCATATTTATTAACTTTGTTTGCATCGTTAAATAAGTAGGCTTCCAAGCTTACCCTCTCTTTACGAACTTCTTCCAACGTACAGTTCTCCAACTGTCGCTGTTGAACTACATCCTTTCTTAGGCTCTTGGGGCTTCTTTCTAAGCTAACTTGTAGCTCCTTCATTGCCAACTTCCTCCTCTTTGTTGGAGTCCTCGGGCAGAATGCTTTCGCCTCGTCAGTTACTGACGAGATCGAGCTTGATCGGCTATGACCACGACTAGAAGGTGCCGTCTCCATTTCTTCTACCTCCTCTTCTACTCCTCTCTGCGCTTTTTGTTTTATTAATTAAGACATCCATATTTGTTCCCACGAGAAGGTCGGAAAAGATGTTACCCCAGAGCAGAGCCGCCCTACCTGGGGAAGCCTAGTACTACCGAGGGGTCGGCAGAGTACCTCGGAGTTGGTCGCTAGGGATTGGGCTCACTCCCCCAACCATGCATCCCATCGCCGCGCACCATAGCTTAGGATTCGAGGGTAAGTTATAGAGTTACCATCCTCGTGGCCCAGGCGGTTAAGCCAAGGCCCCCGGCCCGACCTGCCGTCGCGTACCATTCACAAAACCAAAAGAGGAATTGCGAATGGGTCGTCGCGACGACCAACAGGGGGTTACGGTATGATTGCATCAGGCACCTCGGGTTCGCTACCCGTACTGTAGCTGAATGGCTACAGCCCCTGAGGTTTGGCTACTTTCGTCTGTCCCTTCACCCTGAACCTTCCCGGCATGGTAGAACCTGCCAGGGGTCAAAGACCCCCGCCGGTATAGCTCCAGAGATCACAAGGGAACTCAAGCTCCCCCACCACGACAAGGTAGCTAAAGATAGGGACATTTTTTTTTTTTTTCATTTATTCCTAAACCTGATTACGGCAATCGAGCTTTCGCTCATAGCCGCATTTTTCTTAATCTTTATTATTCTTTCTTTCTATTCTTCATCTTTTCTAATCTTACCACTGTTCTTTCCTTGCTGAATATCTCCTTTAATCTCGTTCTTCCTATACTCCGTCTTCCTTCCTTCTCCTCATTCTTCCTTTATTTTTCGTTTCCTTCTTATGTTACTCTTCTTTTCAGCTTTTTCTTATTTTAGGTAAGACCAGGTAAGTATTTAATGTTCTCTTCTTTTCAGCTTCTGTATTTAACAAAACATGTAGAATCAGGTCGGTGCTTTAGGAATAATTTATCTATTTCTCTTGATTTGTACACTTATTCTCTCTTGTCTGTTTCAGGTCACTTTGCCGTCAGTCCTGACTCCTGACGTTGCCCGTCCCTAACCACGTGGAGGTGGGCCTGTAACACTCTACTTTCCTTCAACTTTAATTTGGTATGTTGTATCTTTTTCAAACATTGCCTTCTGCATAAATTGTAAGCTTTCTAAATGTTTCTTCTGAATTTATCAACAATGCCTTATTTTGTCTACCATCTGCCAACCCTGTATATCTCATTTCCTCATACTCCGGGCACGAGAATAGCATATGATCCAAAGTCTCCTCCTCATGCAAACACGCCGGACACATCGTCGTATTTGATGCTCCTCTTTTAAACAACGAACTGTTTATTGGCCCATATCCAGTTATTACGTACGCACAATACCTTCCGGGACAAAACCATGGATGCTCTTCCGCAAACTTAACATCTTTAATGAACTCATATGTCATTCTTCCCCGGGGTTCTGCATCCCATCTGCTTTGCCATTCCTTTGTAACTTCTTCAGAAATTTTCCTAGTCTCTTCCTCAATGTTAATGTCCTGCACACTTTGCCTTTCCTGAAAGATATAATCCTTCCATACTGTCCTCTGATTTCGACGAATTTTATTTATTACTCCTTGCTTTATTATACTTAGATCCAGTGGCATCATGCCTGAAATTACCTCGAGCGCTACTGTTGCTGTCGTTCTACATGCTCGGGTGTACAGCAGAAGTAATGCACGCTGCATTGCCAATAAGTGCCTCTTCACATGCGAATGGGATACCTTATCAAACCAAGCGGCTGCACCATACCTAATAATAGGCAGTGCAACCGCTTTATATAAAATTTTTAATGTACGAGAATTTAATCCCCATTCTGCCTTTGCAATTCTTCTAATTGACGCTATAAAACTTACTACCTTATTTCTTAAATACTTCGCATGACTTACAAATTTCAATTTTTTATCCAAAATTAATCCCAGATATTTCACCTCAACACTATACTTAATCTTTTCATCATTAATTTTCAGATCCGGCATTCTTTCGCTATTAAACTCTCCTTTCATAATCATAGCAGTGGTCTTCCGCAGTGAAACTTTAAGCTTATGCAACACACACCAATTTTCTAAAATTTTAAGTACTCTTCTTCCTATCTCTTCTAGTTGCCTTCTTGAATCGCTCTTAAAGACAAATGCCAAATCATTAGCATATGCCATCACTTCCGCTTGTTCTTCATTTATCTCATCCTGTATTTCTATTAACAACGCATCTAAACACCAGTTCCAGGCCACAGGCCCAAGTATGGATCCTTGCGCACATCCTTTCTGCATTCTTTGTACTATTTCATCTCCTTTATTTATAATTTTCATGATTCTGTTACTAAAATAATTGTTCATGACTCTCATAAGATTATTACTACATTCCGACAGCACTAATCTCGTTTTGATTGCAGGCCACCACAGGTTGTCAAAGGCTCCTTCTATATCGACAAAAATTGCCACACAGTATTTCCGATCTGTAAAATTTATAGCTCTTCTTAATTGTAAAATTGCATCTTCTGTCGATAGCCCTTTCCTGAACCCGTACTGCCTGTTGCTCCCTAGCCCCCTTTCCTTATATACACGTTGTATTCGATCTACAATTATTCTTTCATAAACTTTTCCTATTACTGGAAGTAACGCTATGGGCCGATACGAGTTAAGTTTTGTTCTGTCTTTACCTCTTATTCTTCAAAATTATCTTAAGCATCGCCATCTTCCATTTAGTTGGAAATTTGCCATTTCTCAGGCAGTTATTATAAATTGTAATCAAAATATTAGGATTCGCCGCCCATATTTTTTCATAATCTCAACGTTGAAGTTATCTATTCCAGGAGCCTTTTTATTCTTAGCTCTTTTAATCGCTTTATTTACTTCATCCAATGTTATTTCACTTTCCAAATTAAAATTTTGATACCTCGAATTTATTAACCTAACTCTTGCATGTACTTCCGTTTCAGCGCTACAGTTATCCAGCGGGACACACTTCTTCATTAGTGCAGTGTTTGTCTCCTTCCAGTCCATCGTTACTTCACCCGAGGGAAGAATCAAGGAGCAGGTAACATTTTCCTTTCTTGTTTTGTTTGCGACAACTATTGTCGCTTTGCCCTAAATGGGGCCCTGGGATTCCTGTACCCTGCACGAAGTCTGGGCATACTCCCGGTAGAAGCGGTTTCCTATCTACTTTCCGACGACAAAAGCGAAGGGAAGCGCACGGTGTAGGTGTTGTACCGTGCTCTGGGCTGGAAATACCCTGTCCTCGCTTTGCGGGTCTTTGGACAAGTTGAATCTACCCTTTCGGGAAGCAGCTCTCTTAGCCGACTCTCCAGGCTGCAAGCAACCTGCAGCGTCGTTACTAGCGGGGCCACGAGGAGGCGGAGCTGCCAGCTTTCGCTCGATTCAGCAGGATGGCACGAGCCGATTATTGCCTGCAACCACCGCAGCTTCAATCGAGAAGTCTGCCTGCACCGGTGATCGAAGGATTTACCTCCTTGGGTGTGTCCTCGATGCTATGTAATCCTCTTCTTTTGCTGGTGTCCATATCCTTTGCGTGCGATCCAGGTTTATTTATATGTTGGTGTCGATGTAGGTGAGCGTATGTGTTGGTGCATGTTTGTGTAGTTCTTGTCCTGTTTCCTCTTGATGTATCCATTCTTCTTCTTTCTTGATGTTATCCGAAGCACTTGATGGTATCCGCGCGCGTTTGTTAAAAAAAAAAAAAAAGGTTCTCGATCGTCTTCTGTTTCGTATCTTCTTTCTTCATTCTTCTCAGTCCTGCATTTGATGTCCCTCGTAGGCTGGTCTCTCCCTAGCCTTGAGCGTGACTCGTGCGAAGTCACGGAAATGTCGGAAATTGTCTTTGGAGACCATCTCCGCCTCCGTGACCGGCCATCTGTAACCGTTAAGCTGCAGTGCCGTCTTCAAAACCGCCCTGCCCGCCTCGTGCCTCGGACAGTCGAGAAGTATGTGTTTGGACGTTTCGTCGGCCCCACATTCGCATCGTTCCAGTTTCACTCAGCGCGAAGGTCCTGAGCTTCCACCTGAAGTTACCGTGACCACTAAGAAATTGCGTGACATAGTGGTCCGGTTCTATCCAAGTGGCCCTGATTCTTTGCCGGACGTCTCCGAAGAACTCGAAGGTCGTCCGACCCAGGGTCGAAACTTGCCAGCGCTCCTGCCAGGCGTCCAGCATTTCCTCCGCCGCCCGTCTTCTTTCTTCGCCGTAGTCCCGACCTTCTTGTCCCTCGTCGCTGTTGTTTCGTCCTCTTCTTTCTTCCGTCCGAATCCAATATCTTCTTGCCATTTCTTCTATCACCAGGTCGATCGGGGCACGCCCGCGATCACCGGCAGTGCTTCCGTTGACGTCGTACCGTACGCCTTGGTGACGCGAAGGAGGGCCTGTCTCTGAGAACGAGCCAGCATCCTTCTCGCGGTTTTGCTCAACAGGTCGCTCCAGCCAGCCGCTGCGTACGTGGTTATGGGTACAAAGAGCCCCCCGTACAAAGACGGAGTGCTCGATGTCCCAGTCCCCAATTCGCTCTGGCCACCTTCGCGAGGCTGTTGAACAGAGTTCTACATTTCTCCGAGGTTTTCTCGATATGAGTGTTCACCCGGAGTCGCTTTCTCAAAGTGTACTCCTAAGTACCGAATTGCTGGCTTCATTCTTATACCTCTGCCAGAGATACGGATGGTCGGTGGCCGCTCGGCGTCGAGCGCCGATCCTTTGACCAGGAGCATCTCCGACTTTTCGACTGAGAGTTCCAGCTTCCTCCTTCCGCACCACTCGCACATCGCGGTCGCGACCTCCTGGCCCTTCCTTCTCAGTTCCTCTCTCGAGTTGCCAGAGATCAGGACAAGGACGTCGTCCGCGTAGGCAACCGGTTCGCATTCCAGCTCGTCGGATGTGAGAACCGTCAGCAGGTCATCGAAAATTAGATTCCAAAAACTTGGACTCAATATCGAGGACTGCGGGCAGCCTCTGGTAACGGGTTTCCGGACTAATTCCTGTTTCCCCACGATCTGCACTGCCCTCTCCGAGAAGTAACTTTCCACTAGCCTGTAAAGGTTTCGTGGGCAGTCCCTTCTCTTCAGTTCGTACAGGACATTTGTCCACCATATGTTGTCGAAAGCGCCCGAAATATCGAACGCTATAGCGACCACGTACTTTGCCTCCGCGAATTCCCTTTCCGTAAGAATGCTACGAAATTTAATGATCGCTTCCACCGTTGATCGACCAGGCTTGAACCCGTACTCTCGATCGGAGGTTAGCACATGATCAAGAAAAATATTCGTGAGTCTATTCGCCATCAGTCGCTCGAGCAGTTTCCCTACCATTGAGAGGAGGCAAATTGGCCGAAACGACTTCGGGTTACTCCTATTATTGTCCGGACCCTTGGGTATTGCAATAATAGTACCCACCTTCCAACGAGCTGGGAATACTCCCCATTCGAGGCATCCGTTACAGAGTCTGAGGAGCTCCTCGTGGAGACGTCCCCAGGATCTCTGAATAACTTCCACCTCGATCCTGTCCGGTCCCGGACATTTACCTTTCCTGAGGCGCGTTACAGCGGCACTCAGGTCTTCCCACTGGAATGGGTGGCTGTCCTCCGTTGCTGGCTGGGTTCGGGCTTCCTCGCGTGTCCGTGTTTGTTCCGGGGTGTCTGTCCCAAAGTCGTCGTCCGGGACGAGCGCCGCTAGCATCGCTTCCGCGGTCGATCTCCAGGAGGTCGTATGACCCCCTTGCGGCAGCCTGATGGAGGAAGTGGCTTCCTCCCTCCTGAGTTTTCCCAGGGTTGTTTTCGTTTGCGACACCCTGGCGTCCTGGTTTCCTTGGCTGGTGACGAACTGGCGCCATGAGCGGTTCTTCTCGCTCGTCACCTTCTTTGTATAGGCTCTCCTGAACCGTCGATATTCCTGCTTGAGTATCTCCCTCGTTGGGGATCGTGTGTCCCCTGGTACAGTCTTCTTGCTCTGTACGTTGCCCTCTTCATCCTGGTGAGTTCCTCGGTCCACCACGGTACAGATTTCTGGTGCCATTTCTTCTTGGGCATTGCCGCCTCGCAGGCGGTCAATATTACCCGCTCCATGGTTTCCGCCATTGCCTCGACGTCTTGTCGACTGTTCAGGTCGACATTTGTCAAGGAGCGCTTCTCGTGGATGAGTGTCCTCTGGAGCTTGTTCCAGTCGGCCTTCTTTGTATTGTACCGTGGCTGTAAGGGCGACGGTTGTTGTCCTCTTCGCGTGCCGAGGTTCAGGCGTGTCTCCAGGATTCTGTGATCGCTGGAGGTTCCGTCCTCGTACACTTTCCAGCCGTGTACGAGCGGTATCGCTTCCCAGGTCGCGAGAGTGACGTCGATGTTAGACGATCCTCGCGTGTTCTCAAACGTGGTGGGATGTCCCGCCTCGTTCAGCACTAACAAGCTATGACGATTGACTAAATCCTCCAGGTAAAACCCCGCGTTCGTCGGTGAATCTACTGTGCCATACATGCGACTTCGCGTTCGCGTCCGCGCCTATTATAATTGCTTTCCCCCTTAGTCTTGTTAGCACTGTGTCAAGGTGGGCTAGCCCGAGTTCAATATTTTCCGACAGCGGAAAATATTGACTCACTACGTACAATTCCGTGCTACCGTCGAAAAGCTGCACACAGACGCATCGCGTTGTGCACAGGACTGCGATTTTGAGCACGGAAAACTTTCTATTTCTCACGCAAATGGCCGCCAGCGGCGGTTTTGTTTGCGACAGAATAGCCGTGGGTTTCCCGTGTGTTTCCTGCCTACCACAGGCCCTACACACACGGCCCCCACGGGCGCGGGATTGGGATACGCCCAATCAGCGCGTCCCCGTCTGGACGAGGACTACCAGTACGCCGCCGGGATGTAGGGCCCGACGACAAGTCACTGGTGGGGCCGAGCGCCTTCCCTCGCTCTACCGACATAGCAGGTCGGTGCCCGAGCTGTATCCGCAGCTCCCCCGTCGAAGGCCAAGAATGGGCCCTCTAGCCAGCATGTAGCTAACAACCACTGCCCCCGCGATGGTCCTTCCCATGACCGGGCCCGAGGCACTCCTCGGTGGGCCCCCGGTCCCCGCGGTACCGGTCTAGATCACTGGTCGGATCTTCGTGGCATGCCACTACCGATTGGTGACCCTACAATCACCGGCATCGGTCGGCCAGCGCCTCAGGTACGTGGAGACGCCACCCTCCAAGGAGTCCTACAGGAATCAACCACTAGGGTCTTTGACCTGCAGGACCCCCCCTGCGACCACAGGACACCCCACACATAATCACGCATTCCTTCTCATTCGCACTCTCCTTTCAAACACATCCATCGCAAACTTACAAAATCTTTCATACGTTTCCTTGCATTCCAACACACCACTCACATCCACATGTCCATCCTCTCTCCTGACCGACACACCACACTCATCCAGGGACCTCAAATCATCATACAACGGACATTCAACCAACACATGCTTCCAATCCTCACACTCAGCACCACACGAACATTCCTTGCTCTCACTCAAACTACGGTCATACAAAAATGCATTCATACTACCGTGCCCAGTCATCAAATAACACGCATACAGTCCCGGCTCAAAATTCACATTCATCTCCGAAAACCTAACACTCTGTATAAACTCATACGTTACCCTTCCATTCCGACTCTCATCCCATCTTCTCTGCCAACACTCATACGCTCTGACATTCACAAGCTTCTTACATTCATCTAGCGACATACCATCCACTTCAGCATTATCCACAATATCTTTCACACTCAATCCCACACCCTTAACTATCTTAAACATCGCACTTCTAATCATACACTCAAGGTCCCAAGGCAATCCCCCCATTAATACCTGCATGGCCTCAGTCGACACAGTTCTGCATACATTCAAACACGCATACATAACCAAGCGCTGACATCTATTCATCAAATCCCTTGCATACTGGAACTCCATCACATCACCCCATACACTAGCACCATACATAACACACGACATAAACAAACCCTTATACATCATCCGCATAGCACGCTTCTTCATACCCCATTCACGCCTAAGCACACGCCTCATTTGCCCTACCACATTCCCAATTTTCACCTCTTAAATATTCCAAATGCACCTTAAAGTGCATTCTCTCGCTCATCCACACACCCAAGTACTTAACACTCTCCACACACGCTATCAATCTACCATTCAATCGCACATTCGGACGTCTTGTAGCAGCCAAACTTCCTTTCAAACACATCAAAACAGTCTTACTCTCAGACACACTTACACCAACACGTTGCCCCATTCACTCACCATCCTCATCCACTCCGTTCCCTTCCGCTCCAGTTCCACCCGACTCCGTCCTTCCACCAACAAAACCAAATCATCCGCATACGCCACACACTTGCATCCATCCTCAGTTAACTGCCACAGGAGTTCATCCATCATCAGATTCCATATAAATGGACCACAGATGGAACCCTGCGGACAGCCACGCCGCACCTCCTTCCATACTACATCATTCGCACTCCACCATACAAACCATTCTCTCAGTAAAATAACTCTTCCACAACCTGATCTACTCGCATTCAACATCCCTAAGCTTCGCAATCACCCTCTCCCATTCCAGATTATCAAATGCACCTTTAAAATCAACAAACACCCCAAGCACATACTTCCTCCCGCTATTCACAACACACTCCTTCACACGCAACCAAGCACTCTCAGTCGACCTGCCCCTCACAAACCCATGCTGCGCCGGACTCATCCTATCACCTACCTTCCGCTCAAGCCTCCTCACCATCATCTTCTCCAGTACCTTTCCAAACACAGACAACAAACATATCGGCCTGTAGGAACCAGGATCCGACCGCACTTTCTCCGGCGACTTCAGCAACACAATCATTCGCGCTTTCTTCCACTCAACCGGAAAATATCCCTCAATCAAGCACGAATCATACAATCTCTTCAACCACTCTGGAATCGCCCTCCACACAACACGCATCATTTCCGCACTAATCCCATCCAACCCTGGCGCCTTACGCAATTTCAAAGCTCTCACAGATTCATTCACCTCATTCCATTCAAATCCCATCCCACCGAGGTTCCCATACACTCTCCCTCCTTCATCCATACCTATGTTGGCAGCAGGGAAAAACCTGTCCATCAACATACCCACACTCTCCCTCCATGTACTCGACACCACATCACCCACCTTCATCGCACTCAACCTATCCCTCGCATACTTCCCACGACAAATCTTATACACGGGACCCCACGGATCGAGGTTAGAAGACTCACTCACAAATTCTCTCCAATTCCCCTTCTTTTCTGCTCTCCACATCTCACCCTTATATTCAGCCAGCAACCTTCTATACTCCATCCTTCTTACATCAACATTCACACCCCGTCTCCTAGCCTTCTGCAGCCTACGCCTGCCCTTCCTCACTTCCCTCTTCAACCACTCCAACGCCTCCGTCCACCACACAATCCCCTTCACATTCCCGAGATTAACCTCCTGAACCACCTCCTGTTCGCCCCACGTATCCACGACATCATGACCCCCAGCATCCTATCCACACCCATCCCATCTATATCCACTCCATACGTCCGCAAACCCTCCCTCAAATCACCCATATACCCTTCCCAGTCCGCATTCTTAGTGGACCATCTAGTCCCCACACTCACCTCATCCCTGCTCACCTGATCACTCCCCATCACAATCAAAATCATATTGTGATCACTCACTCCCCAATCATGTAACAGTCCATTCAAACCTGTACCCCGTACCCACATCATTCACGATCGTCACATCTATATCACTCTCACCCTCATACCTGAAAACGTATAATATTCACTCGGCTCATTCAATACAGACATCCCATTCGCCAAGATCCATTCCTCCAACACCCTTCCACGCATCTCATTCATCTGTGACCGACCACCGCCCTTGCTGAACCACAAGGGCGAAACGGCATTCGCATCCATACCAAACAGCACACACCTGCCTCTCGTGAAATTCCGCACCCCATCCATATAAGCCAAATATGGCTCGATATCCTGCCCATACCGGCAGTACATCGACACAACATACATCTCCCCAAAATCTCCTTTCAACCAGACACAAACACCCCACTCATTCGTGCACTCTCTCACACACATAACCTCCAGTCGCGCATCATTCACAACCACAGCAGCTTTAACCACTGCACCCTCACACACATACACATCCATACCAAGCGGCAAACCTCTCACCCTTCCAGCCATAATATAGGGCTCCTGCAACAATGCAACACTCACACCACGCTCACTGACAACCTTACCCAGATCACACATTACCGCATACGCTCTCTGACAATTACACTGAACTATATTCAACCGCGTATTAGCCATAGCTAATTCTTTGCTTTTCCCTCCTCAGCATTCGCACATACTCCGGGCATTCCTCAGACATAACCGCGTGGTCACACACCATACCCCTAACCTTACAATTCCGGCACACCACATCCTTCTTGCAATTACCCCTCAAATGTCCAGCCTCACCACACCGTTGGCACAATCTCTCACTCATACTGCACTCACGCATCATATGCCCAAATGCATAACACTTATGGCACCTCAACACATTCAAATACTCCCTCACCTTAAACGCATACCAATTCACATACATACGTCCTTCTTTACACAACATATCTCTCACCTTCCCAGTCACCTCCATAATCACATTACCAACACTCGCATTCTTCTTATTCATCCTACTCAAAATTCTCACACGCTCCCTAAATTCACTCTCACTAACACTACCTTTGACATTCTTCTCATACATCTCATTCACAAGCTCCTGACTCGCCATCTCATTCGGCACATCATACACAATTACCTTCGGACCAATCTTCCTAGGCAACTCCACTTTCAACCCAATCTCTTCAAACTTCTTACACTCACACACCGATTTCAAATCGCTCTTACTCGCCGTCTCGATCGCAATACCACCCGCCCGTATCTTCCTCACCGCTTTCACACGCACATTCAACACACTGCTCACCTCACGCATCACTTTCTCCTTCACTTGCTCACTCGTCACTTTCATAGCTGCATCCTTAGGCCTCACGACCACCGCATACGACCTCGTCTTCGGCTGCACACTCTCTAATTTATTCACACTCGGTACACCAGTCACGCCAGCCCCAACAACACTCGCATAACTCGCACCACTTTTCGAACTCATTCCACTCATCCCCATACTCATAAATCTCTCACACTCATCCAACCTTCCTTGCAACTTCTCATTCTTATTCATCAGCCTAATCAATTGCTCCTCATATTCACTCACAGCACTCAAAATAACTTGACTCGCAGCCTTCGAAACTTTATTCGATTCTATAAACACGAACTTCCGCAGCCTCAACCCAATCATCCTCATTTTCGCAACATCATCATCCACTTCCTCGTTCAAACATTCCACACCTCCTTCCTTAACATCCTTTCCATCCTTCCCCCGCCTCCCCAACACCGGACTCCTCTCCCCACTACATACTGAAGAGGCCCTGGACCTGGCATAACCAGATACAGGTGCCCCCATCTCCACATCCACACACTCCTCTCTCCGACTCTCCTTCTCGTCATTACCCCCCTTAACCCCAGTTGAACACGAATCCATAGAATTCCCACGAGCAGGGACGAACTAAAAGTCACTTCCCGGGTGACGCCCTTCCCGAGAAGGAGGCTCGATACTCAGGAGATCGCCAGGTGTCCTGAGGTGACCGCTAGGGATTGAAACTACCCCTCCAATCATGCATCCCATCACCGCGCATCATAGCTTGGGATTCGGGGGTAACTTACAGAGTTACCATCCTCGCGGCCCAGGCGGTTAAGCCAAGGCCCCCGGCCCGACCTGCCGTCGCGTACCATTCACAAAACCCAAAAAGGAATTGCGAATGGGTCGTCGCGACGACCAACAGGGGGTTACGGTATGATTGCATCAGGCACCTCGGGTTCGCTACCCGTACTGTAGCTGAATGGCTACAGCCCCTGAGGTTTGGCTACTTTCGTCTGTCCCTTCACCGTGAACCTTCCCGGCATGGTAGAACCTGCCA
Organism: Colletes collaris; assembly: GCA_030068185.1. Taxonomy (NCBI): domain Eukaryota; kingdom Metazoa; phylum Arthropoda; class Insecta; order Hymenoptera; family Colletidae; genus Colletes; species Colletes collaris. The sequence continues at coordinate 212,942 of JASGYR010000212.1, read as the reverse complement.
GGGGTCAAAGACCCCCGCCGGTATAGCTCCAGAGATCACAAGAGAACTCAAGCTCCCCCACCACGACAAGGTAGCTAAAGATAGGGACATTTTTTTTTTTTTTCATTTATTCCTAAACCTGATTACGGCAATCGAGCTTTCGCTCATAGCCGCATTTTTCTTAATCTTTATTATTCTTTTCTTCTATTCTTCATCTTTTCTAATCTTACCACTGTTCTTTCCTTGCTGAATATCTCCTTTAATCTCGTTCTTCCTATACTCCGTCTTCCTTCCTTCTCCTCATTCTTCCTTTATTTTTCGTTTCCTTCTTATGTTACTCTTCTTTTCAGCTTTTTCTTATTTTAGGTAAGACCAGGTAAGTATTTAATGTTCTCTTCTTTTCAGCTTCTGTATTTAACAAAACATGTAGAATCAGGTCGGTGCTTTAGGAATAATTTATCTATTTCTCTTGATTTGTACACTTATTCTCTCTTGTCTGTTTCAGGTCACTTTGCCGTCAGTCCTGACTCCTGACGTTGCCCGTCCCTAACCACGTGGAGGTGGACCTGTAACACTCTACTTTCCTTCAACTTTAATTTGGTATGTTGTATCTTGTTCAAACATTGCCTTCGCATAAATTGTAAGCTTTCTAAATGTTTCTTCTGAATTTATCAACAATGCCTTATTTTGTCTACCATCTGCCAACCCTGTATTTCTCATTTCCTCATACTCCGGGCACGAGAATAGCATATGATCCAAAGTTTCCTCCTCATGCAAACACGCCGGACACATCGTCGTATTTGATGCTCCTCTTTTAAACAACGAACTGTTTATTGGCCCATATCCAGTTATTACGTACGCACAATACCTTCCGGGACAAAACCATGGATTCGCTCTCCGCAAACTTAACATCTTTAATGAACTCATATGTCATTCTTCCCCGGGGTTCTGCATCCCATCTGCTTTGCCATTCCTTTGTAACTTCTTCCAGAAATTTTCCTAGTCTCTTCCTCAATGTTAATGCCCTGCACACTTTGCCTTTCCTGAAAGATATAATCCTTCCATACTGTCCTCTGATTTCGACGAATTTTATTTATTACTCCTTGCTTTATTATACTTAGATCCAGTGGCATCATGCCTGAAATTACCTCGAGCGCTACTGTTGCTGTCGTTCTACATGCTCGGATGTACAGCAGAAGTAATGCACGCTGCATTGCCAATAAGTGCCTCTTCACATGCGAATGGGATACCTTATCAAACCAAGCGGCTGCACCATACCTAATAATAGGCAGTGCAACCGCTTTATATAAAATTTTTAATGTACGAGAATTTAATCCCCATTCTGCCTTTGCAATTCTTCTAATTGACGCTATACTACCTTATTTCTTAAATACTTCGCATGACTTACAAATTTCAATTTTTATCCAAAAATTAATCCCAGATATTTCACCTCAACACTATACTTAATCTTTTCATCATTAATTTTCAGATCCGGCATTCTTTCGCTATTAAACTCTCCTTTCATAATCATAGCAGTGGTCTTCTGCAGTGAAACTTTAAGCTTATGCATCACACACCAATTTTCTAAAATTTTAAGTACTCTTCTTCCTATCTCTTCTAGTTGCCTTCTTGAATCGCTCTTAAAGACAAATGCCAAATCATCAGCATATGCCATCACTTCCGCTTGTTCTTCATTTATCTCATCCTGTATTTCTATTAACAACGCATCTAAACACCAGTTCCAGGCCACAGGCCCAAGTATGGATCCTTGCGCACATCCTTTCTGCATTCTTTGTACTATTTCATCTCCTTTATTTATAATTTTCATGATTCTGTTACTAAAATAATTGTTCATGACTCTCATAAGATTATTACTACATTCCGACAGCACTAATCTCGTTTTGATTGCAGGCCACCACAGGTTGTCAAAGGCTCCTTCTATATCGACAAAAATTGCCACACAGTATTTCCGATCTGTAAAATTTATAGCTCTTCTTAATTGTAAAATTGCATCTTCTGTCGATAGCCCTTTCCTGAACCCGTACTGCCTGTTGCTCCCTTAGCCCCTTTCCTTATATACACGTTGTATTCGATCTACAATTATTCTTTCATAAACTTTTCCTATTACTGGAAGTAACGCTATGGGCCGATACGAGTTAAGTTTTGTTCTGTCTTTGCCCTTATTCTTCAAAATTATCTTAAGCATCGCCATCTTCCATTTAGTTGGAAATTTGCCATTTCTCAGGCAGTTATTATAAATTGTAATCAAAATATTAGGATTCGCCGCCCATAATTTTTCATAATCTCAACGTTGAAGTTATCTATTCCAGGAGCCTTTTTATTCTTAGCTCTTTTAATCGCTTTATTTACTTCATCCAATGTTATTTCACTTTCCAAATTAAAATTTTGATACCTCGAATTTATTAACCTAACTCTAGCATGTACTTCCGTTTCAGCGCTACAGTTATCCAGCGGGACACACTTCTTCATTAGTGCAGTGTTTGTCTCCTTCCAGTCCATCGTTACTTCCCCCGAGGGAAGAATCAAGGAGCAGGTAACATTTTCCTTTCTTGTTTTGTTTGCGACAACTATTGTCGCTTTGCCCTGAATGGGGCCCTGGGATTCCTGTACCCTGCACGAAGTCTGGGCATACTCCCGGTAGAAGCGGTTTTCTATCTACTTTCCGACGACAAAAGCGAAGGGAAGCGCACGGTGTAGGTGTTGTACCGTGCTCTGGGCTGGAAATACCCTGTCCTCGCCTTGCGGGTCTTTGGACAAGTTGAATCTACCCTTTCGGGAAGCAGCTCTCTTAGCCGACTCTCCAGGCTGCAAGCAACCTGCAGCGTCGTTACCAGCGGGAGCCACGAGGAGGCGGAGCTGCCAGCTTTCGCTCGATTCCAGCAGGAAGGCACGAGCCGATCATTGCCTGCAACCACCGCAGCTTCAATCGAGAAGTCTGCCTGCACCGGTGATCGCAGGATTTACCTCCTTGGGTGTGTCCCTCGATGCTGTGTAATCCTCTTCTTTTGCTGGTGTCCATATCTTTTGCGTGCGATCCAGGTTTATTTATATGTTGGTGTCGATCTAGTTGAGCGTATGTGTTGGTGCATCTTTGTGTAGTTCTTGTCCTGTTTCCTCTTGATGTATCCATTCTTCTTCTTTCTTGATGTTCTCCGAAGCACTTGATGGTATCCGCGCGCGTTTGTTAAAAAAAAAAAAAGGTTCTCGATCGTCTTCTGTTTCGTATCTTCTTTCTTCATTCTTCTCAGTCCTGCATTTGATGTCCCTCGTAGGCTGGTCTCTCCCTAGCCTTGAGCGTGACTCGTGCGAAGTCACGGAAATGTCGGAAATTGTCTTTGGAGACCATCTCCGCCTCCGTGACCGGCCATCTGTAACCGTTAAGCTGCAGTGCCGTCTTCAAAACCGCCCTGCCCGCCTCGTGCCTCGGACAGTCGAGAAGTATGTGTTTGGACGTTTCGTCGGCCCCACATTCGCACGTTCCAGTTTCACTCAGCGCGAAGGTCCTGAGCTTCCACCTGAAGTTACCGTGACCACTAAGAAATTGCGTGACATAGTGGTCCGGTTCTATCCAAGTGGCCCTGATTCTTTGCCGGACGTCTCCGAAGAACTCGAAGGTCGTCCGACCCAGGGTCGAAACTTGCCAGCGCTCCTGCCAGGCGTCCAGCATTTCCTCCGCCGCCCGTCTTCTTTCTTCGCCGTAGTCCCGACCTTCTTGTCCCTCGTCGCTGTTGTTTCGTCCTCTTCTTTCTTCCGTCCGAATCCAATATCTTCTTGCCATTTCTTCTATCACCAGGTCGATCGGGGGCACGCCCGCGATCACCGGCAGTGCTTCCGTTGACGTCGTACCGTACGCCTTGGTGACGCGAAGGAGGGCCTGTCTCTGAGAACGAGCCAGCATCCTTCTCGCGGTTTTGCTCAACAGGTCGCTCCAGCCAGCCGCTGCGTACGTGGTTATGGGTACAAAGAGCCCCCCGTACAAAAGACGGAGTGCTCGATGTCCCAGTCCCCAATTCGCTCTGGCCACCTTCGCGAGGCTGTTGAACAGAGTTCTACATTTCTCCGAGGTTTTCTCGATATGAGTGTTCACCCGGAGTCCTTTCTCAAAGTGTACTCCTAAGTACCGAATTGCTGGCTTCATTCTTATACCTCTGCCAGAGATACGGATGGTCGGTGGCCGCTCGGCGTCGAGCGATCTCTTTGACCAGGAGCATCTCCGACTTTTCGACTGAGAGTTCCAGCTTCCTCCTTCCGCACCACTCGAACATCGCGGTCGCGACCTCCTGGCCCTTCCTTCTCAGTTCCTCTCTCGAGTTGCCGGAGATCAGGACAAGGACGTCGTCCGCGTAGGCAACCGGTTCGCACTCCAGCTCGTCGGATGTGAGAACCGCCAGCAGGTCATCGAAAATTAGATTCCAAAAACTTGGACTCAATATCGAGGACTGCGGGCAGCCTCTGGTAACGGGTTTCCGGACTAATTCCTGTTTCCCCACGATCTGCACTGCCCTCTCCGAGAAGTAACTTTCCACTAGCCTGTAAAGGTTTCGTGGGCAGTCCCTTCTCTTCAGTTCGTACAGGACATTTGTCCACCATATGTTGTCGAAAGCGCCCGAAATATCGAACGCTATAGCGACCACGTACTTTGCCTCCGCGAATTCCCTTTCCGTAAGAATGCTACGAAATTTAATGATCGCTTCCACCGTTGATCGACCAGGCTTGAACCCGTACTTTCGATCGGAGGTTAGCACATGATCAAGAAAATATTCGTGAGTCTATTCGCCATCAGTCGCTCGAGCAGTTTCCTCCCATTGAGAGGAGGCAAATTGGCCGAAACGACTTCGGGTTACTCCTATCCTTGTCCGGACCCTTGGGTATTGCAATAATAGTACCCACCTTCCAACGAGCTGGGAATACTCCCCATTCGAGGCATCCGTTAGAGAGTCTGAGGAGCTCCTCGTGGAGACATCCCCAGGATCTCTGAATAACTTCCACCTCGATCCTGTCCGGTCCCGGACATTTACCTTTCCTGAGGCGCGTTACAGCGGCACTCAGGTCTTCCCACTGGAATGGGGGGCTGTCCTCCGTTGCTGGCTGGGTTCGGGCTTCTCGCGTGTCCGTGTTTGTTCCGGGGTGTCTGTCCCAAAGTCGTCGTCCGGGACGAGCGCCGCTAGCATCGCTTCCGCGGTCGATCTCCAGGATGTCGTATGACCCCCTTGCGGCAGCCTGATGGAGGAAGTGGCTTCCTCCCTCCTGAGTTTTCCCAGGGTTGTCTTCGTTGCGACACCCCAGGCGTCCTGGTTTCCTTGGCTGGTGACGAACTGGCGCCATGAGCGGTTCTTCTCGCTCGTCACCTTCTTTGTATAGGCTCTCCTGAACCGTCGATATTCCTGCTTGAGTATCTCCCGAGAATGGGGAGCGTGTGTCCCCTGGTACAGTCTTCTTGCTCTGTACGTTGCCCTCTTCATCCTGGTGAGTTCCTCGGTCCACCACGGTACAGATTTCTGGTGCCATTTCTTCTTGGGCATTGCCGCCTCGCAGGCGGTCAATATTACCCGCTCCATGGTTTCCGCCATTGCCTCGACGTCTTGTCGACTGTTCAGGTCGACATTTGTCAAGGAGCGCTTCTCGTGGATGAGTGTCCTCTGGAGCTTGTTCCAGTCGGCCTTCTTTGTATTGTACCGTGGCTGTAAGGGCGACGGTTGTTGTCCTCTTCGCGTGCCGAGGTTCAGGCGTGTCTCCAGGATTCTGTGATCGCTGGAGGTTCCGTCCTCGTACACTTTCCAGCCGTGTACGAGCGGTATCGCTTCCCAGGTCGCGAGAGTGACGTCGATGTTAGACGATCCTCGCGTGTTCTCAAACGTGGTGGGATGTCCCGCCTCGTTCAGCACTAACAATGCTTATGACGATTGACTAAATCCTCCAGGTAAAACCCCGCGTTCGTCGGTGAATCTACTGTGCCATACATGCGACTTCGCGTTCGCGTCCGCGCCTATTATAATTGCTTTCCCCCTTAGTCTTGTTAGCACTGTGTCGAGGTGGGCTAGCCCGAGTTCAATATTTTCGGACGGCGGAAAATATTGACTCACTACGTACAATTCCGTGCTACCGTCGAAAAGCTGCACACAGACGCATCGCGTTGTGCACAGGTCTGCGATTTCGAGCACGGAAAACTTTCTATTTCTCACGCATATGGCCGCCAGCGGCGGTTTTGTTTGCGACAGTGGGAATTTCCTGAACCTTCACAGGCATACTTTCTCCTGCTTGTTTAGTAGCTGCTCTAGTATAAACAAGCGACTGTTTGTCCCGCCGTTCAACGGTGACAGTTTCAAATTGCAGTGGAATATCAGCATCGCTCCGACGCAAAAATCATCGTATTGCAAAAACTCGACACGCTATCCTGTGGGAAAAAATTCAAGGATCACGATGCCGTCGTTAAAATCGTAGGTCGTCGTGCTCGTTTCCGAGAAACAGAAAAAAAACAACCATTCCACCGCGTAGAGAACGTAAAACTGCACAAGTTTCGTATAAACGATGATACGCGTTGACGTGCTCGTTTTCGAGTTAAAGGCGAAAAACGGCCAAAAGCGATCGGTCCGGCGGTCGACGCGCCCAACGTGTCAAAGTCCCTCCGGCTCCCTCCCCGGCGGCGTCAGCGCCGTATGTTATGCAGATGACACACTGGTGCTGGCCATCGGGGCGCACTGGGGGTGGGCCAAGCGTCTCACGGAGGAGGGGGCGCAACATGTCGTCGGCCGGATCAGAGGCATGGGGATGACGGTGGCGGTCCATATGACCGAGGTGATGGCGTTCCATTCAACTCGGCAGGATCCGCCACCACCTCTGATCCGCGTGGATGAGGCTAATATCGAGGTGAAGCCCCAGATGAGGTATCTTGGGCTGATCCTCGATAGCCACTGGCGCTTCGAGGAGCATTTCCGCTGCCTGGTCCCCCGGCTGGAGAGGATGGTCCTGGCTTTGGGCCGGATTCTGCCCAACCTGGGGGGCCCGGCGGGCCGAGTTCGCCGCCTCTATGTGGCAATGGTTCAGTCGGTGATTCTATACAGGGCCCCCGTCTGGGCGGACGACCTGGCGGCATGACCATGCTGCGTCGGGTGCAGAGGCGGATGGCTCTAAGGGTCGTCCGCGGGTACCGGACCGTGTCACATGAGGCGGCGACGGTTCTTGCGGGGATGCCGCCCATGGATCTCCTCGCGCGGTCGCACGCGATGATGTATCGTCACCGCGTCGACCGTCGCGCGGGCGTAGGGCGGTCCCGGGTGTGCAGGAACCTGCTTGGGGCGAGTTGAAGCGCCAGGCCCGGCAGTCCGTCGTGCACGCGTGGCAAGAGCGGTTGGCTCTGCCTACCGCGGGGCACCGGACAGTCGGGCTGTTCGGCCACTCCTATGTGAGTGGCTGGACAGAGCCATTTAAGCCTCCCTCACCGGATGGCACAGGTGTTTTCGGGGCATGGCAGCTTCGGGAAATACCTGTGCCGGATAGGAAGGAGCCGACGGCGCGTTGCTGCCATTGTGACGCTGAGCAAGAGACGGCGGAACATACCCTCGAGGTATGCACTGCGTGGGAGGGGGAGCGCCGTGTCCAGGTCGGCGACATCGGGCGGGATGTCTCGCTGCCGGGCATGGTACGCGCCATGCTCGGCAGCGAGGAGAAGTGGAGGGCCGTGGCCTCCTTCTGCGAAATCGTAATGTTGCAGAAGGAGACCGCGGGAAGGGAGCGCGAGCGTCAGCGGCGCGCTGAGGCTCGCTCTCGTTTGGTGGCGAGAGAGCGTCTCCTGGGCGTCAGGCGACGCGGGCGGCCGCCTCGGCGTGGCGCATGACCCAGGCTGGGAGGGGGGTCCTGATAGGAGCCCCCTCCCGCCAGGCGGCGTAGGGTCGGACCGGATGGGGTGGCAGTGCCTCCTGTCCGGGTCCGGCGCACGGAGCGGCACCCTCGGTGGCCTGGTGCGGCCTTGTGCTGCCGGCCTCCGAGGGTAGACACGTTGTCGCGGCGGTTGCGAGTTGGGGCTCGCAGCCGCCACTAGACGCGGCCCCGGGACGGATGGCGGCAGGACGATGTGGCCTCGTCCCGCCGCTATGAGACAGGGCGATTACCGGGGGGACCGGTTGTCCCCCCGCGGGTGGGCGCAAAGCGCGGGCACGGGCAGGATACCGGAAGTATGCTTCGAGCGATTCCCGGCACCCACCCAAATCGTGCGGTAGGTTCACCGTTGGGTTTTAGTGGGTACGTCCCGCGCCCGTTATAATGGCATCGGAGAATCCCACACTCCTCCGCCTCTCCCCAAAGAGGTGGGAGGAGTCGGTCGAAGATTTTCCCCACGACGAAAAAAAAAAAAAAGGGAAAAAAAAGTCCGTCCGGGTCCGAATGTTCTCTCCTCGGCGGTAAATACCGTCCTAAGGCAAAAAATCGACACGGTATCCTGTGGAAAAAATTCAGGATCACGATGCCGTCGTTAAATTAATAGGTCACCGAGCTCGATTCCGAGAAACAAAAATATTTTCAATATTTCGAGGTGAATATAAAAAGAAAGTCTTGTTAAACAGTTAATAGTATATATAATTTCCAGAATGCATAAAAACAAGCATATGGAATTGCGTTTAGATGACTGGGGCTTTTTTTTTTTTTTTTGTCGTGGGGAAAATCTTCGAAAGACTCCTCCCACCTCTTTGGGAGAGGCGGAGGGGTGTGGGATTCCCGCGCCCATTACTTTTATAACGGGCGCGGGACCTACCCACTAAAACCCCACGGTGACCGTTCCGCACGATGTGGAGGATACCGGGAATCGCTCGAAGCATACTTCCGGTATCCTCCCCGTGCCCGCGCATTGCGCCCACCCGCGGGGGACAAATGGTGCCCCGGTAATCGCCCTGTCTCATAGCGGCAGGACGAGGTTTATTTTTCGTCCTGCCGCCGCCATCCGTCCCGGGCCGCGTCTAGTGGCGGGTGCGAGCCCCAACTCGCAACCGCTCGCGACCCCGTTTCTACCCGTCGGCGGCCGGCAGCTAATGTCCGCAACAGGCCATCGAGGGTGTGCATGATCTGAGGCTGCGCCTCCCAGACCCCGCCCTGCTAAACCAGCTCTCCAAACCTAACTCATTTTTGTATTTCATATAATTCGATACTGTGGTTTTATATAGATAAGTACGTTATATATTCTAATAAACATATTAAATGCACATTATATGCTAGTAACTTTTTACTTTAGAACGAGTGTCGCCTAAAGCCTCTTGGATGTTGTTTCTGGAGGAAGACCTTGATAACATACGTCAAGGTCAGGGTTAGGACTGGCTAAGGTCCAAGTCTGGGTCCACGCAACCGGTTGGTAGTCCATGACGCAGGGGAGGAGAACCCCAACGTGGCGCGTCCACAGGTGGCGGATAGCAGCCGCTGGGATGGGATGCGGGGATGAGGTCATCAACCGAAGAAGGCTGGTGTCTGCATCCTCGCATAGCATCCCGGAGGTTGGAGCGAAAGCTCCCGCGGACCAAACACCGGTATGAGTGTGTTGCTCGTGTGAATGTGTGTGTAAGTGGACTGAGGCATGGGGTATTTGCCGCGGGTTAATCCTAAGGCCGCAGGTTGGCCAGTTGGCTGCGGGTGTGTCCTGTGGCCAACATGGCCCCGGCGGCTTAGTCCCATGTCACGGAGCCGCGGGCGCTGGTGACCAGGCGCCTGCGGTTGAGTGGAAATGCGGTGGGAGGAGTGCCTCTCCCCGGGAAGGGCCTGAAAAGGCACGGCGCGGCGGGGGACTCTGTGATGTCTCACTAGAGTTCCCGGGCCCTCGCCAAGCGCCTGAGGATGGTCACCGTGGGGTTTTAGCCGGTAAGAGTCCGGCACTACCCGCCGGCCCGCCCATCGGGTGGGCCCGCGGGTGTCCATGAGGATTTCCCCACGTACAAAAAAAAAAAAAAAAGGTCCAAGTCTGGGTTTGGTCCAGGTTAGATCTGCGTTAGGTCTGGGTTAGGACTGGGTTACGTCTGGTTAGGTCTGGGTTATGTCTGGGATAGGACTAGGTTAGGTCTTGGTTATGTCTGGGTTAGGGTCTGGGTTAGGTCTGGGGCTGTGGCCCCAGCAAACAAGCAGGCGGAGCCCGCTGTGGCCCTCCGTCTATGAAGGTGTGATGAAGCTGCCGGGTGGGATGGGCCCTCCCGGCGGCGGAGTCGAAGGGGATTTCACCTCCCCGACAGAGGGTAATGGCCTGGAGGAGGTCGTGAAAGCCTAGAGTTCACACTCCTCCAGGCCAATTTGGCGAGGGCTCGCAGGGCACAGGACATATTTGTCCACACCCTGCGGGCCCAAAGGTTAGGCCTGGCCATCGCCGCCGAGCCGTATATGGTTCAAGACCAGCCCAATTTGGTCGGGTGCCTGTGCGGTTTGGTGGCGATGGCCTGGGCGTGGCCGCCAGACTCCTCCCGTTACCATCCTGCATCGGGGAGTTGGTTTCTGGTGGTCCAATGGGGGACCATCGCGGTTGTGGGCTGCTATGTGTCGCCCAACTGTGACCTCGCCGCATATGCGGAGTACCTGGACGGGGTGGGCGATTGTATTAGAGGATGCCGACCCCGGTACTGGTCCTGGGGGACTTTAATGCCCATGCGGCTGCATGGGGCAGCCCCAGAACCAACCGCCGGTGCGAGGCGCTACTAGGTTGGGCGGCCGAGCACGACCTCCGGCTTGTGAATCGGGGCTCCGAAGCTACGTTCGTGGGGCCGCAGGGAACGTCCATCATCGATTTGACGTGGGCAACCCCTGCGGCCCTGCGACTCGTGTCGGGGTGGAGAGTGGCCGAAGAGGCGGCCACACTCTGTGACCACCTCTACATTACCAGGTCGGTGAGAGCCACCCCGGCGCGTTGGGAGCCCCGGGGCCGGGGGCTAGTAGCGGATGGTGCAGCCCCCCCCCCCCCGAGATGGTCCCCGAAGAGGGTAGATTGGGCAATGGCGGAGGCAGCCGCGATGGTGGCAGCCTGGTCCGAACCAGAGGATGGACCCGTCGACGACGTTGAGAGGGAGACCGAGTGGTTCCGGGCAAGTAAGTACAAGGAGGTGTGTGATGCCGCCATGCCCGGGCCAGGCCTCCCAGGAGCCAGGGCGCGCGAGTATTGGTGGTCGCCGCACATCGAGCAGTGCAACGCTCGGTGTGTGCGCGCCCGCCGAATATACACCCGCGCCCGAAGATCACGTCGTCGACGCCTGACCGTTGAGCAGATGGCGCGCATTTACGAGGAGTTCGCCACAGAGCGGCGGGACCCCTCCAGCGCGCCTTCCGAGACGCTAAGGCACGGGCATGGATGGACCTCCTCGGGAAGCTGAATAGGGATCCGTGGCGCCCGTACAAGCTTGTAATGGACAAGCTTCGTCCATGGGCGCCCCCTCTGACGGAGTCCCTTGACCTCCAGTTGTTAGAGGAGGTGGTATCAACCTTGTTCCCGGGTGCTAACCGGGACGGGGTACCACCTCCTCGAGAACCCTGGGACCCTACCATCTGGTCCCAGGTCACACCCGAGGAGATGGGCCGGGCCGTGCGTCGGATAAGAGCTCGGAGGGTTGCTCCGGGTCCCGATGGCGTGCGCGACCAGGTTTTGGCCCGTGCCCTTGGCGTCTTAAGTCCGCGGTTCGGGAGGCTGCTCAGCAGTTGCCTCCGCCGAGGGGCATTCCCCTCGCCCTGGAAGGCGGCGCGGCTGGTCCTTCTCCAGAAGGCGGGATGGCCCGCAGGTACGCCCTCCGCGTACAGGCCGGTGTGTTTGTTGGATGAGGCGGGCAAGTTCTGAACGCATTGTGGCTGCCCGCCTCACCAACCACCTGTTCCTGGTAGGACCCGACCTGGCCCCCGCCAATTCGGCTTTAGAGAGGGACCCGTCGGCTGGCCATTAGAGGGTATCGCACCATCTCCCACGAGGCGGCGACTACCCTGGCGTAGCCTTTCTCCCCTGGAGCTCCTCGCTTGGAGAAACCGGCAGTGTACCGTCACTCCAGGGAGCTCCAGGAGGCTGAGAGACCGCCAGAGGAAAGGGAGACAAGCGGTCGAGGAGACGAGGCGCCATGCCCAGCGGACCGTTGTATTTATGTGGTTCCAGCAAATGATTCCGGCTGGAGCCACGCAACGGTCCGTTGGTGCAGTCCTGCCACATTGGCAAGAGTGGCAGGACAAACCGGCAGGCTGTCTCACAGGATGACACAGGTACTCACCGGGCATGGTTGCTTTGGTGAGTACCTGTGTCGAATCGGGAAGGAGGCGACGGCGGTGTGCCACCATTGTGGAGGACCCTCAGGACACGGCGCAACACTCGCTGGAAGTCTGCACAGCCGTCGTAGATGAGCGCCGTGTTCTGGAGCAGGAAGTGGGAAGAAATCTCTCGCTGGCTACCATAGTGGGAAAGATGGTGGCCAGCGAGAAAACCTGGCAAGTGGTGGCCTCCTTCTGTGAAGTTGTTATGTCACAGAAGCAGGCCGCCGAGCGGGAGCGCGAGCGGACCGCGCATCCCGCTCGGAGAGGGAGGGCCAGAGCGAGGCATCCTTCGCCTCCTGGCCCTCCGACGCCCTTGAGGTCTAGTGGGACCTCCAGAAGTGGCGGTCCGCCAGCACTCTCCTCCGACCACCACGTCGGAGGTCAGGAGATTGCAGCGTCGCCCCTAGGGGCTTTGCAAGTGCTCGGTGCAAGGGGCCCGAGCACCGAAGGCAACTCCGGGGCTGCGGGCGTCGGGTGACCTGGCGTCCGTGGCGGAGAAATCAGGGGGGGAAGGACTCTGTGATGTCTCACTAGAGTTCCCCGTCCCTCGCCGCAGCGCCGGACGGTCACCGTGGGGTTTTAGCCGGTAAGAGTCCGGCACTACACCGAGGCCTCCCCTACTTAGGGCCTCGGGGTGGCCAAAGAGGATTTAACCACGTACAAAAAAAAAAAAAAAAAAAAAGGTCTTGGTTAGACTGAGTTAGGTGGGAGAGGCGTTCGAGTGTCCAACCGAGCCACAGACGGGCCGCCAGTTTTGCGGTCCGACGACCTGGGGTCTCCGAGGAGGAGCTAGCCAGGGCCGCCCGGAGAATGGCATCCAAGAAAACGGCGCCAGGACTGGACGGCATACCTGGCAAGGCCTGGGCTATAGCGGTGGGCGTGTTGGGTGCCGGCCTCGGTGCGTGTCTTTGACGCTTGCCTGCGGACCGGCCAGTTCCCCGTATGGAAGGTGGCGAGGCTGGTCCTCCTCTACAAACCAGGGAAGCCCGCGGACTCTCCATCCGCGTTCCGACCCATATGCCTATTGGACGAGGCTGAAAGCTTCTTGAGAGCGTCATAGCGGCGCGTCTCGAGGTGATCCTGTCGCGCGTCGTCCCCGATCTGTCCGACCGACTGTTCGGCTTCCGCCGGGGCCGCTCCACGGTCGACGCCATATCGACCGTGAGGACCTGGCGGAATCGGTAATCTCCCGGGGCGGGCGTTGTCAGTCTCGTTGGACATTGCAAACGCCTTTAATACGGTCTCCTGGGGGGCGATAGGCCGGGCACTCCAGTATCACCGAGTGCCCGGCCTATCTATGCCGACTGATCGGGAACTACCTGCGGGACAGGATAGTCCAATACCCGGGTCGGAGCGGGATGGAGGAGAGCGGTGCACCGCGGCGTTCCACAGGGTCGGTCCTGGGCCGCTCAAGTGGAACATAGCCTACGACGCGGTGCTTCGGGCTGATCTTCCCGCCGGCGTGTCGTTGCATATGCTATGCCGACGACACCCTCGTGATAGCCGGCGGGATACGGGAGGAGGGACCGTGGCCATCGCGGAGGATGGGACGGCACGAGTCGTCGCCGAAGTAGAGCGCCTGGGGTTACGCGTGGCACCCCAAAAGACCGAGGCCATCTGGCTGTGCAACGTCAGTGGTCGCGGGTGCCGCGCCAGGCGTCTCTACGGGTGGGCGGAACCCAAGTCGGGGTGGGGCGTCGGATGAAGCATCTGGGCCTCACAGCTACCAGCTACTGGCGTTTCGGCATCATTTGGAAGGGCTGGAGCCCCCGTATCGAGAGGGCAGCGGCCGCGTTAGGCCGCATAATGCCTAATCTCGGGGCCCAACATGGCGGCACGGCGGCTGTATTTGGGAGTCGTCCGGTTCATGGCGCTTTATGGCGCGCCAATATGGGGCCGGCGGCTTGATGGCGAATCGGCTGGGCACATTCGTGCTCCGCCTGTTGCAGAGGTTGGTCGCCATCAGGGTCGTGCGAGGATACCGCACGATCTCCTACACAGCCGCCACCTTAATGGCGGGTTCCGCACCGTTTCACCTGCTGGCGAAAATGGACGCAGAGGTGTATCAAAGCCTCCGCGCCCGTCGTCAGCGGGGCGTGGACCCGTACGGCGAGGAAGCCGCCACGGCCCGAAGCCAGGCGCGGCGACGCGTCTATAGTCGGTGGCTGGTCTGCACACACACACACCGGTGCGCATACTTAGGAAACAACAGCTTAGAGTGGTATATACTTAATCAAGGGAATGCGCGCAAACAACGGACGCACATATACACATGCACACATGCATACATGCGAACATAGAACACAACACAATACTTACCTGTACACACTCACACACGCAGCACAATACTTACTCTGATACACACACACACACAGTGCTTATGCCTTATAAACATGCACACAATCTTACCTTATACATACACACTATACTTACCTTAAATACACGCACACGCACACACACGTCACTGGAGACGGCCGACCCAGTAGGCTATGGTGGCCAACGTTAATAATATGGACATGGACAACGTAAATGAAGATGTTACTGGACCAGGGGTACTCTCGGAGCCCCAGGTCCCGGCTCGAGTGGTGGCGGGCGGCAGGCTACACCGGGTCGTCAACCGACGACTGCCCAACGCACCTGGTGGAACCCAGGCCGGTGCGGGGAACACGGTTACTGGGAACGGACTCCAAGGGGCACAACAGGCGATGGACAATGGACTTGGGAAAAAACAAGGATAGGGACAAGAACAGGTCGGCCGAGGAAGCGGTGGACCTGACGGACGAGAGTGAGGTGTTCGCGACGCCCACTAATAGAGCAACTAGATGTGTACGACGGGCGGGTACTATGGACCCATCTGTAGCTAGAAGTAGAGTGGCAAGGTCCCCGTTAGGAGAGTGGGAGCCCTGGGCAGTGTATGTTGTCGATAGGGTTAGAAGAGGAGACGGAAACAGAGTCGGAAGTTGAGGGTTCAACGCAGGAGAGCGGAGAGGATAAGCAACTTATTAAGACAATGGCGAGTGTGTACCAAGGTGTCAAAAGGGTTGGAAAATACATGTCCTCGGAGAAACATATCAGCCTCGACGCCAAGAACACGATCTACGCGGTGTACGATGAACTTAAACAGTTGAAAAAGTATCTCAAGGATAACAGGGTGCGGGAAATCAGGACCCTGGAGGAGCTGAAGAGGATGAGGGAAGAGATGATGAAAATGAGGGAGAGAGAAAAGGAAAAGAGAGCAGGAATTGGAAAAGAATAGGGATAGAGAGAAGGAGAGAGTAAGGGAATTATTTGTGGAGTTGGAGATGATGAAGGAAAAGGATAAGTCCAGGGAAAGGGAGTTGGAGGAGCTTAGAGTGATGATTAGTTCATGGAAAAATAGAATTAACGAGGAGAATAACACGTCAAATACGAAGCGGAAAATCCGGTCACCCACGACTGAAACGGAAGATAGAGACGAGGCTAGGAGAGTCAGAAGGAAAGGAGTGTGTGGTAATGAGGAGGACCAGGTAGAGGACCCGAGGATGGATGTTGTGAAAGCAAGGGACAGAATTGGGGTTGAGGTGCGGAGGGATAAGGAAACTAAGGCGACTGATGGAGAGCCGGATAGGAGTGGGGTGGTGAGTGGATCCTTGTCAGGGGAAAGGAAAAGGAAGGAAAGAAGGGATGGAAGAAATACCACTGGGGCAGAATGCACCGGGAAGAGGTGGGGGATAAGGGATCAAAGGGGAGAGGCCCAGTCCAGGCCAAATACTGGTGAATTACGTGGGGTTTTAGGCATAAGGGTCCTACGACTGAGGCTATCTGTGTTTCGGCTGGGGAGCGAACCTTTGCTGAAGTCTTTAAGGAAATGGCAAAAACGCGAGATCGTGCTTAAGCGATATTAAAACGGTGAGGAGATCTAGGAAGGCGGAATTTATAGTGGAGTATTCCAAGCCCGGCTGCGCTGCAAAGGGTGGATGCCATACGCAGTGGGCTCGGCGAGGATTTTAAGGTAAGGGCGATGGTTCCCAAACTGGAGGTGCTATTAAGAGATCTGGACCCCATAGTCAATGCGCAAGAAATCAGGGAAGGGTTCTGTGACTCGTACGGGGTGACGGAAGGTAGCGGGGCACGGGTAAAGGTCGTCCGGACAACGTACTGGGATCCCAGATGGCAGTGCTGAAGTTCCAGTGGCGCTGACACTTAAAATAGAAAAACACGACAGAGTTAAAATTGGGTGTACACATTAGTAAGGGTTAAAATAGTCCTAAAACCCTTCTGATGTTTCCAATGCCATGCCTTTGGGCATATTAGTGCTGAGTGTCCTAAGGCCTGCAGCGAAGGGGCTTTATGCAGAAGGTGCGGAAAGGCGGGACATATTATGGGTGAATGCGTCAACCCCCCATCGTGCATCCTTTGCTGCGAGAAAGGGCTATCGGTGGAAAGAAGAGGACACGTGGCGGGCTCCTACCGATGCCAACAGTATCAGGAGGCCCTGTGGAGGAAAAGGGTTAACCAAATATAAATTGAATTATGCGTCTATTGCAGATAAAGCTAAACCACTGCAGGCTGGCGCAGGATCTGCTGATGCGGGCCGCTGAAGAGCTGCGGGTAGATGTGGTAGCGATTGCTGAGCCGTATAGTCTAAGACCGGAGTGGGTGGCTGATACCTCAGGAAGGGCCGCGATATGGGTCACTAAATTTAATAATATTAAGTTTAAACAAGACAAGGTTGATAAGGGAAACGGTTTTGTGGCGGTTCAAATAAACGATGAGACCGTTGCAAGCTGCTACTTCACGATTTGGAGGCGGCACGAAGAACCTGGAAAAGAAAGACAAAAATCATGGGGGATTTTAACGCGAAGTCTCCCGCATGGGGTTCTAATACTAATGATCCCAAAGGAACAATCCTACTGGACGCTTTTTTCCGAATGGGACTGCTTGCCATAAACAGTAGCGGCGAGTATACTTTTGAGAAAGGAAATAGGTACTCCAAGATCGACTTCCTAGCATGTGATAGATCCTCGATAGGCCAGCATACTACCAGCGACGTCCTGCAGGAGTACACGGTTTCGGACCATTTATATGTATTACATTTACAGGTAATACTACCAGACGACCTCCCGAAGTTCGGGGTGGAAGTCCAATACCCTGAGGTGGACGAAATGTTGCGGAAGCTCGATGATGAGACGCTGGGCGTGGACGTAGGACGACCCCTTAACCACGTGGAGGTGGAAAGGGTCCTCGATGCCCTTGAAGCGTCTTGTGAAGCAAGCATGGAGGTCAGGAGACCCACACTGTTCCACAGGCCGTCCAAAATGTGGTGGACGAGAGAAATATCTGAGCTAAGGGCACTTACCAATGCGAGTCGTAGGAGATTTCAGCGGGCACTGAAGAGGGGCCTACCGAATGCGGCACAGCTGGTGGACAATTACAAGGCCAACAGGAAGGCGCTGAACTTGAAAATAATTAGAAGTAAAATTAGTGCATGGTGCGAATTATGTGGTACAGTTGACAACGATGTCTGGGGCAGACCCTATAAGGCTGTCATGAATATAGTTAAAGCAAGGAAAGAGCCGCCGGAACTCTCTAGCGACAGGATCACGGATATTTTAGATGAACTTTTTCCGCGCGGGCCGTGTGATATTGAAAGGCGCGTCAACGTCGCACGTTATGCTAGGGCGGGCGTGGAATTCACCACTGAAAGCGAGATTAGAGAATTAGCTAAGGCGTTTAAGTGTAATAAGGCACTGGGCTACGACATGATCCCCGGTATCGTGGTCAAGTTAACGGTGGAGCATAGGACGAAGCTAGTCGTAAGCCTCATCAATGGATGTGTGCTACAGGGTTATGTTCCAAATAGGTGGAAAGATCAGCGTCTGGTTCTCCTATATAAGGAGGGTAGGGATCCTGCAACCGCTTCGGCGTACAGGCTGCTATGCCTGAGTAGCCATTGGGCTAAATTATACGAAAGTGTACTAAAAAGAGAATTCTGAAAGCTTTAGAAACCACGGCACTATCTCCTAGGCAATTCCGGGTTTCGCAAAGGGCGTAGTACTCCTGCAGGCATTACAAGGTGTAATGAAGGTTGCGGAAGAGGCCAAAAGAAGCAGAAACATTGTTTATTAATTACGTTTGATGTCAAAAATGCTTTTAACACTATACCGTTCCAGCTTATAGTTATAGAAATTAGAAGAAGAAAATTTCCACCTTACCTTGTGGAAATTGTGGTTAATTACCTGATTAATAGAAGAATCTTGTATAGAGCTGAGGGTAGATGAGCTTGTAGGAGCACGTGTATGGAGTTCCGCAAGGCTCCATTATAGGCCCCATATAATGGAACATTGCCTATGATGGGGTACTTACAATAGAGTTACCTAGAGGCTGTGAGAGTTATGGGTTTGCTGATGACCTGGCGCTGGTGGCTGCTTTCCATGATGAAGAAGACCTGAAAAAGAGAATAGATATTAGTGTTAAAAAGCTTGATATACTTTTTAACGTATGAGTCCGGATAGAGGAGTTTTATCGGGGAAGTGAATCGGACACAAATGGTTTTCTTTTCGTCGGCCTTTAAGAACGACCTTTTATTACAAAAATAACGGAAAAACAAAAAGAAAAACCAATGAACAATTATAATAAAAATAACGAGACTGAACAATATGTATTAATTTTGGCCTCGTTTCTGGCCGTTTCGCAAGGCCAGGTCGTTCCTCTCGCCAGCTTGAGGTAGGCCAAGATTCCTATGAACAGAAAAACACGACTATGTGTTAGACACACGTACACGTTATAAGTATAGTAGTCGCGCTCGTTTCTCGCGCTCCTGGCTTCGTAATTCGAACGTACCGGAGCGGAGAATTGTAAACTTGTCGTAAATTACGAAATATAAAAGTGGACTGTATTTTGGCTAGGAAAAGAATTAAACTTCTTTCTTCGCCGACAGTGGACGGGGATGCAAGAGGAGGTTGTAAGGCTCCTAATGCACTGTTCCCGTGAGTATGCACACTGAGTCTGTGCGTCGAGTCGCACTGCAGTGCACTGCACGACCGTCCATCTGCGGCTTCTCTTAACACGTTCCAACAGATGACTTATTGGCCGAGAGTTGCACTACGAAGCCCGACAACACGTTGTTCACTGCACGAATGCACTACTCGACGTGATACGTTGCAGTATTTTAAAATACGCGGGTGCCTGACCCACGACTCCGTTACCTCTCCACACTGGTGCTCCTCTAAACGTTACACCGGCGGGATCTGTAGAAATAAGGAGGCGAAGACCGAAATTCACAAGTCCGAAATGGACGCCGACCTGACTACAGTGAGCCCACCAGGAGGTACACCACGTAGGTGCCTCCTTTGGTGTCTCCTAAGCCGAAGGGCAATCACACAGAAGTATGGACGGTACCGCCGACTTCTATATAATTCAAACGTTTATACGTTGGAATCGACCGTTAAATTCCGCACAGGAGGGGTCGAACACCCTATTGGTGTATTCTCGAGCCCTCCAAAATCTGTAGTAAATTTAAATTGATTAAACTCCAACGAGATTCAGGTGAACTTGCACGAATCGGGATGTGTTAGAATGTGGAGGGCTCAAACACTGATTTGAGAACCTCGTCTAACGGGGGTCCGGATCACGAGGGAATAGGAGGATGGAAAAGTAATTGTCACACGTTATATATAATTTCACGTCGTCGAAAGAGTTCGACGACGTAGATTATTGTGGAACTTTAAAAGCGAACAGCCTGTCTTAATAGATTATACGCGACAAAACCTCGCCTGTCTGACTGGCGTCTGGCGTGTTCTCGCGTCACGCTGTTCTTAAACTAAAGAGAAGGAAAGAGATGTAAATATAAGGTAACGTTTGTCACTATCTACGTATCGTGTTAATAGCTTACGCGCTCCTGATTGTGCTTGTCGCACTCAGGATGGGGAAACTCAGCCGCCGCGTTACGCAGCTAAGCTTAGTGGAACTGTATATGTCAAAAGTGTTAAACCGAAACAGCTGATTGCAGTTTTCAAAGGACGAGATTCAACCTCGTTTCTTTCCTCCCGACTGCAGGTTTCGACTATCGTAGGAGAGGGTAACGGTGGAGGTTGGGGCAACCGTACCCGCCTCGGCCCTTTACCACCTTATTGCGTGTACGGGCACGGTGTGATGCAGGTGTGCCAACGGCGCCCTTGGGTCGACTTACGATTGGGCCTGACACCATTAGCTTAATGAATTAACGTCCTACGCACAGTGACCGTACTAGATCTGGCGATCTTGGAGGTATTCGGCTATTAGTCGTAAGATGGGAGTTAAATTGTACCACACTTCTACTAGAAGTTGATAAATCCACCCAGGCAATATTATACACACCTGGATTGTGGGTTCAGAACCGTTTGATATACAAGAGAGGTACGAGTCAACCTGATACTAAACACGACTCTGATTGCAGCGATACGTGTTTTCTTACTTTTTATTGTTCAGACCAAGGTGGGTTGCCACTGCTGAATACTTCGGACACGACCTCTGATTACAGCGATACGTGTCTGTATTCAGGCTGAGGTGGATCGTACCCACTGCTGAATTCGAAATCTCGGATTATAACCTGCGAGATCTTTACAGTTCTTTGACAGGTCGTGTTCCGACCTAATCTGTTTAATTGGTGTAAACGGCTTACGAAGTTCACGGTATGGGATTGTTCTACAACTCCGTTCCGTATTGAACGTCCTGCGGAGGTTCACGGGATGGGGTTGTTTTCAACCCGTTCCGTATTGAACGTCCTGTGCAAGTTCACGGTATAGATTGTTTTCAATCCGTTCCGTATTGAACTTGTTGTTCACGGTATAGGATTGTTTTTCAATCCGTTCCGTATTGAACTTGTTGTTCACGTTTACGGCTCTTTTAAGTAGTAAACGGGTTGTGGAAGTTCACGGTATAGGATTGTTTTACAATCCGTTCCGTATTTGAACTTCCTGTCCACGTTTACAACCCTTTTAAATATTCAACGGGTTGTGGAAGTTCACGGTATAGGATTGTTTTCCAATCCGTTCCGTATTTGAACTTCCTGTCCACGTTTACGACTCTTTGATTTTAAATTGTAACGGGTTTTGCGGAAGTATTGACGGTACCGGATGGATTCCCAATCCGTTCGTACTGCACTTCCAACCTATCTCGTCGAAAGTCGAGTAACTCGAAACCCCAAACTCCCGGGGAGCGATCGTATGCCCATCTGTCACTGCTGTTCCAAAGACGATCCAGCACGGTTAGTCAAATTCGGAGGGTAACTCCGACTAGCGGCGCTGTAGACGAATTTGAGTTCGTCTTTGTCCAACTTATTATTGTCGTACCTTCTCTTTATACACGCGCCGAAACGTTAGCTCGAAATCACGCGTAGTTTCGTCGATCGCGTGATGTTTCGAAGAAATCCGTATGTGACAGTTTTTATAACCTGTCCTTGTTTTCGCGTAGCGGACACGAGAGTCGAACAGTCTCGGAGTCGGTTACATACGCAGAAAACAATACCGGGCGATTAACACGAATTCTACTATTCTTTATATGCTCTTGACTATTCTTATACGCTGCTTCAGTGCTTGCGATATTTAAACATACCGCCCCCTTGCACGGTCCGTGTGCAATAATCCGGGAGGAGGCGGTAATTCGCGTTCTGGACGTTTCAGATCGACTTTAGAGAAGGTCGACGATACACTTAACTTAATGCGGAAAATTAAGGTACTTACATTCACGTCGTGCGAGGGCCCGCCCTGCCCTCCCAATATCTGGAGGCTGGTGATGACCACCTCGTGCAGTGCCGTCGCATCCACTCTGGTTCGCCGGCTGGCCGTTGTCCCCCCCTTGCCGTCGCGTGAACGTCTGCCTGTCTCCGGGCCCGGCGGTTCTCCCACCCTCCCGATTGCGACCTCGCCTCTTCCTCTGGGGTTTTCACCCTGGAGGTACGGAGAGGGCGTTTGGCGGCCGCGCGGTAAACGCACGATATGAGGCTTCCGCCCTTCAGCCCACTTTCCTTAGGTCGGAGGTGACCTCCGGAATACACTCTATTTTTTGCAACGCCTTGACGTCCAAGGAACGTGGGCCGGTACCCGGAGGACGTCCAGCCCCAAAAAGAGGTTTTTTTTTTTTTGGGAGGTGTCCTTAATGTGAAACGTGAAACAAAGTGCGGAATTCTCGAGTCACAATTGGGTAATGGGCCCGGATACGAATCACCTGACCCAGTGGACTCCATATTCCCGAGAACTGAGATTTGGGGTCCCGAATCTCCCGGAATTGCGCCGCATCCAGCTTCCTCCGCAGCCGTATGTGAGACCGGGGAAAAAACAGCGTCATGGAAAATTTTCAGCGTTTTTTCTTCCGTCTCCGGGTAATAATTCTGGCAGGCAGCCGAATACAGAATACAAAAATTACCCCGTCGCAGATCGCGCGACGGTTTTTCCGGGAGAACTGGTCATCCTCCACCTTTAGTTTCTCAGAGGTCGAGGCAATCTCTCGGTTTCTCCGAGCTTCGTAATCATACTTTAACCCGTGATTTGATAACGGTACAATTTTCCGAGTTTTCGCCTGCTGTATATATCGGGTTGGATTTCACCCATCCGAAAACAGACTTTTGGCAGAATAAGTTACCCTTTTTACAGTATTATCTTGGTCGACGGGATCCCCAGTCGAATAATTTTTGAGGCGTTTAGGAACCGTGTTGATCGGAATTGAAATTTCGATCGGTAAGCGTTATTCGCGACGCATCTTTGTACCGAACTCACTCGCACCGCTCGCCTTTCTGCGCCCGGTGCGGCTGTACCGAATTTCGTACAGCTTTACATCGGGCGTCGAGGTGCGTGTCTTATCCGCACTCTCGGCGAGTTTTTGCGTTTCCCTGACCTGGATTTCGCAGGCCGCCGGGGTGAGGCTTTTTGGCCTCTGTCCTCTTCATCGCCGTACGTTTTCCACTAAAGGCTGGATTTTTGGAGGAGGTTCCCGGGATATTTCGAAATGCAGCAGGGGATAAGGGATGGTGCCTCCTGCTGCACTCCTATTGACAGGCCGTGGAGCTTTTGCACTTCGTTGCCAGTGATTAAGATTGGTGCCCAAACATTGCTTACGCACCAGTGACGGCTTTTTACGGCTACGCGTATTGGCTGCGATTTGTTTTGCAGTCAAATACCACGAAATTGAAGTTTTCGCATTTCATTAAATTTGTGCGGTCCTGTACAGAATCCGCATTTGGTTTTGTTGACGCTTTCTCCCACCTTGCCCGCTATTGTCATGACCTCTTTTCCCCCGTGGCGTTTCCGTCCCAGACGTGGTCTTGGACAACGTTATGGCTACGGTACGTGTCTCGACGCGGCACTCGTTTCCCCGAGTCGAGCTTCAGCTACGTACGCTTTTTGTAAGCGGCACGCAAGAGCAGCCTCGCGACGCTGCTTCGCGTCCATGGAGAACTACAATGCGCCGCGTGAGCGCATCTCGATGAACTTCCGTACGTCCTCTTTCAAAACGTAGGATGATGATCCGGTGTTGTCGAGAGATTGAGCGTTTTCTGCCACTTCTAATTCAAGCGCAGGCGAGAATTTTTAGTTTCGCCCAATGCGCGAGTAACCAGTCCCGCTGTTGTTCGGGGTGCCCTTTATCAAGGGCAGCTAGTGCCTGCGTGCAACCTCCACGTGATCTGCTGCATAGCTGGCCAGATCACCGGTGTCAATGGGTTTTAGAACAGGAGCTTATCCAGCAGTTTTCCGTGACTATGCGTGGGAGGCCGAAGGTTTGTACACTCTTCAACCTTGTCCACTTTCCACTGAGAATTACATGACCGACGATCTCGCGATTGAAGCTAATGGACGCCAGAGCGGGTTCCTAGGCAGGCGTTCCCAGATAATGCAAAATTGGGCACATCTGATAGTCCTGCATTTCGTACGATCCTCTTCGGAGTGTGAACAGATCTCGAAATGTTCCTATTCTTGAGGATCCCCTCCGAATTGGGCAATCGCTGTTTCGGGAGCTCTGGATCGAGAGGTTTACCACACCTGAACTTTCCTGACATTGCTGGTTTCGACCCGCACTCAGCTCGGTCAGTTCTGCAGTAAGGACGAAATCCTGAAAATCTTGGAAATCGTCCTCGGCATGCCTCATATAATTTAGCTTGAAAAGATCGCAGACGGTCTTTCCGCTGCAGGTATTTGTTTACGCACGCTAGCGTACTTAGTGCGTATCTCACGCCAAGTTTCTTAGCGTGCTCGTGTTTTTCTCAAGCAAACGCCTTTCTGAGTACGTTGCTCGTCTCCCAACTTTTTATGTTTACACCAAACCGTTTGAGCTGACCAGTTACAGATCGACTAAGTCTCGATCCTCGTCATCGAGATCTATTTCTATGGGATGTTGCTGTTGCACGGCCATAGTGAGTGTTTTTCGAGGATTAAACCGCTCGAAAGAAACCCTCTTACGTGGCGTTCCACACACGTGTATGGAAAAAATGCACTTTTCTTTATTGTTCCTTTCAACCTCGTATGATCCGGCCTGGAAGGACCTTTATGTTAGAAATGCTCAAACACTGATTTGAGAACCTCGTCTAACGGGAGTCCGGATCACGAGGGAATAGAGGATGGAAAAGTAATTGTCACACGGTAGAGAGAATTTCACGTCGTCGAAAGAGTTCGACGACGTCGTTTATTGTGGACCTTTAAATGCGAACAGCCTGTCTTAATTAGATTATACGCGACAAAAACCTCGCCTGTCTGACTGGCGTCTGGCGTGTGCTCGCGTCACGCTGTTCCGAAACAAAAGAGACGGAACGAGATGTAAATATACGGTAACGTTTGTCACTCTCTCCGTCTCGTGTTAATGTTTTCGCGCTCCTGATTGTGCTTGTCGCACTCAGGAGCGAGAAAGCTCAGCCGCCGCGTTACGCAGCTAAGCTAGTGGACTGTATATGTTTGTGGCGTTCCTTTAAACCGGGAAACAGCTGATTGCAGTTTTGGAAGGACGAGATTCAACCTCGTTTCTTTCCCGACTGCAGGTTTCCGACTATCGTAGGAGAGGGTAACGGGTGGAGGTTGTAAGGCTGCAACCGTACCCGCTCCTCGGCCCTTTTTACCACCTTATTGCGTGCGTACGGGCACGGTGTGATGCAGGTGTGCCAACGGCGCCCTATGGGTCGACTTACGATTGGGCCTGACACCACGTAGCTTAATGAATTAACGTCCTACGCACAGTGACCGTACTAGACTGGCGATCTTTGGAGGTATTCTGCGATTCGTCGTAAGCTGGGGGTTAAATTGTCCCACACTTCGACTAGAAGGTGGTAAATCCACCCAGGGTATTTTATACACCCCTGGATTGTGGGTTCGAACCGTTTGATATACAAGAGAGGTACGAGTCAACCTCGATACCTTAAACACGACCTCTGATTGCAGCGATACGTGTTTTCTTTTACTTTATTGTTCAGACCAAGGTGGGTCGTAGCCACTGCTGAATACTGGACACGACCTCTGATTACAGCGATACGTGTCTGTATTCAGGCTGAGGTGGATCGTACCCACTGCTGAATTCGAAATCTCGGATTATAACCTGCGAGATCTTTACAGTCTTTGGATCAGGTCGTGTTCCGACCTAATCTGTTTAATTGGTAAACGGCTTACGGAAGTTCACGGTATGGGATTGTTCTACAACCCGTTCCGTATTGAACGTCCTGCGGAGGTTCACGGGATGGGGTTGTTTTCAACCCGTTCCGTATTGAACGTCCTGTGCAAGTTCACGGTATAGGATTGTTTTCCAATCCGTTCCGTATTGAACTTGTTGTTCACGGTATAGGATTGTTTCCAATCCATTCCGTATTGAACTTGTTGTTCACGTTTACGGCTCTTTTAAGTAGTAAACGGGTTGTGGAAGTTCACGGTATAGGATTGTTTTACAATCCGTTCCGTATTTGAACTTCCTGTCCACGTTTACAACCCTTTTAAATAGTAAACGGGTTGTGGAAGTTCACGGTATAGGATTGTTTTCCAATCCGTTCCGTATTTGAACTTCCTGTCCACGTTTACGACTCTTTGATTTTAAATTGTAAACGGGTTTTGCGGAAGTATTGACGGTACCGGATGGATTCCCAATCCGTTCTCGTACTGCACTTCCAACCCGTTTACAATTTCGTCGAAAGTTCGAGTAACTCGAAACTATTCGAACGTCTTGGAAATTCCGGGGAGCGGGATCGTATGCCCATCTGCTCACTGCCGGTTCCAAGTTAAGAGTGACGATCCAGCACGGTTAGTCAAATTCGGAGGAGAATCTCCGACTAGCGGCGCTGTTAGACGAATTTGAGTTCGTCTTTGTCCAACTTATTATTGTCGTACCTTCTCTTTATACACGCGCCGAAACGTTAGCTCGAAATCACGCGTAGTTTCTTCGATCGCGTGATGTTTCGAAGAAATCCGTATGTGACTGTTTTTATAACCTGCCTTGTTTTCGCGTAGCGGACACGAGAGTCGAACAGTCTCGAGTCGGTTACATACGCAGAAAACAATACCGGGTGACGAATAATATTCTACTATTCTTATATGCTTCGAATTAACGCGATATTTAAACAGGATGCGAATCGTGTTTTCCAAGCAAGGTGGGAATGAATTTTCCGACCTTTTCGAGCAAGGCTCGCTACACCCTTTTAAATAGCAGTCTTTTCGGCTTCCTCGCAAGAGGATTTTCCCTCTTAAATCGCGATTAACTACAGTCGAATAGGATCGGGAGCCGATGCGTCTCGCTCAGAAGTCGCCGTAAGAATGATACGGATTGACAGCCGAAGACGTCGCCGCGGTACTTTTATTGGTCGTTCCGTGGCGCTGTCTGAATTTCGGCCGTCTCTCCATGTCACATTATAGGCGCACTACTCTCTCACGGTACTGACGTCACTAACACCGTTAGCACCCTCGAATCGAAAGGTAATGAGCCGTTACCGATGCCAGAAAAACTCATAATAAACGCGTTTTTCAATCACCGTTCGCTATACAAATCCAATTAGAGATAATCTCTTGCTTATTGTACGTTAACAGGATTAACGGTAATTGCGGCCGAGGATCATCGCTCGGCATTATGCAATCTTTAAACAATTAGTATAAGTAAAATATTACAATGGTTTGAGAGGAATAAGCTTAACCTCGCTTTTTTTTTTTTTTTTTTTTTTTTTTTTCGTGGGAAAATCTTTGAAAGACTCCTCCCACACTCTTTGGGGAGAGGCGGGAGGGGTGTGTGGGATTCACCGCGCCCATTATATCGGGAGCGGGACCTACCCCCTAAAAACCCCACGGTGACCGGTCCGCACGATTTGGGAGGGTACCGGGAATCGCACGTAAGATACTTCCGGTATACTCCCCGTGCACGCGCTTTGCGCCCACCCGCGGGCGGACAAACGGTCCCCCCGGTAATCGCCCTGTCTCATAGCGGCAGGACGAGATCACATCGTCCTGCCGCCATCCGTCCCGGAGCCGCGTCTAGTGGCGGCTGCGAGCCCCAACTCGCAACCGCCGCGACCACTTTTCTACCCCTCGGAGGCCGGCAGCTCATGGCCGCACCAGGCCACCGAGGGTGCCGCTCCGTTCGCCGGACCCGGACAGGAGGCACTGCCACCCCATCCGGTCCGACCCTACGCCGCCTGGCGGGAGGGGGCTCCAATCAGGAACCCCCTCCCAGCCTGGGTCATGCGCCACGCCGATGGGGCCGCCCGCGTCGCCTGACGCCCGGGCGACGCTCTCTCGCCGCAAACGAGCGCGAGCTTCAGCACGCCGCTGACGCTCGCGCTCCCTTCCCACGGTCTCCTTCTGCAACATTACGATTTCGCAGAAGGAGGCACGGCCTCCACTTCTCCTCGCTGCCGAGCATGGCGCGCACCATGCCCGGCAGCGAGACATCCCGCCCGATGACGCCGATCAGGACACGACGTTCACCCTCCCATGCAGCGCATGCTTCGAGGGTATGTTCCGCCGTGTCCTGCTCAGCGTCTGTGGCAACAACGCGCCGTCGGCTCCTTCCTATCCAGCACAGGTATCTCCCGAAGCTGCCATGCCCCGAGAACACCTGTGCCATCCTGTAAGTGAGGCTTCCATGGCCTCTGTCCAGCCACTCACATAGGAGTGGCCGAACAGCCCGACTGTCCGGTGCCCCGCGGTAGGCAGAGCCAACCGCTCTTGCCACGCGTGCACCACGGACTGCCGGGCCTGGCGCTTCAACTCGCCCCAAGCAGGTTCCTGCACACCCGGGACCGCCCCCACCCCCGCGCGACCGTCGACGCGGTGACGATACAACAACGCGTGCGACCGCGCGAGGAGATCCAAGGGCGGCATCCCCCCAAGAACCGTCGCCGCCACAAGTGACACGGTCCCGTACCCCCGGACGACCCGTAGAGCCCACCGCCACTACACCCGACGCAGCATAGTCATGCCGCGCCGGGAGGCCGCCAGGTCGGCCGCCCAGACGGGGGCCCCGTATAGGACCACCGACTGAACCATTGCCATATAGAGGCGGCGAACTCGGCCCGCCGGGCCCCCAGGTTGGGCAGAATCCGGCCCAAAGCCCCGACCATCCTCTCCAGCCGGGGGACCAGGCAGCGGAAATGCTCCTCGAAGCGCCAGTGGCTATCGAGGATCAGCCCCAGATACCTCATCTGGGGCTTCACCTCGATATTAGCCTCAACACGCGGATCAGAGGGGGTGGCGGATCCTGCCGAGGTGAATGGAACGCTATCACCTCGGTCTTATGGACCGCCACCGTCATCCCCATCCCTCTGATCCGGTTGACGACGCGTTGCGCCCCCGCCTCCGCGAGACGCTTGGCCCTCCCCCAGTGCGCCCCGACGGCCAGCACCAGTGTGTCATCTGCATAACACACGGCGCTGACGCCGTCGGGAAGGTCGGCCCGCAACACTGCGTCGTACGCGATGTTCCACAGGAGTGGCCCGAGGACCGACCCCTGCGGAACACCGCAGTACACCTCCCTCCGCATATGCCCATCCCGGCTCGGATACTCGATCCACCTGCCGCGGAGATAATCACCGATGACCGCCTCGAGACAAGGGGGACCTGATGATATTCGAGCCCCTCCTTATCTCCTCCCAGGGCAGGGTGTTAAAGGCGTTGGCAATATCAAGGATATTGCCAAAGCCACCCCTCCCCGGGAGACGGCCGACTCCGAGAGGGCCCTGACGACCTATCGCGTCGAAGGTCGATCGACCCTCCCGGAAACCGTACTGGCAGTCGGCCGTGCCGGGGCACCCGCGCCAGGTGCTCGACGAGGCGGGCAGCAATCACCCGCTCGAAGAGCTTGCCCACCTCGTCGAGGAGACAGATGGGCCGGTATGCGGAGGAGACTCTGCGGGCCGACCCGCCTTCCGGAGGAGGACCATCCTCGCCACCTTCCAACTGGGGGAATCGCCCGTCCCTCAGGCATCGGTCGAACAACCGCCTGAGGTCAGCCCCAAGGACGCCCTGGGTCAAGACCCAAACCCGGCCGGGCACACCATCCGGACCCGGGGCCGTGTTACGCGCCCCGAGCCGTCTGATGGCCGCGGCCAGCTCCCCCTGAGTGACCCCCAGGTCGGCCGCCCACTCCCTTGGGACTGCCGCCTCCGCCGGAGGACGTGGTCCCCTCACCCGAATTGGGAAAAGAGTATTAACCACGTCCTCCAGCAGCTGGGGGTCAAGACCCTCGGTGACGGGGGGCGCCCACGGGCGGAGCTTCTTCAGCACCACCCTGTACGGGCGCCCCCCAGGATCGAGCTTAACATAGCTGCGGAAAAGACGGAAATGATATTTTTAAATAGGAAAAGACATAGTCACGAGTTTGAAATAAAGGTACGGCAGAAAGTGATTAGACCTTGGTTCGAAGTCAAATATCTAGGGCTGACTTTTGACAACAGTAAGACCTTTAGGAAACACTTGGAATAAGTTACTTATAAGGGGATCAAGGTCATGTCGCACTTGCGCGTATACTGCTAACACTGGAGGAGCAGGACTACAAGACAAGTTTGTTGTACTACTATGTACTTGAATCCATACTGCTATATGCAGCCCCGATATGGGCACGATGGGCCAATGTAGAGGCAAATAAGAAAAATCTGCAAAGTGCGCAGAGTGTAGGCCTCATGCGGGTTATCAAGGCGTACCGCACAGTAGCTCGTGTTGTGCTTCCGGTGATCGCGGGGTCATCCCCATTATGTTAAAAATTAACGAACGGGTGCAAGTATTGCAAGCGGAAGAAGAGACTATTAGGAGATGGTCATCAGGATCTTCGGGCAACCATTGTAGCTGAGAGGAAAAGGGTTCGTGAGGAGGTGGTTGCTGAATGGCAAGCAATCTGGGATCGGGAGGCAAGTCAGAAGGTCACACACCGTTGGATACCTAACATCAAAGCATGGCTAGGAAGATCAGGAGGGTAGGTAACATACCACATCACGCAAGCTTTACTGGGCATGGGTCATTTGCTACATACTGAAAGAGGATAGGAAGTCACAGACGGATTTATGTTGGTACGGGTGTGAAGTTCCGGATACAGTGGAACACACTGTTATACATTGTAGGTAATTGACAGAACAGCGGGAGTGGCAGCGTGAAGCGGTTCTTATCGATGGTGCATTTAATATCGAGGATCTTGGTGCTAAAATGATCCAAGGCCCCGAACAATGGAATGTGATACATTCCTTTGTAACAGGAATTTTGACGGAAAAAGGCAGATTAGAAAGGGAGATGGATAGGAACCAAAGATATGGGCGCGTTAGAGACTAGGTAGAGATGCGGCCTTGGTAGGCGTAATTTATTTTTACCTATTAACTTATTTATTTATTCATGTACCTCATATTATTTTACTGATGGAACTATTTATTTATTCTAGTTATTTATTTATTTACGTACTATTTATTCTATTTAGTTATCTATTTAATTATTTATTTATTTATTTATTCATTTATCCTGTTTTACATATCATGCTTTTACTTCATTGACCGATACCTTTTATCACAGTACTCTTTTATTATACCTATCATATCTATGACAATAGTTTTATCTGGCACTTAACATAGCGTATGCTGGCATACTTGCTTCAATAGATCGTTGCCGCTACTTGCTAATTTATTCATTTATATTGTACTTAATTAAGTTATTTATTATTACTTACTATTATGATTTAACTGCACCCTTGTTATTTATTTTTAATGCTTAATTATGATATGTTTTACCTTGTTTACGTCATGTATACTCTAATGTATCTATCTTCTAATGTATCGGGCTTCTCCCGACGGTGGCCATTTGTGTGCCCATTTGTCACCGGGACTTCCTGGTGACCTCCGCGGGGCGAAGTAATGCGGCAAGCAGTTCCGCCCTGCGGTGTGGGGGTCAGTGGTGGGTTTAAAAAAAAAAAAAAAAAAAAAGGTCTGGGTTAGGACTGGGTTAGGACTGGGTTAGGTCTGGGTTAGGTTCCCGCGTCGGCCCCGATCTGGCCGACCGACAGTTCGGCTTCCGCCGGGGCCGCTCCACGGTCGACGACATATCGACCGTGAGGACCCTTTTTTTTTTTTTTTTTTTTTTTTTTTTGTGGGGAAAATCTTCGATAGACTCCCTCCCACCTCTTTGGGGAGAGGCGGGAGGGTGTGGGGATTCCGCGCCCATTATAACGGGCGCGGGACCTACCACTATAAACCCCACGGTGACCCTTCCGCGCGATTTGGGAGGATACCGGGAATCGCTCGAAGTATGCTTCCGGTATCCTCCCGTGCCCGCGCTTTGCGCCCACCCGCGGGGACATACCGGTCCCCCCGGTAATCGCTCTGTCTCATAGCGGCAGGACGAGGTCACATCGTCCTGCCGCCAGCCGTCCCGGGGCCGCGTCTAGTGGCGGCTGCCAGCCCCAACTCGCTACCGCCGCGACCCCTTCTCTACCCCTCGGAGGCCGGCGGCTCATGGCCGCAACAGGCCACCGAGGGTGCCGCTCCGTGCGCCGGACCCGGACGGGAGGCACTGCCACCCCATCCGGTCCGACCCTACCCCGCCTGGCGGGAGGGAGCTCATCAGTACCCTCCCAGCCTGGGTCATGCGCCACGCCGAGGGCCGCCCGCGTCGCCTGACGCCCAGGCGACGCTCTCGCCACCAAACAAGCGCGAGCCTCAGCACGCCGCTGACGCTCGCGCTCCCTTCCCGCGGTCTCCTTCTGCAACATTACGTTTTTCGCAGAAGGAGGCCACGGCCCTCCAGTTCTCCTCGCTGCCGAGCATGGCGCGCACCATGCCCGGCAGAGACATCCACCCGATGACGCCGATCAGGACACGGCGTTCACCCCCCCATGCAGCGCATACCTCGAGGGTATGTTCCGCCGTGTCCTGCTCAGCGTCACAATGGCAGCAACGCGCCGTCGGCTCCTTCCCTATCCGGCACAGGTATCTCCCGAAGCTGCCATGCCCCGAGAACACCTGTGCCATCCTGTAAGTGGGGCTTCCATGGCCTCTGTCCAGCCACTCACATAGGAGTGGCCGAACAGCCCCGACTGTCCGGTGCCCCGCGGTAGGCAGAGCCAACCGCTCTTGCCACGCGTGCACCACGGACTGCCGGGCCTGGCGCTTCAACTCCCCCAAGCAGGTTCCTGCACACCCGGGACCGCCCCACCCCCGCGCGACGGTCGACGCGGTGACGATACATCATCGCGTGCGACCGCGCGAGGAGATCAATGGGCGGCATCCCCGCAAGAACCGTCGCCGCCTCATGTGACACGGTCCGGTACCCGCGGACGACCCTTAGAGCCATCCGCCTCTGCACCCGACGCAGCATGGTCATGCCGCGCCGGGAGGCCGCCAGGTCGTCCGCCCAGACGGGGGCCCCGTATAGGACCACCGACTGAACCATTGCCACATAGAGGCGGCGAACTCGGCCCGCCGGGCCCCCCACCGTGAGGACCCTGGCGGAATCGGTAATCTCCCGGGGGGGTGTGGCGTTGGCAGTCTCGTTGGACATTGCCAACGCCTTTAATACGGTCTCCTGGGGGGCGATAGGCCGGGCACTCCAGTTGTTGAGTTCGTCGCGGGCATGGGGAAGTGAATCAAACGACTCCCCACAATCGGTTACTTTTTGAAACTTTTATTCTCCTCTAAACTACTCTCTCGAGTCCAGTCTATACACGAGGCTCGCCGTTCAGCCAACTGACTCTCGCCGCCCCGGCGCATGGCAAGCCCGTTTGCCGCGCCTCCTGGCGGCACCTACTATACCAACATCTTCCCTTCAGAAAAGTCAGCACTCCAAATAGGATTTAGAGGCTGGATCTAACATCCAGTCTTCTTACTGGTGCTCGAAGGCGGGTTGGTCTCGTAGATGCTGGTTGGGTGACCGCTTCTTCGAAGTGTTGGTTCCCGGACAACGGAGTTTCCTGCGAAGTGTTTAGGAGTATGCCACTCTCAACAACGGTCTGCGGAACAGAAGAGGTGTTTGGGGGTGGTTCGTCAGAATCCCCAGTTGTCGATCTCATCTCCTCCTCTTGGCTTTGCCGTTCCACATCCTCCCCTCCAAATGTGGTTAATATGTCGATCAACCACCTTGCCGTTGTCAAGGCGTACCGTATAGCGCGTCTTAGATAAGATCTTCCAGACCTCGCCCTGTTCACGCTTATTCCTGCTCGTCAAGACCACTACACGATCTCCCACGGAAAGTTGACGTGGAATGGTGCCGTGGTGTCTGTTAAACTGCTGCTTCATACCTCGATCGTATTGCCGGAGTAGACGCTCCAGAATGTTCACCGGTTGAGAACTTAGGAAACAGTTTGGTGAACGGCGTGTTCATCCGTCTGCCGAAGAAGATTTCGGCCGGAGATTTCCCGGTATCTGTTGCGGAGCACGGCGAATACCTGTAGCTGTACAAGAACTCGTATAACTGTTTCTTCCAGTTTGTAGGATCCTTCGCGATAGCTCTTTTTACCGTATCCACCATTCTTTCGGCCTGACCGTTCGATTGTGGATGATTTATTGCTGACAAGAGATGCGTACATTGCATTTCACGACAGAAGACAGCGAATACTTCTGCTGTAAACTGGGTGCCGTGGTCAGTGACGATCACCTCAGGAGCGCCATATCTGGCGAAAATTTCGCGACACATCTCGACGGTACGGCTTGCTGAAATCGAGGTTGAGAGTGATACGTCTAGGTATTTAGAGTATGCATCCACAAAAATTAGGATGTATTTTCCGTCGATGGGACCAGCGAAGTCCAGGTGCACCCGCTCAAGGGGACGTGATGGTACCGGCCACGGGTTGAGTGGCACCTTGCGAGGAAGCTTCTGGGTCAGCGCACAAGGATCGCACTGGCGTACAAGCTGTTCGATGTCTCCTGACATTTTTGGCCAGTAGACGTACTCTCTTGCGAGTTGTTTCATTCGACGGATGCCCGGATGTCCTCGGTGGAGAGCGGTCAAGATAGCTGCCCTCAGCTTGTCAGGGATGACAATCCTATCACTGAGTAGGAGTGTACCGTCCACTATGGCGAGTTGATCGGCGCGTCTTTGGTAGTGCTGTAAGGACTCAGGATTCCCAGTACTGCTCCAGCCTTCTCTGATGGCCTTGAACACAGCGGTGAGGATGGAATCATCTTCCGTAGCCTTTTTTAGCTTGCCTCGAATTTCCTTTCCGAACGAGTCGATGCAAGTATTCCTGACTTGGAGGAGTTCCTTTTCGACCTCCTGCACCCCCGCCACCTGTAGTTCTTCGGCATTATCCTGGCGGAATTTTACCATCAACCGCGACAAGGCGTCTGCTTGCCCGAAGTCTTGAGTACGAATGTATTCAATCTTGAAATCATACCCAAGAAGACGCAGTGCCCAACGCTTGAGCTGTGCTGCTGTGGTTGGTCTCAGGCCCTTTGTGTTTTCGGTTTGGAGCAGGGCCACCAGTGGCTTGTGATCAGTTTGTAAGACGAACCGTCTGCCCCATACGAATTTATGAAAGCGTTCAACTCCAGTGACGAGCGCAAGTGCTTCCTTTTCCAGCTGGGAATAATTCCGTTGGGAGTCCGTGAGACTTCGACTCATGTGATAAACGGCGCGTTCGTGTCCGTTAGAGTCGCGTTGAAGTAGGACTGCTCCGATCAAAGTGGAGCTAGCATCGGCAGCCACTATCAGTGTCTTTGTTGGATCGTAGTGTTCTAGCAGGAGTGGACTCAGCATCACATTTTTAATCTTTTCCATAGCAGCGTCGTGATGTTTATTCCACATCCAAAGCTTGTTTTTGCGTGTCAGCTCTTCGACGCTTTATTTCATGTAAATAGGAATAAATTTCCCGTAGTGGTTCACCAGAACCGAGAAGACTCTGCACCTCTGAAACATTTTTGGATTAGGCATGCTTGCTATGGCCCGTGTTGCCTCAGGATCGGCAGAAATGCCATGTTTATTCACTATCAACCCAAGATATTTGATTTGTTGAACAGTGAAAAAGCACTTCTCGAAGCTGAGTTTCCATCCCTTTTCCTCCAGGCGTTGCAAGGTCCGCACTAGACGCTCGTCGTGCTCCTGACGATTGCAACCTACAACTATGACATCGTCAAGGTACGCGTAAACTCCTACGAGCCCAGAGAGGGTACTATCCATTGCTTGCTGGAAAATCGCCGGCGCCGTTTTGATACCGAAGGGTAGGCGCTTGAACCGAAATAGCCCTTTCGGAGTAGTAATGGTAGTAATTTCTCGATGGGCCTCGTCAATCTCAAGCTGCATAAACGCCTCGCTTAGATCGATCAAACTGAAAAAACAACCACCGTTAAGTTTTGTAATAATGTTATCCACACTAGGCAGAGGGTGACGGTTGTCTGTTAGAGCGCGGTTGACTCCGGTAGAGTAGTCGGCACACAGTCTAATTTTCCCATTGTTTTTCCTGACAATTACGATGGGTGACGCCCAATCCGATGACTCCACACGCTCAATGATATTCCTTGATTCCAGTCGCTGGAGTTCCTCTTCAAGGGGCTTCTCCATGGCAAACGGAATTGGACGACAAGGAATTTGTACAGCCCGCGCGTCACTTGTGAGATTGAATTTGACTGTGAAATCGTGACACTTCCCGAGTTCGTTCGAGAACAGGTTAGGAAATCGTTTGGTGACTGCGTGCGCGTGTGCGTCGCCAGTTGGCGTGGCTGTCGGTACAGCTTTGTTTGTAACTCTTTTGGCCGATGGCGCAA
Source organism: Colletes collaris (assembly GCA_030068185.1). Taxonomy (NCBI): domain Eukaryota; kingdom Metazoa; phylum Arthropoda; class Insecta; order Hymenoptera; family Colletidae; genus Colletes; species Colletes collaris. The sequence goes on along the minus strand of JASGYR010000212.1, from coordinate 176,560 downwards.
CTGCCGGCCCTAAAGAGTACGAAGTGTTCAACTCTGACAGCGGAACAGACCAAAGCTGGAGATTATCGACGGCGTTTAGGCCGAATAGATTCACACCATTCCGATTGGCGACGTGAATATCGATTTCCGCTTCTCGGTCGAGCACACTGACCGTCGTGCGAAAGCAGCCGAGTGTCCCAAGCTCGCTTCCTCCAGCGTGTACCACCGTTTCGCTTTTCGTAAGGCCCGGGGATCCCAGGTGGCGCCAACAATCTTTCGATGATAGTGATATCCGAACCGGTATCGTATTGAAGAGTTAGGATTTTGTCGCCCACAGATACCGCCACGAAACGTCGACGTCGTTTACTGACAGTAGAAAGTGCCAGCGTGGTTACACTCTTACTTTTTACGACAGATTTCAGCTGTTTCCCTTCTGATCGGCACACTACGGCGATGTGGCCCTTTCTGCCACACTTGTTGCACATTGCATCCCGAAATTTGCATTTTACACGAGGGTGATCGCCACCACAACCGTTACATTTGACACTTGTGGGAGGTTGAAACGAACTGACACGAACTGACGGGTGGGGGCCCGTTCGCGGCTAGTAGCAACGGCACGAGTGAGGGCGACGTCGCGGGGACCGCGTGGCTACGCCGGGGGGCAATCAGTTAATTGCCCCCCATTGGGGGAGGAGGATTGTTAGGGGGAGTAGGTTTGAGAAAACCTCGCCTAACGGTGGTCCGGATCTCGAGGGAAGGAACGTCGGGGAAAAGAATACAAGTGGGTTTTAATTTTCACGTAGCCGATGAATACGACTACGTCGTTTATTAACTCGTCTTATGTGAGACAAAAACCCGTCTGCCGGTCTAGACGCGTTACCGGCTGTCTAGCTTCGATGATCTGTAACAGAAAGAGACAAGAATAGGCGTTAAATACCTGACAACGTGACTCACGTCGGATGTCTTTCTCTTTCGCGCTCGCGCCTGGTTTGTGCTTGTCGCACCCAGGAGCGGGAATCTCAGTCGCCGCGATACGCGGCTATATTAGTGGACTGTATGTGTTAGAGCGTTACCATTAAATCTGGAATCGCTCGCAAAATCTTTCTATATGAAAGATTCTAATACCTCTATCTTTCAATCCTGCAACTCTAGGTTGTCGTAGGAGGGCGATCAGAGGGAGGTTGTAAGATTTCAACCGTCGCCCTTATCCTCGGCCCTTCACCGTCTGGTTATGTGAGTACGGGCACGGTGCGGTACCGGTTTGACAACGGCGCCCTTAGGCGACTTACAGTTGCTCCGGATACCACGTTCTTTTTAGAATCGACGTACTACGCACTGCGGCCGTACCAGACGAGCGATTTTGGGACGTGATCTGATAATTTTGCCGTAAGCTGGGAGATCCTAGATGTCCCGCGCTTCGGCTAGAAGACGGCGAATCCACTCAAGGGTATTTTATTTCTACACTCGGTCTGTGGGTTCGTAACCGTTCGAAAAACCAGGAAGGATCGAGTTTATGACTCGATCCGTGGGGGAAGACAGTGGAGTCCACCCAGGGGATTTTCAGTAAGCCCAGGCCTGTGGAGCCGTCTAGCCCTTGGAAGCTCGAATAACTCGACGCTTTAATTTTATGTTTATGTTGTGTCGCACTGAGCTAGATCGTTGATCTAGGAACTCGCGACAAAGCAGTCTAATTTTTGGAGAAGCTTCTCAACGAATGGTCGAATAACTCGACCGATTCGGAGATTTTTAAACACTTCTCGATAGCGTGCTCGCTTATCGATATGCTCCGTTCAGTGGCTCGATAGCAAGTGACGGACGAACATGAGCTGCCAAAAGTGTGCGCGTGAGAGGGGGAATCCTTCGTCGCGTGGCGCTGCGTGGCGTCTCTCGTCCGTCTTTGTTTAATTTCTGATTGTCGTACAGTAGTATAGCTATGGGGATTCTAACCCATGGGGCAATGAGGGGAGCGTGCGGCGAGGGGAAGGTAGGGCGCGCGGGGGAGTGCGGCACGGAGAACTTTAGGCGCGGGGCCTGTGGGGAGTGGAAGAGTGGTTGCGCGGACACGAGCCGCGGAGTGGGGATGTCAGGGGATTAGTCCAGGCCGAGCCGCCGCGGAGACCTCTCCAGACCTGGCCCGCCGTCGGAAATTTTTAAGAGGGAATGATCCCCGAAAACTTTTCATACCGAACCGAGGGAGGGATGACCCCGAAAATTTTTTCTACACCCCACAGGCATTTTTTATTGTCTTCGGCGTTCTCGGTACGTTTGATGAGATCTAAAAAAAGAAATTACATAATGTTCTCCTAAGAAAATATTTACAGCTAGCGAAAAAACAACACATCATTCGGCTCGTAAATCTATTCTTTCTATTTATTATTCTAGTACTCGTATAAATTCAGATTTTTATAGTTCACTGTGGTTAGGTTTGGTCAAACTCTTGCAAAACGCGTTATAGAAAATGGTTAATATCATTGCGAAACACAAGAAATAAATAGTTTCATACTGTATACTAAATGCGAAAATTTACTCGAAAAAATGCAGTTCCTCTTTCATCCAGAGTCGAGTAGAGTCTCGCGCAACGATGCGTTTTCGCGCTTTGTCAGCGAGTACGTTATCTGCTACGTGCCTTTCGACGAAGTCGTTGCTAAGCGAATATGAAATATCGTGTTCGCGACACGCTGCGTCAAACGGATTAAAATATAAATTAAATCGACGGTCCAGCCTTAGATTTATGCGAGGAGAGAATGTGGAAGACGGGTAAACAAAATTCGAAAAATAATATATGTTTTAAAATGACACTATATTGTTACAATAGAAGAATATATTGTTTTTTGAAAAGTCGAATCTTAGAATTATGCGAGGAGATAAGGTGGAAGACGGGTGAAATAAAATTGGAGAAATAATATATGTTTTTAATGATACTATATATTTTTTGTTATGTTTAAAGGAAAAAATACAAAAAATAAAGAAATAAAAAATCGGATTAAAATATAAATTAAATCGACGGTCCAGCCTTAGATTTATGCGAGGAAGAATGTGGAAGACGGGTAAATAAAATTCGAGAAATAATATATGTTTTAAATGACACTATATTGTTACATTTTTTATGCGAGCATCAACTACAATATCATTGATGGCACTTCCTAACAGTTCACAATCTACAAGATAATCCTTGGAGTAATATTCACTGTCGCGTATGATTTTAGCAGCACTACGCGTATCTAATGTTTCGGTAATATATTGTTACGTTTTTCTTACGAGCTTCAATTACAATATCATTGATGGCGCATGCTAACAGTTCGCAATCTACAAGATAATCCCTGCAGTAATATTCGCTGTCACGTATGATTTTAGCAGCACTACGCGTATCTAATGTTTCGATGACAGCATTGCTCTGTTGCAACACGCTAACAAAGTTATAAATTTTTTCCTCACATCTTCTACAGTTTGATAGAGCCGCGGATATACATAGCTTACACATGGCTCAAGATTAAATAAAAATGCTACTGTATTCGGTTTGAAATACAGCGACTTATTATCAATTGTCATCTTTACAATCGACGAATCAAACATCCGACAAAATTCCACCGTTAATTCATTAATCTGCATCAATGATGATCCAGGCAATTGTGCACGTTCTTCGATGGTTGTACAGCAGTCGAATAGTGAGTTCCATGTATGCCATGGTATTCTAAGATGATTCCCACGATTATCACCGAGAAGAATTTCTACATCGGCTGTAGGTCCTACGCTGATTCCAATTTCCAAATATTTGCAGCCCGTGGATGTTAATGCGTATCTTCTGACCATGACACGCGATGGTTGGCGTGGCCTAAAAGCATAATCATGAAAATTACCTTTTTTTCATGAAAAACATAAATAAATAAATATATAAAAATTATGAAAGGTTACCTGTTAAATGTATTCTCCTTGCATGGAGATACGCCATCATCTTGCCTGATTGGAACGTAATAGCCCACGGCACTGGTACTACACATTGTTTTTCAGAGCACTATTTGTTCCGTCGAAAATTCAGCGAAGCTACTGAGCGATTGATGGAATAGCGTCCGGAGAGCCGGCTTAAATAGAGGTGCAATCCCCACCACATTTTATTCTAAAGCTACCATTTTTCCCCCCATAATGCTTTTTTTCAATCTTAACATCGCAGCATATCGTGCGATTGCATGTAACTTGGGCCTCAAGGATAAAAAAGTCTCGACACGTGTTGAATGTAATATAATTTCTGTGGAAGCGCTTAATATTTTATTCTAATACGACCCTTTTTTTCTTCCATAATGCTTTTGTTCAATCTTAACATCGCAGCATATCGCGCGATTGCATGTAACTTGGGCCTCCAAGGATAAAAGTCTCGACACGTGTTGAATGTAATATAATATCATGGAAAGAATTATGCGATATCAGCAGAAACTGCATAGAACCATGTTGGCATGCAATGCATTTGAGGGAAGGGAGAGACACCGAAAGAGTTAGGCAGAGATACCAAATCGCTGTGTTGGTATAAAAGCACGCTTTAAACTGCACAAGGCCTCAAATAGTTACAACGTGTTGCATTGAAAAAGTAAATTACATTTACATTTACATTTACATTCCATTTACATTCCATTTTACAATCATGGAACAATTCGCACAAGTAGAACGCCAATTGTTGGACCAATCCGAACGATTGATTTCGCAGGAAGAGTACCTCGCGTGGGAAGAACGGTGCAACGAGTGTATCGAATCTTTGGAAGAACACAGCCGCGTGAAACGCCCGCGATTATCGATCGGTGTTCGACAATCGTTGGTTGCTCGAATCGCGCGACTCGAAGGATTGAAACATTTGGTGCGCAGACGTTTCGCGCGTCAAGGTGCCGGACATTCGAGTACGGGACTTTTGTGGCGTGAAATACACACTGCTTTCGATACTCGCGTATTAACAGGTGTCATCCTAAATTCGAATTATATCGAACCGCGCAACTTCCTCCAGGATGCAGAGACCATTGTGCTGGAGCATGTTCGGGAAACCTTGAGGAAACATCGAAACCTCAAAGTGAACACGGTGTTCAACGGCGAATTTGTGGCAGGTGACAAGCATGCTTGTAAAAGCATCAACACCCAAAACTGTGAACTCTTCCACACATCCGATCTGCAGGAGTGGTACCAGCGATGCGTCGTCGAATCCACCCTGGCATCGCTGGAAGAGTTCCAGGAACGCGACAGCGGATGGGCATTGGCGAGAATCATGAATCTGACCGTCAATGTCAATAAGTATAATCCACTCCGCGCGGGGTGTCACTTCAAGTTGCCGCAAGAAATCATGCTGAAGAGGGCAGCAATAAGCATACAATCCTCGGACAACGCATGTTTCGCGTGGGCAGTTGTCGCAGCTCTTCATCCAGCAACAAAATATCCTGAACGTCCAGGTTCATACCCGCAGTATACGTCGATCCTAAATCTCCAGGGCATTGAGTTCCCAATGCCTCTGGGGTATATTGGGAAGTTTGAACGGCTGAACGACATCTCCGTCAATGTCTACAGCTTCGAGGAGAAGATGAAGAAGGGGCCAACAGTCTTCCCGCCGCACCTCACCAGCCAGAAGAGGGATAGACATGTAAACTTGCTTTACACGCCGAATCGAGAGCACGGCGATGTAGGGCACTTTGCATGCATTAAGGACTTGTCCAGGCTGGTGGGCATGCAGCTGAGCAGGCACAAAGCCAAGAAATTCATCTGCGATCGGTATGTATAAAAAAAAATTTATGAAATGTTTAAAAAATGTTGAAATATATGTGAAATTAAATAAATTTCTTTGGGGTTTACAGATGCATGCACTACTTCGGATCTACCGAGAAGTTGGAGGTGCATTCGCTGGACTGCGGGCAGATAAACAACTGCGCCATTCTGCTGCCCAGCGAAGGCGACAATCTGCTCAATTTCAGCAACCACGATAGAAAGGAGCGGCTCCCTTTCGTGGTATATGCAGATCTGGAGTGCATCATCGCAAAAACGTTGGACAACCAAGCGGGTGATAATAAATTACATACATATCAACACCACAATGTACACAGCATTGCATATTATATGCATTGTTCATATGATACATCACTGTCGATGTATCGATGTCGCCGCGACACAGATTGTGTTTCATGGTTCGTCGACGAACTTAAAAATTTTGCAAACTTTGCCAAACCTATTCTTACCAGTAATGTTCCCATGCTGGATTTAACTCCCGAACAGTTGACGACATTTCGCAATGCAGCACATTGTCATATTTGCGAAGAACCATTCAAGGCTAGCGATGTACGAGTTCGCGATCATTGCCATCTGTCCGGACGGTTCAGAGGCCCAGCACATTCGGAGTGCAATTTAAATTATAAAAATGTGTTTTACATCCCATAGTTTTCCATAATTTATCCGGCTATGATTCGCATTTCATTATCGAGGAAATAGCTACCGCTTTCGAAGGTCACATTGATGTATTACCTATAACTAAAGAAAAATATATTTCTTTCACAAAACATGTTGAAGATACGGATGAATCAGACTCGCAAAATTATATTAAATTACGATTCATCGATTCATACAAATTTCTAAATACCAGTCTCGACAAATTAGCATCTTTTCTTAACACAGATCAATTAAAAATTTTGCGATCCCAATTTGGAACATTATCCACTGAAGATTTCAATTTATTGACGCGAAAGGGTGTCTTTCCATATGAATACCTTGATTGCGCGAACAAGCTGCAGGATCCATGCTTACCACCGCGCGAGTCATTCTACAGTTCGTTAACGGGCGAGACTGTATCAGAGACCGATTACGCACACGCCGAGACAGTCTGGCAGCGTTTCGAGATTAGAACCTTGGGCGAATACAGCGATTTGTATTTGAAAACTGATGTCTTGTTATTGGCAGATATTTTTGAAAATTTTCGCGAAAGTTGTATCAAGAGCTACGGATTAGATTCAGCGCATTACTATACTCTACCTGGTTTCACATGGGATGCAATGCTAAAACATACCAAAATTATATTCGAATTGCTCACAGACATCGATATGGTCATGTTTATCGAACGCGGTATACGCGGGGGCTTAAGTCAATGTTCCGGAAGATACGCACATGCCAATAACAAGTACATGTCATCTTACGACGCATCGGAAGAGTCATCGTACTTGATGTACTTTGACGTGAACAATTTGTATGGATGGGCAATGTGTCAGCCTCTACCATACGCTAAATTTCAATGGGTCGAAGATGTTGTAAATTTTGACGTATCTTCAATCGGCGTCGATTCGCCCACGGGATACATTCTCGAGGTAGATCTGGAATATCCGCAACGTCTGCACGATGCTCATGCAGATCTGCCGTTCTGTCCGACGCGTGCCAAACCACCTGGCAGCAGGCAGGACAAGTTACTCGCGACGGTATACGATAAGCAGCGTTACATAATCCATTATCGCAACCTGCAGCAGTGCACGCGTCACGGTCTTCGTATTACAAAGATACACCGCGTGCTTCAATTCGCTCAATCTCCCTGGCTTAGCGATTACATCGAACTCAACACACGATTTAGAACAAGCGCGACAAACGACTTTGAAAAGAATTTGTACAAATTGATGGACAACGCAGTATTCGGTAAAACTATGGAAAATGTACGAAACCATGTGGATGTAAAACTTGTGACACATTGGGAAGGGCGATATGGCGCGGAGGCAATGATCGCGAAACCGAATTTCCACAGCAGAAGTGTTTTTCGGAAAATTTAGTAGCTGTTGAATTGCGAAAACTCGAGGTGAAATTCAACAAACCGATATACGTGGGTATGTGCATTCTGGACATATCAAAACTTTGTTTGTATGAATTTCACCACGAGTACATGTCTCCTAAACACGGGCAAAATTGTAAAATTCTATACACCGACACTGACAGTCTTATTTATCACATTCGGTGCGACGATATCTACGAGTCTATGAAGCACAATATCGATAGATTCGACACAAGCGATTATCCTACCGACAATCCATATAATATGCCACGCGTAAATAAGAAGGTTCCGGGGCTGATGAAGGATGAAAATAACGGTGCGATAATGACTGAATTCATAGGTCTTAGAGCGAAAATGTATGCACTTCATGTAGACGGCAATAAAGATACGAGGAAGGCGAAAGGCGTCAAGACCAACGTCATAGCCAGAACGATAACTTTCGTCGACTACGCGCAGTGTTTGCGCAAAGAGATCGAAATGGTTCGCAGACAATCATGCATACGGTCTAAATTGCACAAAGTGTACACCATTTCGGAATCCAAAATCGCTCTAAGTCCGTATGACGACAAGCGATATATCGTACCCGATTCGACCGACACTCTGCCCTGGGGACATTATAATATACCGTTGTAAAATAGAAATTATTATTATTGTATTTATTATAAATAGTGGAATTTATTGTATAATATAAAATTGTTTACAAATTGTCCGCAAATGTATAGAAATTAGTATTTATTAACTCATTCATATAAATAGTGGGATTAATGTGTAAAATAAAAGTCGCCACTCATGTATATGTATATGCATCATTGTATTTTATTGAACCATGTATTATTTTACAATACATTATTTTTATTTATCCAAGAATTGTGTGATTTATCTGTTACGTATGCCGAACGTTTCGTTCCCCAATTTTTCCATACCACTTGCGTGCATTAGGAAAACGCCCTGCTACTTATCTACCCTTTGGAATTTAGAGTCAGTTCCCACGAAATGCAGCTGCTCGGTGACTAACGAAGTTCGGAGATTACCAAATATGGTAATGTCTAACGCGCATCCGAATCGTCCCCCACAGATTTTTATGTATATAAACCCCTTCGTTGCCTTACTCGGGGATCAGAATCGTACAGTTACGTTTAGAGTCAACATCACGTCTCGTTACGCTGTCCACGGTTCTGACAGTCAGTTGCATTTCGTGAGATCGGGCTACAGTACCCTTTTGTATCAATTTTAAACCATATAGAATCCGTGAACCGGTATAAATTCTATTACGGCCTCTATTGTCAACCGACTTACCCCCGCATCGCCAGTGCGTCAACACCGTGCAAAAATCATTCTTAGGTAATTATAATCATTCTAACAACGCGACATAACTGACACAAGACACGTGTATCTTATTTGTTTGTTAAGAATATATCTAGTTTCATTATTAAATCAGAGTTACTTATCTTCTTTAACCCATCATTATATAAAGCGATTATTGTTAGTTAAACGTTCCCACAATAATATAACCTTACCGCTCGGGTTATATTATATTTAATAATTGAAGTTACGAGGTCAATTAACATATCCTTAATCCAGATACAAATTCTTACAACCTAGTGGCTCCTCGATTACGCATTGAGTTCGTCCACGCAATCTAATACCATCCTAGCGGCTCCCTGCTTACGCACCAGGTTCGTCCGCATCCTACAGCTCCCTGATTACGCATCAGGTTCGTCTGTGATTTATCCAACCTCCCAGCAGCTCCTCGATTACGCATCGAGTTCGTCTGCGTTTCTTCCAACCTCCTAGCAGCTCCCCAATTTCGCATTGGGTTCGTCTGCGTCGTTATTAACCATCCTAGTGACTCCCCGATTACGCATCGGGTTCGTTCACGACATTACACCCTCCTACGGCTCCCTGGTTTCGCACCAGGTTCGTCCGTAAGTGACTCCATCCTAGAGGCTCACTGATTTCGCATCAGGTTCGTCCTCGTTATCAACTATCCTAGCGGCTCCCCGATCTTGCATCGGGTTCGTCCGTGCACCTCACTAACACATTGATACCATATTCCATACTCTCTTTTGCACTCGCAGGCCACGCGCGCTGCACGGCCCTGGCTCGTAACAGAAACTGGTGACAGCGGTGGGATTTAACTATTTTAGAATCGCTACGTAATTTTGGGTTTCTTGAGAAGTTAAAGTTCTCTTATTGAATTTGGACAATATACTAGTTTTCGCTAGTTAAGTCAACCAGTTAACTTTTGTCAAGAATATACTAGTTTTCGCTAGTTAATACACATAGTTAATTGGATTTAAATATACTAGTTTTCTCTAGTTAAATATTAATAAATTATTAAAATGACAAGTTCACAAGCTAATATTTCGTCAAACGATATCATGAACTTGACATTGTCACTCGGATATTCAATGTCACTTTTGACACAGAAGACGTGCCTACAGAACGTAACATCGACGATACCGACCTTCGACGGAGAATCTCCATCTTTGTCGCGTTTTGCACAAAGTGTGGAGGACGGTTTAACATTGATACCTGAGGGTTCGGAAGCCGATTATCTGGCGATTGTTCTGACTAAGCTCATAGGTCCGGCACGAAGGTGCACCTTAGAGCATAAATTCGCGAGTATCAGCGAATTGATTAAACATCTAAAAAGAGATTTGCGCCGGGTAAAAGTTTGTCGTATTTCCAAGTAGACATCGCGAATTTACGTATCCGCGAAGGTGAAAGTCTGCGACAGTACGTCGACAGGACTAGCCATCTGGTTTATTGCGCGCGCGGAGCCATTCGAGAAAAATACCGGGACAACGCCGAAGATTTCATCAAGGAGATGGAAAAAGATGTCTTGGAAAATTTCATCGAAGGCTTGCCGGATCGGATTTCTTGGAAGGTGTCGGCACATTTCAGAGATATACAAACTCTTGAAGATGCTTACGACGCCGTGCTGCACATAGACAGAAAACTAAGGAATCGAAGACAGATGCCTCGGAACGAATCGCCTGCAAGGTGGTCACGAAAGGATCGTGAGACCGAAGATTATCGCCACCGCGACAGTCAAGTGTCGTACCCTGGCTCACCAAGTCGTTATGACCGAGGGCGGCACGCCAGAACATACGAACCTCAAGAGGATCGAGAAGAGCAGCCACGTGCGACCGCATGGTCCGTGCGACAAAGGAGCCCCTCGATTTCCCCTTCGAGGCGCACTTACGATTTCCCTAAGGATGAGGGAAATCATTATTCCATATTAAAAAACTCCGGAAAATACCGCGAACCAGAATTATATTGCTGGCATTGCGGAACCACGGGACACGACTGGAAATCTTGTAGAAAGAATACGCGTCATCCCAAATATCGACGCGACTCGCGAGATTCGTCTCCTGAATCAAACGGGTCTTCAAACTACAATCGCGCTCACCGTACCGGCGACACGATGAGCAGAAACGAAAACCGTCGTCAAAAACAGTACACTTCGACAACGACTCCTCATCAAGGAAACACCTGCCCCACGTCTCGAAGCCAAAATCCCAGAATTGGAATCATGAAAATGAACATTTTAACTTGAGTGTGGTGCAGCTATCAATTTAGTACCTCTCAAGGTTTTAGGAACAAAAGCAATAATCAATTCTCGCGAGTCGATAGAAATAATAGGATTAACGACAACTCCAATTCGCACGTTAGGTACCACAATATTGCACATTCATGACACACCCGCATTTTTCTACGTCGTAAAAACCCTTGCAATAGACGCTGATGGACTCATCGGAAGCCCATTTTTAATGCAGGAAGAAGTCGGAAATTTCATATTATCATGGAACCATGGTACTAAAAGACAAACCTGTTAAACCACTGCGTTTTTCAAACTATCAGAATTTACTTTCATCCTTAAAACCGCAATCGTCAACTAAACACCGGCTCGAAGCTCGCACGATACAACAGATCGCGGTAAAAATAGCAAACCCGACGGTAAAGAAGGATATTTACCGCGTATTAAAACGCACAACCAACTCTACATAGGAGAAGCAGCTGTAACCAATAATAGCGGAAAATGTCACGTCCTAGCAACGAACACCAGCAGCGAAGACCTCGACATAGAGATAGAACCACAGACAATAGAACCATACGATTTTTGGAGTACATCGGACGAAGACCTCTGCTCGTATGCAGAACACCCAATTATATTCAGGAAAAAGAAGATAGGATAGAAAACCTCATAAATACCTAAATACCAACCATCTAAACAGAGAGGAACGAGCATCCGTCATTGATTTAATAAAAGAATTTCCAGACCGATTTTTCCTGCTTGGAGACAAATTAGGAAAAGCAGTCGATTTTAATCATTCGATTCACACCACAGATGAAATACCAGTAAATACAAGACAGTATCGATATCCGCCTGTACATCAGGACGAAATACAAAAACAGGTTAGCGCATTATTATCACAAGGCATAATTACTGAGTCTAAATCACCCTACAATTCACCTTTATGGATCGTACCGAAGAAAGCTGACTCGCAGGGAAACAAACGCTGGCGTATGGTAATAGACTTTCGCGCATTAAATGAAAAAGACAATCTCCGATAAATATCCATTACCACAAATCACAGAAATTTTGGACCGATTAGGAGGAGCGAAATATTTTTCAGTTTTCGATCTCGCCAGTGGATTTCACCAGAGAGAAATGAACTCAAAGGATAAGCAAAAACTGCATTCACCACACCGCATGGACATTACGAATTTTCAAGAATGCCTTTTGGATTAAAGAACGCTCCACCTACATTTCAACGCCTCATGGATCAAGTTCTCACCGGACTACAAGGAACAGACCTCTTCGTTTACCTGGACGACATTGTCGTTTACGCTTCATCATTACAAGAACATAACATCAAGGTTAAAATTATTGAACCGCCTTCGGGAACAGGGCTTAACCCTTCAAACTAACAAATGCGAATTTCTACGCAAAGAAGTTGCATATTTAGGACACATAATTTCCGAAAAGGGAGTAAGACCGGATCCAAGGAAATTAAAAGCTGTGCAAGACTTTCCCACACCGAAAACGCAGAAAAACATTCAACAATTTTTGGGCTTAGCAGGATACTACAGAAGATTTATACCAGATTTCACCGTGAAGTCAAAACCGTTAATCAATTTACTAGGAAAGGGCATTAAATTCAAATGGACGGAAGAACAAGATCAAAGCTTCAACCAACTACGTAAAGAACTCTGTCAACAACCTATATTACAGTACCCGGATTTCACCAAACCTTTTATCGTGACTACAGACGCATCCGAATACGCCATAGGAGCTGTACTTAGCCAGGGAGAAATAGGAAAGGACTTACCAATAGCATATGCGTCACGCAGCCTCAACAAACCTGAAAAGAATTATTCGGCAACAGAGAAGGAATGTCTAGCAATGGTTTACGCAGTCAAATATTTCCGACCCTACATCTATGGAACAAAATTCACCCTCATAACAGATCACCGTCCTTTAGTCTGGCTACATTCTGTCAAGGACCCTACCTCCAGGCTAATAAAGTGGAAATTAAGACTTTCGGAATACGAGTACCAAGTTATACACAAATGTGGGAAAACGAACATGAACGCAGACGCGTTGTCGCGCAACCCTCCGTCTGTCTGCCTACCACTCATTCCACAGGAATCTAAAGACGATCCCGACTTCAGGACTCAAGTACCACCGACTACCGACAAACAGTCTATAGGTCGCCGTATACAACAGTTACGGCGAGACAGGTAGAACCGACCCAAGTACAGGGAGGTCAGTAGCAGTTCGGACGAAGAGCAGTGCCCCACTTATGGAAAAAATTCAACATTCTCCAATATTGGCTAGACACCGAGCCCTACCCAGCTTATCGCACGAAGTAACATTGCCAGACGAATCTCAGGAAACCATAAACAACCTTTTGCCAGCAGCCAATTCCACTCAAAACGCACCACCGGATGAAGACGACAATTTTCCCGACGACTTAATGTCTTTTGAAGAACCGCTCGAAATTACAGATAAAAGAAAATACAATTATAGAAAATCCTCGGAAAGATTTACTCAGTGTTCCACAGGTATTACCGCACGTTACAAACGAAATTTTACAACCACCCATAACTCATTCACCTGCAAGGGTTGTAACCGAAGCAAGTGCAGAACAGCTGCCTGAGTGCAGGCCAACGCGACCTGACGCTTTCGAACGCACGACGGACCCTTACCTGCCATACACATCCGACACAGATGTTTCAACTGACGATAACGAGCATCGATACAACGAGCCAAAACAAATACATAAAATAACCATTTCTTCTAACACCCTCACTGCCGAACACGGACATTACGCATACTTCATATCCGCAGATTGCAATTTAATATCTACCGTTGGAAAGGTTTTAATGGACACCGAAATAATTAATAAATCAGACATTTTGACGGCTCAACCAAAAAAAGGGGCACGTATTAACTTCAGACAATGGATTGTATAAAACCTTCGGAATAGTAATTTCCGATCATTTTTACGACAATATTACGGCAGAAGACTTAGTCAATGGATTAAAAACTCTTAAACATACTCTAGAACAGAATCAAATAAATTCTTTTCGAATATCTGCAACAGGAGATTCACACAAATTGCCAGCCGACAAATTTTACAAGATATTGGAAGAAGTTTTTACCGGAACAGATCAACAAATTACTTTATGCAACTGTACCATCACCACACCATCCGAAACGGACAGACTAAACATAATCCGCGAAGCTCACGATAGTTTAATTGGAGGACATAAAGGGGTAACAAAAACATACAAACGCATCCGATCAAAATTTCACTGGCCCAAAATGCGCAAACGAAATTCAGGAGTATATTAGGACATGCCAAAGTTGCCAAGAACAAAAATTAGTTCGAGCAAAGACTAGACAACCCATGTTAATTACCGATACACCGTTGGATGCATTCGACAAAATATCACTGGACACCGTGGGACCTCTTCCGATCACGCCTAATGGAAATAGACATATCCTTACCATACAGGACAACCTGACGAAATACTGCGTAGCAGTTGCAATACCTAATATTCGAGCCGCGACCATTGCAGATGCTTTCGCCCGACACTTTATCGCAATTTACGGCACCCCTCGCGCAATATTAACGGACAAAGGAACTAGTTTCATTGGAAATTTAATGACGAATTTGGCAGAAATATTTAAAATCAAGCAAATAACAACTTCTGGATACAGACCACAAACTAACGGATCATTGGAAAGAAGTCACATCGTGCTCACCGAATATCTTAAGCACTACATGGATAACTACGAAGATTGGGATTTATTAATTCCTTTTGCAATGTTCTCATACAACACATCCGTACACGAGGCAACAAATTTCACACCATACGAGTTAATCTTTGGAAAAGTAGCTCGAGAACCCAGCTCCTTCCCGGATAATGAAAATTTAAAATCATACCAAGATTATTTACAAGATTTGATTTCACATATGACCAAAATCCGTAACATCACGTCAAACAATTTAAAACCTGCCTACTGCTCACCTTTAATTAAAAAACAAACACGATCTTCATCTGAGTACCACTGACAATTGGCCGGACCCGGACTACAACCTGACCAAGGAATGGGACACCTTCAATGCACCATTATTGATAAGTACACGCCACAACACAACACTACACCCGACACGTTTAACTTCTTATTATTTTGTTGTTTTTCGCGAATTTATTTATCTGTTTCTTTCTTCATTATAAAGTAACAAGGCGTTCTGCTAATGTGAAAGCATCACGCGAAACACGACGTTTCATCTTGGGGGGGGGAGATGTTACGTATGCCGAACGTTTCGTTCCCCAATTTTTCCATACCACTTGCGTGCATTAGGAAAACGCCCTGCTACTTATCTACCCTTTGGAATTTAGAGTCAGTTCCCACGAAATGCAGCTGCTCGGTGACTAACGAAGTTCGGAGATTACCAAATATGGTAATGTCTAACGCGCATCCGAATCTTCCCCCACAGATTTTTAGGTATATAAACCCCTTCGTTTCCTTACTCGGGGGATCAGAATCGTACAGTTACGTTTAGAGTCAACATCACGTCTCGTTACGCTGTCCACGGTTCTGACAGTCAGTTGCATTTCGTGAGATCGGGCTACAGTACCCTTTTGTATCAATTTTAAACCATATAGAATCCGTGAACCGGTATAAATTCTATTACGGCCTCTATTGTCAACCGACTTACCCCCGCATCGCCAGTGCGTCAACACCGTGCAAAAAATCATTCTTAGGTAATTATAATCATTCTTACAACGCGACATAACTGACACAAGACACGTGTATCTTATTTGTTTGTTAAGAATATATCTAGTTTCATTATTAAATCAGAGTTACTTATCTTCTTTAACCCATCATTATATAAAGCGATTATTGTTAGTTAAACGTTCCCACAATAATATAACCTTACCGCTCGGGTTATATTATATTTAATAATTGAAGTTACGAGGTCAATTAACATATCCTTAATCCAGATACAAATTCTTACAACCTAGTGGCTCCTCGATTACGCATTGAGTTCGTCCACGCAATCTAATACCATCCTAGCGGCTCCCTGCTTACGCACCAGGTTCGTCCGCATCCTACAGCTCCCTGATTACGCATCAGGTTCGTCTGTGATTTATCCAACCTCCCAGCAGCTCCTCGATTACGCATCGAGTTCGTCTGCGTTTCTTCCAACCTCCTAGCAGCTCCCCAATTTCGCATTGGGTTCATCTGCGTCGTTATTAACCATCCTAGTGACTCCCCGATTACGCATCGGGTTCGTTCACGACATTACACCCTCCTACGGCTCCCTGATTTCGCATCAGGTTCGTCCTCGTTATCAACTATCCTAGCGGCTCCCCGATCTTGCATCGGGTTCGTCCGTGCACCTCACTAACACATTGATACCATATTCCATACTCTCTTTTGCACTCGCAGGCCACGCGCGCTGCACGGCCCTGGCTCGTAACATATCAAAGCCCAACCACTTGACATACACCTTATCCCCCTTTCTACGCAACACTTTTTCCACTAGATGCACATCAGGATCTGTGACGCGTTGCAGCTCATGTTCGTAGAATCCTCCGGCAACAGGTTTTCCAAAGGAATCGAGGAGCAGATACGTCGCGGGATTAGTTGCCTGTACTTTGGCTATTTTAAACACCTTCGTTGTCCAATTCGGTGTATAGCCTTTATCGAAGATGGTTTTAAATTTGCTTACGCGCACAAACTCGCCCAATTTGAATCTCGCTGGAGCAGCGATCTTTATGTTGCTGTATACTGTAGCTAGCAGCTTGTCGGCTATCGCTGGGGTAACATCGCAAGGACGCATTCCGATGGTTCTATGTTTTCGTGCGTTATACTCTGCAAGTAGACGCGGTAGTGCATCAGCCCATTTATAGGTTCCATTGAGCGTAAACACTTTCCACATATTGTTCTTCAAAGTTCGATTGAAACGTTCTACGACGGAGGCCTTCATCACCGAATACGTCGAATAATGATTAATGCCATGCTTTGTCATGAGTTTCTGCACATCAACGTTGTAAAATTCTTTTCCTTGATCGGTTTGCAAATTTTTCGGATGTCGATCTCTAAATATCTTTGCAAACGCTTTAGTCACCTCAGCACCACCTTTAGTCTTGAGCGGTACCGCCCATGCATACTTGCTCAGCACATCGATGACCGTGAGTATATAGTGATGACCTCGGTTGAATCGCGAGTATGGACGCATTTCTACAACGTCAGCTTGCCACAGATCATCGTATCCATGCACTATGACGTGTCTCCGCGGGAAATGTCTTCGAGCTGCAGCATGCAATTCCTCAACAAGTTGTCGCTTCTTGAGACTATGGCTTTCATTACTCTCGGATTTCGATATTGGTTGCATGTTTGATCGCAGAGATGTCTTTGACACGAATGATGCGATAATTATCGTGTACATATATTATGTGCTCCCCATCGGCTCGAGGAAATTCTCGTCAAGTTCAACCGTCTCGCATGATTTTCCTTCACATTGTCGCTGCGGATTCAATGCGCGTGATATCTCTTGAACGCTGTTTTGCAACGTCAACATATCTCTCTGAAACATGACCAGCTTCCTCTCCAATTCTTCATGCTGCTCTCTCAAAAGTTTAATGCTCTTTTCCACATATAGTTTATTAACGGCATCGCTGTCAACTGTCGGCTGAGCTACGCGTCGTATCTTGCGTGATTTTGCATCAAAGTCGGCACCTGCCACGCAAAGAGCATTGTCTCGCATATAATTTCGAAGCAAACCGCTCCATTTGTAATAGTCCATTCCAGCTGCTCCGCTCTTCTCGAGCGATACTCCAAATTTATTGATCGGCATCTCAACGCATACAGTGCACATCATCGGTGCGCGGTTTAATTTATAATGAGGCCTACCTCGCGGAGTTCCTCGATAATCGATAGAATTTCATGGCCATGCGAGTTGTTACCCGCCTGACGCGACGCTTCCAACAAACGGAGTCGATCCACCAGCTCGTTGGGATCGTCCCAGTGCACGTAATCGATCTTGTTATCATTTACCGTCATGACTCGCGGAACCGGCAGGCCTTTCCCTGCCTTACTGGTCGATATACGGGGTAGTAGCGGTGCAATTACATGTTTATACTTGTATCCCTTGTTACCCATTACGGGATTTTGGGCGTTATGACCACGTCTGTGAGCATTTGTTGTCAGTAGTATACTTTTGTATTTTTGTCTATCGGCATCAGCGTATATGGCATCGTCGGGAAGTCTCTTGAAAATCAGTTCGTAAAGGCCTGACGTTCCTCCGTATTTTACACCATCTATGATTATATTATCATCCTTGTCTATATCGAAAGCCTTGTCCCCAAGCATCGTTCCACTATTGCCAAAGTATACGCCGTACACGGTAGTCCATTGCTGTATCCCTGTCATCACTCAGGATGGCACGCATGTATTTTCCCCAACGGACCGAAATGGTTGCGAAATGTTTGTTGTCCCTCGAATGTTTGGAGTTGCTGTCTAATAGATGTTGCAAACGACTCATCGGGAAGTAGTTTCGAAAACATCGTCAATATTAGTTGCAAGCGATTGTACGTTCGGAAATGTATTTATTGTTGTGGAAGGAACTGGGGAATCGGCTGATGTAACATCCTGCCGTTTCCGCTTCGATTGAATTGGTGTGGACGTTACGAATGAATTTTCCGATGACGCGTGTGGTTTCCTCTTTGTCTTATGTGATGCGTTCCCTTTCGGTTGGATTTTCGTTTTAGGTGTTAATGTTTCCTTGCCTTCAACGTCTGTGCTCGTCAGCGATGGCATGTCAGCTTTTGTCGCTGTTGTATTTTCCACAATATGTTTTAAGGGATCGACAATAGGTTTAAAGTATCTCTCAAACGCGATATCTTCCTCCATCTTGCCAGTCTTCAAAGCCTGATGTTTCTTGCGAATGGAATCACTGGTTTTTGCAATTTCCTTCGCTATTCTCTCGCGATCCTTAATCTCAAGACTATCGATATCAATCATTGTACCGCAGACGTTGCTTTTCCACCGACGTGTCGATGACGATTGACCACCTCACGGTACCGCAAACTCGTTAAATCCCTTTCTATAACGTCCATTGGACATCGCGCAATCCTTGTCTATCACCACGAAACCGTACTCCCGTTGCCAACAATTGCGACACAAAGCGCAGAAATCCTCGTAAGACATGTCAGTGTTTACGTGATCGTTGTACACATGTTTCAAGTTGGTGCCATCCTGCTTAAACAGAATCAGCAGATTTGCATTGTCACGTATAAGATGTTTGGGAATCTTTGCATACGTCTGACAGAGATAGAAACAGTCAACGTTCGAATGGCGCCCCATTGCAAAGTATTCTCGTATCGTATCTTGCTTGTCGCATGCCACGACATCAAAGATAAAAATGGAATTCGGAAGCGATTCGCTCGGTGGGATGACGTCACTGTTATTTGAAAACGTGAAGTAGCCAATTTCATCTATCGGAGCCAATAAATTCTCCAAATACTGATATTTCGGCTGCTGCAACGACTTGGAATACACGTACACGTTCTCGAAGCGAACGCCGTGAGGACTTTCCAACAAGCTTACCAGCACATTGGTCTTTCCGCAATTTGATGGGCCGCAAATGAGGCTGCGGATAGTGTTTGGCAGCATGCTACCGTGTCTGCGTTTTGTTTTCGAGGACATCATTTGCGATTTATCATCAAAATTTGTCACGCGTATAGTCACAGGTTGTCGCACGAATCGCATCCTCGCTGCAAACCGCGAAAATGATTTTTGACACATCGAAGCGACTATGCGTCCTATTTATAGGTCCGCGTCGAAGCAAAACAGCTCAGTATTCGAAATGCTTCTCGTTCTGCCGGATAATTGCGACATTCGAGACATAACCTCTGAGCAGCTGATATATATACCAAAGATTATTCTACTTCACGAATTTGGCAGACACATTGACCAGTTGTGGGACAGACTCCCCGAGCATATAAAAAAGCCGATTCTGAGGTTCGGCAGTATCGTCGGTGTCTGGAACATTATAATCGCCCTTGGCAGCGAACGCATATCGACGGTCCAGCACCGCTGATTAAAAACTGCAGCGAATGTTGCCGACGAGAGTAAAGAAAGGCGGTGGTTTGTTAAATCGAGCGATAAACGCGCTACCTATCGAATTACATATCCCAGGATATCAGTTTTGTGGTCCAGGAACTCATCTGGCAAAACGATTGGCTAGAGGTGATCGAGGCATCAATCCGTTGGACGCAGCGTGTCGCGAACACGATATTGCATATTCGCGTAGCAACGACCTCGGCGAAAGGCACGCAGCAGATAACGTACTCGCTGACAAAGCGCGGAGACGCATCGTTGCGCGAGACTCGACTCTGGGTGAAAGAGGAGCTGCTACAGCTGTTTGGGCAGCTATGAAGGCCAAGACGAAAATCGGAATGGGGATGAAAACAAAACCCCGCAAAAGGACTGTAAGAAAAGCATCGCAAAAGTGGATTCTTCGAGTGGCCAAACGGGGTAGTATATTACCACTTCTCCCGCTGCTAGGTGTTCTCGGATCATTAGCTGGCGGAGCGGCGGGGATCGCCAAGGCGGTAAACGATAATAAGGCAGCGCAACGTCAGCTGCAGGAAATGCGGCGTCATAATCGCTCCATGGAAGGTCGTGGACTCTATCTGACACCATACAAGCGCGGACAGGGAATCTCGAAACGAACAAACAAAAAAAACGCCGAAAAAGACAATAAAAATTCCTGTGGGTGTAACTACCGACATGCAATTGAATGAGTTGGCAAAACGTATGCGTATTCCATTCTTTAGAGGTGTTTTTATGCGCAACGCGCTACCAGCCGGAGGAGTACGTCGAAACGAGAGCGGTATCGTGAATTTGGACAATGTCGAGGGACCGGGGACTCATTGGGTGGCGTATGCGAAGAGAGGGCATCGAGCTGTATACTTCGACAGCTTTGGCAATCTTCGACCGCCTAAGGAATTGACACAATATTTGGATAATGATGATGATGTGAAAATTGAATACAATCGAACGTCTTATCAGGAGTATGATCAGAGCAATTGTGGACAACTATGTCTACGCTTTCTACAAACGATTGGCACCAAATTTAAGGATTGTTCCCGCCACTCTGATTCAGTACTAGTCGAGCAGTTTCTCGGAATATGTCGTTAACATTGACTCTAACTGGCAAGAGTAGCACCCTCGTTGTAAGCTACTTTCCACCCATAGATTTGAGCGACGATGATTACGAGCTTGGTCTAACAACCTTTGAAACGTATCATACAATACCCAACATCGACTCGAGCAACGATAAATTCTACTTCACCACAAACTATGACACCAACAACAACAACAGCGTCGACACTGGCCACGAATACATTACGATTCCTCACGGCTCATACTAACTAGACGCCTTTGCCAAGTATTTGAAGCAGCGATTACTTGAGCGATATCTTAAAAATCTCGATGGTACCGATGATGATGGTGACAATGATATGTATCCTATAGTGTTACGCCCCAACAACAACACCATGAAAAGCGAGCTGTACTGCTCGTTTGCCGTAGACTTTACGAAACCCAATAACATTGGATCGCTATTGGGATTCTCGGCGAATCGGGAATTAGAACCGGGGCAGTGGCACGAATCGGACGACCCGATTAATATCATGAGCGTAAACATTATTCGCATTGAATGTAGTGTGACCGCTGGCGCGTACAACAATGGGAAGCGTGTACATACGATACATGAATTTTCTCCGAGAGTCCCGCCCGGATATAAGATATCGGAAACGCCCGCACAGATCATTTACCTTCCAATCACCGCAAGGATCATTACGGATCTAACGATACGCGTTGTGGATCAAAACGGACGATTGCTGGATTTTCGAGGTGAAGAGATTACCATCAGACTGCACGTGCGACGACGATAATACCTGTGGTGCGAACGAATGAGATGCTTGTGTTGAACGACTCCAGAAACACGTTTCTTCCAAACGAAATTGTCTACAACAACAACAACAACAGCCCTGAGTACGCTAAAACGAAGAGGCTCAGTGCTGCAAACATTGCATTTTTGAAATCATTGGGATTCATTGTGCGCATTTAAGTTGAAAATGGCTGACATTCTAAGCATTGGAGGGAAGCCGACGTTTGATGATCGCATTGTTAAGCTCGAGACTCACACATACAACCCATACGTTAACACAACGTTTGGACACAGTGATGAGATAAGAATACCTATACAACAGCAAGATTTATACACATTGCCGTGTGAAAGTTTCCTCTACGTGGAGGGGGAAATTGACGATACATAAGCCAAATGATGCTTCAACGGTGATGTTGGGAAATAATTGCATGGCGTTCATATTTGATGAGATTCGATATGAGCTGAATGGTGTGGAGATTGATCGCAACAGAAACGTTGGAATAACTAGCACGCTTAAAAATTATGTATCACTGACATCCAATGAAGACAAAAATATGGAGAATGCTGGATGGGGGCTTGAAACGACGCGATGAGTTGGTAGTGAAAAATCATTTCAATTTTTGCGTCCCGCTCAAATATTTGCTGGGATTTTGCGAGGACTACAAACGCATGGTTATTAATGCGCGTCGCGAATTGATTTTAATACGATCGCGCAACGATAACAATTCTCTAATTGGGTCTCCAACGTTGGAACCAGAAATTGAATTACTTAAAGTGCAATGGCGGATGCCTCATGTGACGCTAAACGATGTTAATAAGCTATCGCTGCTACATGCTTTGGAAAGTGGGCAAAACCTGAGCATTAGTTTTCGCTCGTGGGATCTGTACGAGTATCCTCTCTTACAGAGCACCACCAAGCATTCGTGGGCCGTCAAGGCAGCCGCACAGCTGGAGAAGCCGCGATATGTTCTCTTTGCTCTACAGACTGCTCGAAAGAATGTGATGACCGAAGATGCTACTCGGTTTGACCACTGCAAATTGACCAATGTAAAACTGTTTCTCAACTCGGAATTTTATCCGTACGATGACATGAACTTGGACTTTGACAAGAATAGACACGCCATCTTGTTTAGCATGTATACGCATTTCCGTAAATCGTATTACGGACATAGTTGCAACGAGGCATTATTCAGCGTTGCCCAATTTTTACAATTTGGCCCCCTCGTGGTGATTGACTGCTCGCGGCAAATGAGTCGATCAAGAATAGCACGCACCGTGGACGTGCGCATAGAATTCGATTGTAAAGAAGAATGTGCCAGCAAATACTACGGCCTACTGTCTCATTTTGCATGATCGGGTGGTTGAATACAATCCGCTGACAAACGTGGTGCGCAAAATCAATTAAATCCCAGCCCGCTACTTATTTGCCCTCTCGTGTGCCAAATTCGTACAAATTTGCATCATGAAAATCGAGATGCTTTACGAGAAAGATCGCATTCTCGCGCCTGTCTTGGAAGTGAACGGATCTCTAAATTGTTCCGATAATGACCGTACCAACATTTGTTGACCTGCAAGGGTTCAGAGTTGATGGAAGATTTGTCGTGAAGGAAGTGGCTGTCCTACGAAAAGGAACAATTCTCTCGCATTACATCTTTGGGTGTTCGATGCCCCAATATCTTCTTACGAAATCTGACAAATCATGCATCCGGTGGTTGACGGCAAAACATCACGGACTACGGTGGGAAGATGGAGACGTTCCGTACAGTATGGCTAAACAGCTAATTACGAAAGCTGTTGTCGATGAAGAAGATGACGCACCGCATATCGCATATGTTAAAGGGCTGCAGAAACGAGACTGGCTTGCGGATTTCCTCGATGAAAATGCGCGAGCGAGCGTGATCATTGAGACACTGGACATGGACTACGAGGATACCATATCTCTAAAAAAGCTAAATACACTTAATACCTTACGATGTGACAGACACGCAAAGCATTGTGCCATGCAAAATGTATTTAAAATATTCAACTGGTGGTCTAAACGCCAGAGAGAAATGCGTAAATAAATATAATCAATTTTTAATATATAAAAATTTTGTTTCTTCACCCTCCCCAACCTAACCTCCTGCACATGATGTACGCTAGATTAAGGCTATAGTTATAATTACTGTTTAAATATCGCTTAAAATGCGAAAATTAATTTAAATCCGAAACAATTCGTTATCCGGTTTGTTTTCGGTTACGCGACCGACCAGGAAGATTCTAGGTCGACGCGTCCGCTATTCAAAATGTTAGAGGACAGAAAAACACGGTTCTCGAGGTTTTCTGCAAAGTCACGCGAACGATTAATTAACGTTCAATTTTGAAACAAGCGGTTCAAACGCCCGAGTTTAGAGAAGGTACGAAAACTCTATAATAGACAGAGACGGACGAGAGACACGGCGACAGCGCCGCGTGACGGAAGACTCTCCCCACTCACGCGCTCACTTTTCGCAGCTCGTGCTCGTGTGATGTTGAGCTGTCTCAGGGACGAGGTAACCGAGGAGATATCCGAGAGGATCTCCTCGTCCCTGAGGCGGGTCGAGAAGGTTGCCGCAGCCTGCTCTGTAAAGGGGCAGAAAAGCAGCGTGGCTAAGGCCCTCCGAGAGGCTGCGCAAAATATGGGAGGCGGCGCAGGAGTTGAGCGGGCGAAATGCCCGGCTACAGCTCCAGGTGGAGGAGGAGCGACGGGGGAGGATGAGGGCAGAGGCGCGCTGGACCAGCGCAGCCCTCCCTCCTATCCTCCCTCCTCCTCCACCTCCACCACCACGACCCACAGTCGTGGAAAAAGAGGAGTGCGGCGGCGGTGTTGCGGGGACCTTCCACCCGCACTCCGCCTGCGCAGAGTTCCCCATTCTCCTCAGAGGACGAACTTCTGAGGAGGATCGGGAACATGATCGACGGCAAGCTGGCCGCCTTCCGGGAGGAGCTCCTCTACGGAGGTGTGGTCGGCAGGAAGGCGGTGCCTCCCCGACCAAGCTCGGTTCGGGCGGGGAAGGCGAAGGTGGGGGGAGGGACGGCTCCACCCACCGTGGCCGTTCGGGTGCCGCGGGCCGCGGCCCCCCAGGGGGGTAGTGTACCCGCGGCCCCGGTTTGCGCGTCCTCCGCGGCACCATCCCAAGGGGGGGTGTCGTGGAGCGAGGTAGTAGGGCGGAAGGCGAAGAGGGCGGCGAAGAAGACCTCGCAGCCGCGACCTGCTACCTCGCCGCCCGCGGCCAAGGGAAAGGCCGCGAAGGTGCGACCAGGGCGCCCCCCTAAAACGGCAGCAGTTACGCTGACCGTTCCTCAGGGGGGCGACCTGACACTCGCGGGGGCGATGCAGCTCGCCAGGGATAATATATCCCTGGAGGAGCTCGGCATCGCTTCCGTGAGGGCGAAGAGGGCCTTGACCGGGGGTCTCCTGCTGGAGATCCCTGGTCCAGAGGGCGGCGAGAAGGCGGACCGACTCGCCCAGAGGCTCCAGGAGCAGCTGGGCGAGCGGGGTGTCCGTGTCGTCCGGCCCACGAAGCGCACAGAGATGCGCATATGTGGGTTGGACGACTCGGTCACCGCGCAGGAGGTGTCCTGTGCCCTAGCGAGGGCGGGTGATTGCCCCGAGGGAGACGTGCGGGTCGGAGAAATCCGCAGGTCTCCTTCCGGCCTGGGGTCGGTGTGGGCCCGGTGTCCCCTCTCCGCCGCCCGAAAGGTGGCGGAATCCGGGTGGGTTTTGGTGGGGTGGGTTTCGGCGCGAGTGGAGATACTCGCGCCGCGGCCACTCCAGTGTCACCGCTGCCTCGAGCTGGGGCACGTGAGGCAGTGGTGCACCTCGCCGGTGGACCGCAGCGGTCAGTGTTACCGCTGCGGGCGAATGACCACCGCGCGAGCCAGTGTTCGGCGGCCCCCACTGCCCGCTATGTGCGGACATGGGGAGGCCAGCCGATCACAGGGTGGGGAGCAAAAAGTGCTCTCCTCCCGGAAGGGGAAGAAGGGGCCCACCCCGGGTCAAGCACCGCGGTTGCTGGCAGCGTCCACCATGGAGCTGGACGGTGCCACAGGGACGGACAGCCGGGAGGAGGCTGGGACGGCCGTTAAATAACGGCGCCCCGCCTCCTCCTCCAGGCCAATCTCAACCACTGCCGCGCGGCACAGGACATGATGTCCCAAGTCCTCGCGGAGTGGGGGGCTGGCCTGGCGGTCGCCGCCGAGCCGTACCGCGTGCCGGATCACCCACATTGGGTGGGCGACGCGGACGGTTTGGTGGCGACAGTATGAGGAAGGTGGCGACGGGTCCCCGCCGTTCTCCATTCTGGAGCGCGGTCGGGGTTTCGTCGCCGTGCACTGGGGGTGAGTCGCCGTAGTGGGGTGCTACATCTCGCCCGCAGCGGTCACGCCACGTTCGAGCTGTACTTGGCCGAGGTCGCGGCATGCGTGCAGCGGTGCGCGGCCCGGCCGGTGCTAGTCCTGGGTACTTTAACGCCAAGTCGGTGGCTGGGGGAGCCCCTCGGACCACCGGTCGCGGCGGGATCCTGGGCGACTGGGCGGCGGGGCTCGACCTTCGGGTACCGCCCCGGGGGTCGGAGCACACGTGCGTGCGGCGATCTGGGGGGTCTATCGTGGATGTTGGATTCGCGACCCCCAACGCCGTGCGCATGGTGTCGGGTTGGCAGGTGGCTCCGAAGGCAGAGACACTCTCCGATCACCGGTATATCCGGATGGAGGTCTCTGCCGCCGGGGCTGCGTCCCGGCACCGCCGCCCGGATGGCATCCCACCGCGCCGCTGGGCGCTTCGGCGCCTGGACAAGGACGCCCTGATGGCAGCTGCCCTCGCTGCAACTTGGCCGCATGTGGCGGCCGAGTTGCCAAGCATGGAGGAGGAGGCTGCCCGGCTCGGGGTACTAGTCGCAACCATTTGCGACGCGTCGATGCCCCGGGTCGGGCGAGCTTCTCCTCGCCGGGCGGTGTACTGGTGGTCGGCCGCGATCGCGGAATTGCGGGTCGCGAGTGTCCGCGCCCGACGCCAGTACGCCCGCGCGCGCCGTCGTCTACGACCGGACGATGGCGTGGCGCGAGCGAGGGCAGATGACCTGTACGAGGCATACCGGATGGCGCGGGTTGCTCTGCAGGTCGCCATCAAACGGGCCAAGGCCCAGGCATGGAAGGATCTCCTCCAGACAATCGATGACGATCCTTGGGGGCGCCCGTACAGGGTGGTGCTGAAGAAGCTCCGCCCGTGGGCGCCCCCGTCACCGAGTCTTGACCCCGGCTGCTGGAGGACGTGGTCAATACTCTTTCCCAATTCGGGTGAGGGGACCACGTCCTCCGGCGTAGGCGGCAGTCCCAAGGGAGTGGGCGGCCGAACTGGGGTCACTCAGGGGGAGCTGGCCGCGGCCATCAGACGGCTCAGGGCGCGTAACACGGCCCCGGGTCCGGATGGTGTGCCCGGCCGGGTTTGGGTCTTGACCCAGGGCGTCCTTGGGGCTGACCTCAGGCGGTTGTTCGACCGATGCCTGAGGGACGGGCGATTCCCCAGTTGGAAGGTGGCGAGGATGATCACTCCTCCGGAAGGAGGGTCGGCCCGCGGAGTCTCCCTCCGCATACCGGCCCATCTGTCTCCTCGACGAGGTGGGCAAGCTCTTCGAGCGGGTGATTGCTGCCCGCCTCGTCGAGCACCTGGCGCGGGGTGCCCCGGCCTGGCCGACTGCCAGTACGGTTTCCGGGAGGGTCGATCGACCATCGACGCGATAGGTCGTGTCAGGGCCCTCTCGGAGTCGGCCATCTCCCGGGGAGGTGGCTTTGGCAATATCCTTGGATATTGCCAACGCCTTTAACACCCTGCCCTGGGAGGAGATAAGGAGGGCTCGAATATCATCGGGTCCCCCTTGTCTCGGGGCGGTCATCGGGGATTATCTCCGCGGCAGGTGGATCGAGTATCCGACCCGGGATGGTCATATGCGGAGGGAGGTGTACTGCGGTGTTCCGCAGGGGTCGGTCCTCGGGCCACTCCTGTGGAATATCGCGTACGACGCAGTGTTGCGGGCCGACCTCCCCCGACGGCGTCAGCGCCGTGTGTTATGCAGATGACACACTGGTGCTTTGGCCGTCGGGGCGCACTGGGGAGGGCCAAGCGTCTCGCGGAGGAGGGGCGCAACTCGTCGTCGACCGGATCAGAGGGATGGGGATGACGGTGGCGGTCCATAAGACCGAGGTGATAGCGTTCCATTCACCTCGGCAGGATCCGCCACCTCCTCTGATCCGCGTGGGTGAGGCTAATATCGGGTGAAGCCCCAGATGAGGTATCTGGGGTTGATCCTCGATAGCCACTGGCGCTTCGAGGAGCATTTCCGCTGCCTGGTCCCCCGGCTGGAGAGGATGGTCGGGGCTTTGGGCCGGATTCTGCCCAACCTGGGGGGCCCGGCGGGCCGAGTTCGCCGCCTCTATGTGGCAATGGTTCAGTCGGTGGTCCTATGCGGGGCCCCCGGCTGGGCGGACGACCTGGCGGCCTCCCGGCGCGGCATGACTATGCTGCGTCGGGTGCAGAGGCGGATGGCTCTAAGGGTCGTCCGCGGGTACCGGACCGTGTCACATGAGGCGGCGACGGTTCTTGCGGGGATGCCGCCCATGGATCTCCTCGCGCGGTCGCACGCGATGATGTATCGTCACCGCGTCGACCGTCGCGCGAGAGTGAGGGCGGTCCCGGGTGTGCAGGAACCTGCTTGGGGCGAGTTGAAGCGCCAGGCCTGGCAGTCCGTGGTGCACGCATGGCAAGAGCGGTTGGCTCTGCCTACCGCGGGGCACCGGACAGTCGGGGCTGTTCGGCCACTCCTATGTGAGTGGCTGGACAGAAGCCATGGAAGCCTCACTTACAGGATGGCACAGGTGTTCTCGGGGAATGGCAGCTTCGGGAGATACGCCGACGGCGCGTTGCTGCCATTGTGACGCTGAGCAGGACACGGCGGAACATACCCTCGAGGTATGCGCTGCATGGGAGGGTGAACGCCGTGTCCTGATCGGCGTCATCGGGCGGGATGTCTCGCTGCCGGGCATGGTGCGCGCCATGCTCGGCAGCGAGGAGAACTGGAGGGCCGTTGCCTCCTTCTGCGAAAACGTAATGTTGCAGAAGGAGACCGCGGGAAGGGAGCGCGAGCGTCAGCGGCGTGCTGAGGCTCGCGCTCGTTTGGTGGCGAGAGAGCGTCGCCTGGGCGTCAGGCGACGCGGGCGGCCCCTCGGCGTGGCGCATGACCCAGGCTGGGAGGGGTCCTGATAGGAGCCCCTCCCGCCAGGCAGGGTAAGGTCGGACCGGATGGGGTTGCAGTGCCTCCTGTCCGGGTCCGGCGCACGGAGCGGCACCCTCGGTGGCCTGGTGCGGCCATGAGCTGCCGGCCTCCGGGGGGTGGAGGGGGGGTCGCGGCGGTTGCGAGTTGGGGCTCGCAGCCGCCGCTGGGCGCGGCCCTGGGACGGATGGCGGCAGGGCGATGTGACCTCGTCCTGCCGCTGTGAGACAGGGCGATTACCGGGGGGACCGTTATGTCCCCCCGCGGGTGGGCGCAAAGGGTACTTCGAGCGATTCCCGGTATCCTCCCAAATCGTGCGGAAGGGTCACCGTGGGGTTTTTAGTGGGTAGGTCCCGCGCCCGTTACAATGGGCGCGGGGAATCCCACACACCCCTCCCGCCTCTCCCGAAAGAGGGAACCTCTCTTTCGAAGATTTTCCCCACGAAAAAAAAAAAAAAAAAAAAAAAAAAAAAAAGCTCGTGCTCGTCCGTCACTCGCTATCAAACCACTGCCACGAGCACTTCGGTATCCGAACACGCTCAGCAGTCGAACAAACGAATAATTCGAGCAACCCGATCCGAGTCGAGTTCTTCGACTACCCTCGGAGTTGTAGAAGAAGTATTCACAAGTTAGCGTATCGAGCCAGTCGGTACCCGACCGAGCTCCGTAAAATGACTTATAAATTCTGAATAGGATTTAAGTCATTCGCGTGAATCGATCCATAAACAGGTGTGGGAAGAAACCCTGAGTGGACTCAATCGTTTCCCCAGGGATAGAGGGCTTAGCTCATCCCAACTTATAGGTGCGAGGTTTTTCGCACCTTTCTTAGTGCACGACTCCATAATCCAGGTGTGGGAAGAAACCCTGAGTGGAATCATCGTGCACTAGAGGAACGAGATATAAAATTCGTCCTCCAATTGGCTGTCAGAAACGGCTTCGAACCCACCATACAGGAGTGAAGAATACCCTGGGTGGATTTGCCGTCTTCCAGTCGAAGCGGGACACTTTTTTAAACCCCAGCTATCGGCGAAAGCTAGGACACGTTCAAACATCTCCAGGGAGTACGGTCTCTGTGCGTAGGACGGAGCATCCGACAAAGCAACGTGGTCTCAGGCACAACCGTAAGTCGACCTAAGGGCGCCGTTGACAAGCCTGCACCACACAGTGCCGTACGCACTCACGAAGGCGGTGAAGGGCCGGGGACCGGCTGAAAGGTTGGAGCCTTACAACCTCCCTCCGATCACTTTTCCTGCGACAGTCATAAAAACAAAGTCTTAAATTGCAGTCAGAATTGCAGTCGTGACGAGCAGAAATCTCGTACACGACAATAATAAGCAAGCGATTCCCGATTTAACGGGAACGCTCACATATACAGATCCACTAGCTTAGCTGCGCATCGCGGCGGCTGAGATCCCCGCTCCTGGGTGCGACAAGCACAGACCAGACGAGCGCGGAAGAAAGTAAGACACACAGCGTGATTCACGTTCACAGGTATTTAACGCCTATTCGTGTCTCTTTCTGTTACAGGTTTACTAAACAGGATTAGCTGCAGCGGCGTCTGGCCGGGCAGACAAAATTGCGTAATTTAGTTGCCAAACATTCAAAATAAAAGGCTTAGTCGAGTTATTCGACTAAGCGAAAATCAAATTAAAATTTGTATTCTTTTCTCGACGTTCCTTCCTCACGATCCGGACCACCGTTAGGCGAGGTTTTTCAAACCTACTCCCCCTAACATAAGGTCCTTCGAGCCGGATCAAACGAGGTTGATTGGAACGGGAAAAGGTGACTGCCTTTACACGTGACGAAATTACCACGTAAGAGTTGAATCGAGTTGATTAATCCTCGACAAACTCGCTATGGCGTTAAACGAGTCCATGTCGCGTGCCGACATTGAGGATCAGCTCATGGAGTTAACAGACGAGTTCGATCGTCTTAGATCCGTGAGCATAAATCTCACAAAATGGGCAGAGCTAAATTCACGGAGAAACTTCTCCAAGAAAAGCTCGACTACGCCGGACGAACATGGCGGGATGTCCGCACCATGTATGCGAACGTGCGGAAGATGATTCCCGCCGCAAAAAGACAAGCCTATACGCCTTTTAAGCCAGGCTACCTCCTCGGCGTGGAAAACGAATTCCAGGAATTCCAGGATTTCGTAACCGCCGAGCTGACACGAATCGCTGCTGAATCGAGACCACCGGCACCGGAGGTCCAGCAATTCAGCATGCCCATTGAGCTTCCCAAGCAAAGATTGCCTAAATTCGGAGGGGATCCTCGGGAATGGGAACATTTCGAGGATCTATTTACCACCGGGGTAATGAATAATGCGCAGTTATCAGACGTACAGAAATTGTACCATCTGAACGCGTGCTTGGAAGGACCAGCTCTCGCGACGATTTCGTCGCTCGAGATTGTCGGGCGCAACTTCCCGAAGCGTGGAGAATGCTCAAGGAGAAATACGGGCTTCCACGCATGGTCACGGGAAGGTTGCTCGACAAACTATTTTCGCTGAAGCAGATTGAATTCAACGATCTAGCCAGCATGCAGCAGGTCACTGTGGAATGCACAGAGACTCTCGCTGCATTAAGAAAAGGGGCACATCCGAAAAGCGAGTAGAATGGATGCTAGCGAACTGGACGACACAACATTTCACTCCGAAATTGGAGCTGGAATGGCAGAGATCGCTCGGCCTCTCGACTAACTACCCGATGTTCGAGGATGTCCGAACCTTCATCGATCATCACGCGCAAGCGTTGCTTTCGATGAAAGAGGACCGTCGAGAGGCAGCTCTCGCCCCGGAAACAAAATCCCGCATGCCGAAGCCCATCGACGCTCGACCAAAAAGCGTCGCTTCGAAGCCTCTGGCAAGCCATAACGTCGTTATGGGAACCGACTCGGCCCCAAACCCGAGACGCTCAAGTTCCGCAAACGACGGGCGAACCAAACCAATGCGGATGCCAGTATGCGGATTCTGCACAGGGGCACACAATCTGCCTCAATGCACCAATTTTCAAGTGCTGACGCCAAAATGCGTCACCACTATGTGCAGAACCGCATGGCCTGCGTGCTGTGCCTCGACCTTTCTCATACGGCATCACAATGTCAGAGACCCCAGGAATGCCATCGGTGTAGGGGAAGCATCATACCCTCCTGCACTATGATGGACTGAGGGATCAAGGTTATACGAGGCCGCAGGCACAAACTACATACGGCCAACGTGACGAGAGCGATTACAACGCTCAACCACGAAGGATGGCCGTGTCGAAGCCGAAAGGAAAACCTTCGACTTCGAAGGCCTACAAGAAACCGGCCTCGACATCACACTGTACCGCGCTCGGTACAGGCGCACCGAGGACCGTGCTGCTAGCCACGGCACGAGTACGCGTGTTCGGAGAGAACGGTGCATCGCGAATAGCGCGAGCACTGTTAGACCAAGGATCGGAGACGTCATTCGTTTCCGCAGGTCTAGCAAACGACCTCCGATTGAAACGCGTACGTACCCCAGCCACGGTATCGGGCTTGGGGGGCGGCCAGACGCAGCAAATAAAATATAGCGTCGGTTTAAACCTCGGCTCGATAAACGAGTCGAAACCGATATGTGTCGCTCACACGTACGTCGTGCCGAAAATCACGACCTACCGCAACACGTCGGCGAACGCGAGTGTTTACAGTGCGTTCCGAGGTTTTAAAGGAACAGGATGGAGAGAGGTATCCTCTCGCCGCTCCGATGCTCGAGAGGGACATATACGTCGACGACGTATTTATGGGAGCGTCTAACAAAACCCTGCTAGAGAAAATTCGCAAGCAAGTCTGCGATCTCCTGCAGGGCGGTGGGTTCAAGTTGAGAAAATGGGCTGGAAACTCCGCGAAATTATTGCGGAACATCCCCCAAGGTGCTCACTCCCACGCCGTAGACCTCACTCTGTTCGACGATTCCGAACTAAAAGTGCTAGGTCTACGATGGATCCCATCCGGAGACTACTTCTATTTCGATCTGCAACGGTTTCAACCGTCTGCGTTACCGATGACACAAAGAAATTTGTTCTCGGAGATCGCGAAGCTCTTCGATCCCCTCGGCTGGTTATCACCAGTCGTAATCCGTGCAAAAATTCTGATGCAGTCCCAATGGCTGGAGAAAATCCAGTGGGACGATCAAATTTCCACGGACACGCAAAAACGTGGAACACGTTTTGCAGGGATTGGAGCAGTCTCAAAGAACTAAAATTCCCGAGATGGATCCAATACGGAGCAGACGCAGTTACTGTGGAACTACACGGATTCTGCGATGCATCACTCGCTGCCTATTCGGCCGTCACTTACTTACGTGTGACGACGAAAAATAATGACGTGTTTACGACATTAATCATGGCAAAGACACGAGTGGCTCCGATAAAAACACAGTCTATCCCCGTCCTGGAATTGAATGGGGCTGTGTTACTTTCCGAGCTTATAGTGCACGTGAAACGGTCATTCCCCATAGAAATGAGCCGCATAATCTGCTGGACAGATTCCACGATTGCACTCGCTTGGTTGAAAAAGCATGCGTCGACATGGAAGGTTGTGATAGCCAACCGTGTGTCAAAAATTCAGACCATGCTCCCAAAAGCTGAATGGCGGCACGTTCCCACGCGTTTCAACCCAGCGGATCTGAATTCGCGAGGTGTAGATGCCGCAGAACTCATTCAGTCCGAATTATGGATTTCCGGGCCGAAATGGCTTCGACAATCAGAGGAAAATTGGCCGAAATCGCCAGCCTCGCTCGAGACCGAGGAGGGTAAACGCGTATCGCATACCCTCGTGGCCACTCCGGAAAAGGAATGGAACTTAGTTTTCCGATTTTCCCAATGGAGCAAGCTACAACGTGTGACTGCCTATTGCCTCCGATTCCGGAGGCCGGCGGTCGGAGAACGAAGGTCATTCGATGCAAAAGTTGTCGAAGCAGCGGAAATGCAGCGTGCAACGGAAAGAATTGCATCGCTACTTACAGCGTACGCATTTCACAGAAGAGTACCGGTGCTTGAAAATCGCAAGGGAATCCCTGCGACATCTCCTCTAAAGAGCCTAAACCCTTTTCTCGACGATAAGGAAGTCTTACGAGTGGGTGGAAGGTTGGAGAATGCGACGCTTGCATGGGAAACCAAACACCCGATTATCCTGCCGAAACACCATGTATCTAACATGATAATCAGGCAATGCCACGTGGATACGTTGCACGGGGGTTTACAATTGACCATGTACACGGTGAGACAGAAATTCTGGATCATCGGCTGCCGAAACGCGGCACGCACGGTTATCCACCAATGCATACGATGCGTGAGATGGCAAGCAAATACCTCCACGCAAATCATGCAGGATTTAATACCGGAGCGCAGTCGCGCGGCACGACCTTTCTCAAATTGCGGAGTCGACTACGCGGGACCGTATCGGGTCCGCGACTCCGCCGGTCGTGGGAAAACGGCTCATAAAGCATACATAGCAGTGTTCATCTGCTTCGCTACGAGAGCCGTGCACATCGAACTCGTCCATGATTATACGACGAGTGCATTTCTGGCCGCATTAGACCGATTTATCGCCCGCCGAGGAGTTCCGTCCTGTATGTTCAGTGATAACGGAACGAACTTCGTCGGAGCAGATCGGGAATTGAAGGAACACTTCAATACGGTGTATCAAACTCCAGAAATGCGAACGAAGTGCGGTCAAAAGGGCATTAAGTGGAGGTTTAACCCACCCAGTGCTCCCCACTTTGGTGGAATGCAAGAAGCCGGTGTGAAATCGGTGAAACATCACCTGAAACGCATCATCGGCGAATTTACACCCACAAGCGAGGAAATGCAGACACTCCTCTGCAAGATCGAGGCGAGTTTGAATTCGCGACCGATCGCCGCTTTGAGTGACTGTCCCGAGGATTATGGCCCTCTCACGCCGGGCCACTTCCTAATAGGCAGACCGATGAATGCACTTCCGGTCGAGTCAGTGGAAAAGGAAAATCTCTCGCGGCTTACGCGATGGAGAGCAATCCAGAAATTCCACGAGCAGCTCTGGAAACATTGGACGCGAGATTATCTCACGCACCTCCAGAAACGCTACAAGTGGCGCACCACCCAAGTGCAGTTAAAACCGAATGACTTGGTTTTAGTGCAAAACCCTCTTCTCCCCGAATCAATGGGAAATGGGACGAATCGAGGAAGTATTACCGGGCCGAGACAGGTGCGTGCGTGTAGTTAAAGTACGTACAGTTACGTCTACATACACACGTCCGATTACACGGTTGTGTAAACTGCCCGTCGATGAGTCAACAGCGACAACGGCCGGCGAAGACGCACACGGGATAAACGAAGACCCGAATTCCGCTGTATCGAGACAAGGACAGTGAGAACAGCGGTTTAAATCAAAACGGTATGAATTCTCACATATCCAACGTCTTTAGAATAATACAGTGAGAGGAGATATACCCTACCATCCCGGTAATTAATAGGAAGGGAGCGATTCGCGACATCCGCACGTAAAAGCAGGATCCGCAGGACGAATCGCCCAGTTTCACGACGGATTCCAAGTGAAAGTGAAAAAATAAGCCAAAAGTAAAAATGTCGTCGAGCGGAGACGAGAGTCTGATTACGGTGGCGGGGTCCCCCCAGGACCAGGAAATTGATAGACAATTTACCCGGATGGTGATCCTGGCCGACGAAAACCAGCCTGGCCCTTCGGGCATACAGGCCCTAACGGAGCACCAGGAACCCGCCGCGACCGGAGGACGAGTCCGGGAGTCGGGCCCACAGCCCATGTTGATCGATTTGGGGCAGGACGTACTGCGAGTGCCCCCGCACGTCCCTGGACCACACGGCGGTATCGCCACAAGGTCCCAGGGGCCACTACAAGATTAAGTGGGAGAGGGGTGGCCGGTTGCAGAAGTTAGAGTTCTACCCGGCCGCATCCACGGGCCCCGCACCGGCCCCGACCGCCCACGCAGTAGCGACGGCCGCACCACCGCCTGCAGCTGCACCACCGCCACCCGCCGTCGAGCAACGACCGGCGCGACGCGCCTCGCCGCCCGCGCAGTACGAGCGGCGGGATTCCGGCCGAAGGAGGCGGAACCGGGGCCCGCTCGCCCCATAACGGCCAGCCGCCCCGAAACCGGAGCCACCAACCCCAACAGCCGCACCGGCGACCACGTCGCCGGGAACCGGACTCGGCCCTCGGGGAGGTACTCCTGACCACCCTCCGGCTGCTGGAGGACGAAAGGGCCCGGGCACGCCGCTGAGTAAGTACAATTAAACTTTTACAATCGAAAGTATTGAAAAGTGTTGAAAGTGTACTTCTACCTTCTCTACGGGCTTTACGCGACGTGACCGCGACCTACGCCTCCTATTCTTGTTGCACGGACCGTGCAAGGGGGCGGTATGTTTAAATATCGCTTAAAATGCGAAAATTAATTTAAATCCGAAACAATTCGTTACCCGGTTTGTTTTCGGTTACGCGACCGACCAGGAAGATTCTAGGTCGACGCGTCCGCTATTCAAAATGTTAGAGGACAGAAAAACACGGTTCTCGAGGTTTTCTGCAAAGTCACGCGAACGATTAATTAACGTTCAATTTTGAAACAAGCGGTTCAAACGCCCGAGTTTAGAGAAGGTACGAAAACTCTATAATAGACAGAGACGGACGAGAGACACGGCGACAGCGCCGCGTGACGGAAGACTCCCCACTCACGCGCTCACTTTTCGCAGCTCGTGCTCGTCCGTCACTCGCTATCAAACCACTGCCACGAGCACTTCGGTATCCGAACAGCGCTCAGCAGTCGAACAAACGAATAATTCGAGCAACCCGATCCGAGTCGAGTTCTTCGACTACCCTCGGAGTTGTAGAAGAAGTATTCACAAGTTAGCGTATCGA
This sequence comes from Colletes collaris, assembly GCA_030068185.1. Taxonomy (NCBI): domain Eukaryota; kingdom Metazoa; phylum Arthropoda; class Insecta; order Hymenoptera; family Colletidae; genus Colletes; species Colletes collaris. Next base: position 139,151 of record JASGYR010000212.1, on the reverse strand, counting down.
GCCAGTCGGTACCCGACCGAGCTCCGTAAAAAGACTTATAAATTCGGAATAGGCTTGAAGTAATTCGAGTGCTTCCGGGGAATCGATCCATAAACAGGTGTGGGAAGAAACCCTGAGTGGACTCAATCGTTTCCCCAGGGATAGAGGGCTTAGCTCATCCCAACTTATAGGTGCGAGGTTTTTCGCACCTTTCTTAGTGCACGACTCCATAATCCAGGTGTGGGAAGAAACCCTGAGTGGAATCATCGTGCACTAGAGGAACGAGATATAAAATTCGTCCTCCAATTGGCTGTCAGAAACGGCTTCGAACCCACCATACAGGAGTGAATAATACCCTGGGTGGATTTGCCGTCTTCCAGTCGAAGCGGGACACTTTTTAAACCCCAGCTATCGGCGAAAGCTAGGACACGTTCAAACATCTCCAGGGAGTACGGTCCCTGTGCGTAGGACGGAGCATCCGACAAAGCAACGTGGTCTCAGGCACAACCGTAAGTCGACCTAAGGGCGCCGTTGACAAGCCTGCACCACACAGTGCCGTACGCACTTACGAAGGCGGTGAAGGGCCGGGGACCGGCTGAAAGGTTGGAGCCTTACAACCTCCCTCCGATCACTTTTCCTGCGACAGTCATAAAAACAAAGTCTTAAATTGCAGTCAGAATTGCAGTCGTGACGAGCAGAAATCTCGTACACGACAATAATAAGCAAGCGATTCCCGATTTAACGGGAACGCTCACATATACAGTCCACTAGCTTAGCTGCGCATCGCGGCGGCTGAGATCCCCGCTCCTGGGTGCGACAAGCACACAGACCAGACGAGCGCGGAAGAAAGTAAGACACACAGCGTGATTCACGTTCACAGGTATTTAACGCCTATTCGTGTCTCTTTCTGTTACAGGTTTACTAAACAGGATTAGCTGCAGCGGCGTCTGGCCGGGCAGACAAAATTGCGTAATTTAGTTGCCAAACATTCAAATTAAAAGGCTTAGTCGAGTTATTCGACTAAGCGAAAATCAAATTAAAATTTGTATTCTTTTCTCGACGTTCCTTCCCTCACGATCCGGACCACCGTTAGGCGAGGTTTTTTCAAACCTACTCCCCCTAACAATTACTATTATGTAGAAGCGTTTCAATATGCGATCAAAGTGGTATGATAGACGTTTGATAGATGTTCAGAGTGGTTCAATACACATTCGATACATGATCAAAGTGGTACGATAGATGTTCAAAGTGGTATGACAGATGTTCGATACGCGTTCAAAGTGGTATGATAGAGGTTCGAAGTAATTTTAATCCGTTGGACGCAGCGTGTCGCGAACACGATATTGTGTATTCGCGTAGCAACGACTTCGGCGAAAGGCGTGCAAGGAGGGTGTAGATTTCGAAGAACATGAAGAACAAAGACATCCTACTTTGCAAAGCTATGCATCTTTCAAGATAAAGGTTTACGTTCAAGAGGCAGGAGATGCAACGAGCTCATTTGCATTCGATATGTGGGGCAGGTCTGAGGTATGTACACAATATTATTTTCATACAATTATCGCATCGTAAGTAATATATCATTTCTATATTCTAGAATTCGCAGAGGCTGCAGCCAGCTGCCTCACCACCCTCCTCGCCGCCTCCCTCGCCGCCGCCGCCACAAAGGCCCTCGCCGCCGCCGCCGGTATGTAATACTTTGTATTGTTTTTTTGTATTGGAATAGGTAGGGCTATGGGACGTGTGATTCGAATAAAACGACAATAATTATTAATCGAATGTACTTTTTATTAAATGATATGTAGAAGGTATATCTAAGATTCGCTTAGCAACGACTTCGTCGAAAGGCACGTAGCAGATAACGTACTCGCTGACAAAGCGCGAAAACGCATCGTTGCGCGAGACTCTACTCGACTCTGGATGAAAGAGGAACTGCATTTATTCGAGTAAATTTTCGCATTTAGTATACAGTATGAAACTATTTATTTCTTGTGTTTCGCAATGATATTAACCATTTTCTATAACGCGTTTTGCAAGAGTTTGACCAAACCTAACCACAGTGAACTATAAAAATCTGAATTTATACGAGTACTAGAATAATAAATAGAAAGAATAGATTTACGAGCCGAATGATGTGTTGTTTTTTTCGCTAGCTGTAAATATTTTCTTAGGAGAACATTATGTAATTCTTTTTTTTTAGATCTCATCAAACGTACCGAGAACGCCGAAGACAATAAAAAATGCCTGTGGGTGTAGAAAAAATTTTCGGGGTCATCCCTCCCTCGGTTCGGTATGAAAAGTTTTCGGGGATCATTCCCCCTCTTAAAAATTTCCGACGGCGGGCCAGGTCTGGAGAGGTCTCCGCGGCGGCTCGGCCTGGACTAATCCCTGACATCCCCACTCCGCGGCTCGTGTCCGCGCAACCACTCTTCCACTCCCAACAGGCCCCGCGCCTAAAGTTCTCCGTGCCGCACTCCCCCGCGCGCCCTACCTTCCCCTCGCCGCACGCTCCCCTCATTGCCCCATGGGTTAGAATCCCCATAGCTATACTACTTCGTACCTTCTCTATGCCTGGGCGTTGAACTTGGCTTGTTCGATCTCGAACGTTACTTTATCGTTCGCGTGACTTTACAGAAAACCTCGAGAACCGTGTTTTTCTGTCCTCTAATGTTTCGAATAGCGGACGCGTCGAACTAGAATCTTCCTGGTCGGTCGCGTAACCGAAAACAAACCGGGTAACGAATTATTTCGGATTTCAATTAACTATCGCATTTTAATCGATATTTAAACAAGGATTATATATCCTCCCCCGGGAAGGGCCTGTAATAGGCAGTTGCGCCAACGGGGGTAGTCGCGGTGGTATCGCTAGTTTGGTTCCCGTGACTTCCCCCAGATAAAGGGCGCAGGCGGTCACCGTGGGGTTTTAGCCGGTAGGAGTCCAGCACTACCCCGGTCTCTCCCCTGGGGGGCCGGTGTGTCCATTAGATTTCCCACGTTAAAAACAAAAGAAAAGGTCTGGGTTAGGTAACTTGTCGTACGACGCGGTGCTGCGGGCTGACCTCCCCGTCGGCGTGTCGTTGGTTTGCTATGCCGACGACACCCTTGTGATATCCAGCGGGGATACGTGGAGGGGGGCCGTGGCCCTCGCGGAGGATGGGACAGCACGAGTCGTCGCCGAAGTGGAGCGCCTGGGGTTACGCGTGGCACCCCAAAAGACCGAGGCCATCTGGATGTGCAACGTCAGTGGTCGCGGGGTGCCGCGCCAGGCGTCTCTACGGGTGGGCGGAGCCCAAGTCGGGGTGGGGCGTCGGATGAAGTATCTCGGCCTCACCCTGGACAGCTACTGGCGTTTCGGGCATCATTTGGAAGGGTTGGGCCCCCGCATCGAGAGGGCAGCGGCCGCCTTAGGCCGCATAATGCCTAATCTGGGGGCCCAACATGGCGGCACGGCGGCTGTATTTGGGAGTCGTCCGGTCCATGGCGCTTTATGGCGCGCCAATATGGGCCGGCGGCTTGATGGCGAATCGGCGGGGCACATTCGTGCTCCGCCGGTTGCAGAGGTTGGTCGCCATCAGGGTCGTGCGAGGATACCGCACGATTTCCTACACAGCCGCCACCTTACTGGCGGGTTCCGCGCCGTTTCACCTGCTGGCGAAAATGGACGCAGAGGTGTATCAAAGCCTCTGCGCCCTTCGTCAGCGGGGCGTGGAGCCGTACTGCGACGAAGCCGCCACGGCCCGAAGCCAGGCGCGGCGACGCGTCTATAGTCGGTGGCTGGTCTGGTTATCCAAGCCAGACCAGCGGGACGATCGCGTCGCTGCGGCGGTCCGCCCAGTGTTTTCTGCCTGGGTGGACCGGAGCTGGGGTACGCCCACCTACCGCCTGACACAGGTACTGACCGGGCACGGATGCTTCGGTCGGTACCTGCATCGAATAGGGCGGGAGGCGACGGCTGCGTGCCGTCATTGCGAGGGAAGGGAGGACACCGCGCAGCACACGTTGGGGTTTTGCCCGGCGTGGACTGCGCAGCGCGGTGTCCTCGTTGATGTGATTGGGGCGGACCTGACGCTGCCGGCCGTCATTCGTGCGATGGTCGGCAGTGAGGAGGCGTGGGCGGCCATGGCCTTGTTTTGTGAACAGGTCATGGCCGCGAAGGAGGACGAAAGGGCGCGTGAGGAGGTGGGGGGCAGGCGGCGTCGCCGCCATTAAGACTCCCCGCTGCTCCCCGAGGTAGGGGGAGCGCGAAGGGGTCGGTGATGTGGTTTGCGGTGTGGGGTGAGGGGCATTTTTCCCTCATTCCCCCCGCACCCGGCCAATCACCGTACGAGGGGCCCGTGGCAGGTGCTCCATCTTGCGGGGGCGGCAGTGTTAGCCGGCCTCGCAGCCGTGGCCGCGACCGGGTGCGGGCCCGGTCGCGGCTAGTAGCAACGGCACGAGTGGGGGCGACGTCGCGGGTGACCGCGTGGCGTCGCCGGGGGGCAATCAGTTAATTGCCCCCCATTGGGGGAGAAGGATTATATCTCCTACCCCGGGAAGGGCCTGTAATAGGCAGTTGCGCCAACGGGGGTAGTCGAGGTGGTGTCGCTAGTTTGGTTCCCGTGACTTCCCCCAGATAAAGGGCGCAGGCGGTCACCGTGGGGTTTTAGCCGGTAAGAGTCCGGCACTACCCCGGTCTCTCCCCTAGGAGGCCGGGGTGTCCATGAGGATTTCTCCACGTTAAAAAAAAAAAAAAAAAAAAAAAAAAAAAGGACTGGGTTAGGACATCCCGGTCATGACCTCTGGAGGGCACACATTCATTCGAGAAACGGGCGCACGTCGAAGATTGATATCTTGGCGTGCGACCCGGTGACCTTGCAGGGTGTGACGAGGAGTGAGGTGGTCGATACCTACTCCGCGTCAGACCATCGGTACCTGCTGCACACCGTAGGGGGGAGGGCCCCAAACACGGCCCCCGCGACAACGGTGTGTCTTGGAGGGTAAACACTATGAACGAAGACAGGCTCCTCGAGGCCTTCGACCAGTTCACGGCAGGCCTCCAGGCACCCTTCTGGAACGAGGGGGAGATGGAGGCCTTCCTGGATGCCTGCGAGAGGGCGTGCTCGGCCAGCATGGACCCCCGCAGGCAAACCCCTGTAGTGCGAAGATCGAAGGCGTGGTGGACCCCGGAAATTGCGGAGCATCGGAGGGAGGCGAATAGAAAACATAGGGCCTACCAGCGGGCCTTAAAGCCAGACAGGCCATGGACCGGGGTCCTCCGCGATAACTACAGGGTGGCCAGGAAGGCTCTCAGAAGGGCTATCATTAAAGCCAGATAGCCGCCTGGAAGAGCTTGTGTGGACAGGTCGTGGGTGACGTGTGGGGGAAACCCTACAAGGCCGTGATGAAAATCGTCAAGCCCTGGTCGGACCCGCCAGTGCTGTCGGCGGAAAGGGCCAGGGCGGTTATCGAGGCGTTGTTACCCAGGGCCACTGGGGAACCCTCACTCCGGAGATTCGACCCGGGGTGGGAGGCATCATTGGGGGATTTTGAGCCGGTGGAGCCGGAGGAGGTCGTTGAGGCCTGTTCGAGGCTCAAGACGGACCGTGCCCCGGGTAGGGACAACGTCCCGGGGAGGGTGGTGGCGGTCCTCACCCGAAAGAGGGCCGACAGGGTGGCGTGTCTCTTCAACAGCTGTCTGTTGAGGGGATACGTCCCCCCCCCCCCAGAATGAGGGAGCAGAGGTTGGTGTTGATAAGGAAGCAGGGGAGGGTTAGGTCTGGGTTAGGTCTGGGTTAAGCGTGTCTTAATTCACGACCGTTAGGGACAATGTCGGACTGCTTGGATGATTTCTCCGTGCTAACTCCAGGCCATTTTCTCATCGGCGCGCCGCTCGTCGCGAATCCGGAACCCAGCGTCCTAGACACCAACGAAACCAGATTATCACGCTGGCAATTAGTCCAACGCCTAACCGAAACGTTTTGGAAAGCGTGGCAAAATGATTACCTGCACACGCTACACCAACGGCCAAAATGGCAAACTGTCCAAAATCTCGCTAAGATCGGTCAACTCGTCTTACTCCGAAGCCCAAATTTACCTCCCAGTCAATGGGAACGGGGACGGATTGTCGAATGCCATCCAGGAAGCGATGGATTGGTTCGGGTCGTCACAGTCAAGACCGCACAATCGCAGTACAAGCGTCCCATCTCGAAGATTTGTTTTCTCCCGGTCGCGATAAACGCCGACAACTAATGCAGCGCAATTCGCATTTTAGTTTTGTAAGGTTAAGTCTAACTGCGTCGTGTTAATTTTATGCGTAAATTAAGTTCAAATCACTAGCTCGTAATTAGAATAAGAATGTGTAACGGTACTTACTTTCTCAGGTCCATTGTTATCCCAATCAGCCAGGTCGTACGATCACTTCACCAAACAAACAAACCACACGCTCTTACGCCGTCGAGCATGAATGAATTGGTTCATTCAACGTCTGGGGCGGGGAGTGTGTTTCGAATGAAGCGCCATCACCAACGCGATATCCGCGGACTCTAGCGACCGATTTTTGAACGACCGGTTCAGACCACGCGGCCGTTAAAAATTCCTTTTTCTCTTCGAACAGTCCGTCAGTTAGGACGACCAAACCAAACCGATCGCGATTATCAAAGTTCAGATGTGTACAGTTTTGTGTATGTGTGCGTTGTAGTATATTAAACAACAAAATTCACAGTGCACAGTGTTCTTTATTAAGTTTTCCTAACGTCGACTTCCTCGATCGCCGTCCCTTTCGTCAAAGGGAATTCAGCGTAATAAAATTTACATTTATCCAAACCGAAACACATTTACATTTACATTCCATTTACATTCCATTTACAATCATGGAACAATTCGCACAAGAAGAACGCCAATTGTTGGATCAATCCGAACGATTGATTTCGCAGGAAGAGTACCTCGCGTGGGAAGAACGGTGCAACGAGTGTATCGAATCTTTGGAAGAACACAGCCGCGTGAAACGCTCGCGATTATCGATTGGTGTTCGACAATCGTTGGTTGCTTGAATCGCGTGACTCGAAGGATTGAAACATTTGGTGCGCAGACGTTTCGCGCGTGAAGGTGCCGGACATTCGAGTACGGGACTTTTGTGGCGTGAAATACACACTGCGTTCGATACTCGCGTATTAACAGGTGTCATCCTAAATTCGAATTATATCGAACCGAGCAACTTCCTCCAGGATGCAGAGACCATTGTGCTGGAGCATGTTCGGGACACTTCGAGGAAACATCGAAACCTCAAAGTGAACACGGTGTTCAACGGCGAATTTGTGGCAGGTGACAAGCATGCTTGTAAAAGCATCAACACCCGAAACTGTGAACTCTTCCACACATCCGATCTGCAGGAGTGGTACCAGCGATGCTTCGTCGAACTCACCCTGGCATCGCTGGAAGAGTTCCAGGAACGCGACAGCGGATGGGCATTGGCGAGAATCATGAATCTGACCGTCAATGTCAATAAGTATAATCCACTCCGCGCGGGGTGTCACTTCAAGTTGTCGCGAGGAAATCATGCTGAAGAGGGCAACAATAAGCATACAATCCTCAGACAACACATGTTTCGCGTGGGCAGTTGTCGCAGCTCTACATCCAGCAAAAAAATATCCTGAACGTCCAGGTTCATACCCGCAATATACATAGATCCTAAATCTCCAGGGCATTGAGTTCCCAATGTCTCTGGGGTATATTCGGAAGTTTGAACGGCTGAAAGACATCTCCGTCAATGTCTACAGCTTCGAGGAGAAGATGAAGAAGGGGCCAACAGTCTTCCCGCTGCACCTCACCAGCCAGAAGAGGGATAGACATGTAAACTTGCTTTTACACGCCGAATCAAGAGCACGGCGATGTAGGGCACTTTGCATGCATTAAGGACTTGTCCAGGCTGGTGGGCATGCAGCTGAGCAGGCACAAAGCCAAGAAATTCATCTGCGATCGGTATGTATAAAAAAATTTATGAAATGTTTAAAAAATGTTGAAATATATGTGAAATTAAATAAATTTTTTGGGGTTTACAGATGCATGCACTACTTCGGATCTACCGAGAAGTTGGAGGTGCATTCGCTGGACTGCGGGCAGATAAACAACTGCGCCATTCTGCTGCCCAGCAGAAGGCGACAATCTGCTCAATTTCAGCAACCACGATAGGAAGGAGCGGCTCCTTTCGTGGTATATGCAGATCTGGAGTGCATCATCGCAAAAACGTTGGACAACCAAGCGGGTGATAATAAAATTACATACATATCAACACCACAATGTACACAGCATTGCATATTATATGCATTGTTCATATGATACATCACTGTCGATGTATCGATGTCGCCGCGACACAGATTGTGTTTCATGGTTCGTCGACGAACTTAATAATTTTGCAAACTTTGCCAAACCTATTCTTACCAGTAATGTTCCCATGCTGGATTTAACTCCCCGAACAGTTGACGACATTTCGCAATGCAGCACATTGTCATATTTGCGAAGAACCATTCAAGGCTAGCGATGTACGAGTTCGCGATCATTGCCATCTGTCCGGACGGTTCAGAGGCCCAGCACATTCGGAGTGCAATTTAAATTATAAAAATGTGTTTTAAATCCCCATAGTTTTCCATAATTTATCCGGCTATGATTCGCATTTCATTATCGAGGAAATAGCTACCACTTTCGAAGGTCACATTGATGTATTACCTATAACTAAAGAAAAATATATTTCTTTCACAAAACATGTTGAAGATACGGATGAATCAGACTCGCAAAATTATATTAAATTACGATTCATCGATTCATACAAATTTCTAAATACCAGTCTCGACAAATTAGCATCTTTTCTTAGCACAGATCAATTAAACATTTTGCGATCCCAATTTGGAACATTATCCACTGAAGATTTCAATTTATTGACGCGAAAGGGTGTCTTTCCATATGAATACCTTGATTGCGCGAACAAGCTGCAGGATCCATGTTTATCACCGCGCGAGTCATTCTACAGTTCGTTAACGGGTGAGACTGTATCAGAGACCGATTACGCACACGCCGAGACAGTCTTGCAGCGTTTCGAGATTAGAACCTTGGGCGAATACAGCGATTTGTATTTGAAAACTGATGTCTTGTTATTGGCAGATATTTTTGAAAATTTTCGCGAAAGTTGTATCAAGAGCTACGGATTAGATTCAGCGCATTACTATACTCTACCTGGTTTCACATGGGATGCAATGCAAAACATACCAAAATTACATTCGAATTGCTCACAGACATCGATATGGTCATGTTTATCGAACGCGGTATACGCGGGGGCTTAAGTCAATGTTCCGGAAGATACGCACATGCCAATAACAAGTACATGTCATCTTACGACGCATCGGAAGAGTCATCGTACTTGATGTACTTTGACGTGAACAATTTGTATGGATGGGCAATGTGTCAGCCTCTACCATACGCTAAATTTCAATGGGTCGAAGATGTAAATTTTGACGTATCTTCAATCGGTGTCGATTCGCCCACGGGATACATTCTCGAGGTAGATCTGGAATATCCGCAACGTCTGCACGATGCTCATGCAGATCTGCCGTTCTGTCCGACGCGTGCCAAACCACCTGGCAGCAGGCAGGACAAGTTACTCACGACGGTATACGATAAGCAGCGTTACATAATCCATTATCACAACCTGCAGCAGTCCACGCGTCACGGTCTTCGTATTACAAAGATACACCGCGTGCTTCAATTCGCTCAATCTCCCTGGCTCCGCGATTACATCGAACTCAACACACGATTTAGAACAAGCGCGACAAACGACTTTGAAAAGAATTTGTACAAATTGATGAACAACGCAGTATTCGGTAAAACTATGGAAAATGTACGAAACCATGTGGATGTAAAACTTGTGACACATTGGGAAGGGCGATATGGCGCGGAGGCAATGATCGCGAAACCGAATTTCCACAGCAGAAGTGTTTTTTCGGAAAATTTAGTAGCTGTTGAATTGCGAAAACTCGAGGTGAAATTCAACAAACCGATATACGTGGGTATGTGCATTCTGGACATATCAAAACTTTGTTTGTATGAATTTCACCACGAGTACATGTCTCCTAAACACGGGCAAAATTGTAAAATTCTATACACCGACACTGACAGTCTTATTTATCACATTCGGTGCGACGATATCTACGAGTCTATGAAGCACAATATCGATAGATTCGACGCATGCGATTATCCTACCGACAATCCATATAATATGCCACGCGTAAATAAGAAGGTTCCGGGGCTGATGAAGGATGAAAATAACGGTGCGATAATGACTGAATTCATAGGTCTTAGAGCGAAAATGTATGCACTTCGCGTAGACGGCAAAAAGATACGAAGAAAGCGAAAGGCGTCAAGACCAACGTCATAGCCAGAACGATAACTTTCGTCGACAACGCGCAGTGTTTGCGCAAAGAGATCGAAATGGTTCGCAGAGAATCATGCATACGGTCTAAATTGCACAAAGTGTACACCATTTCGGAATCCAAAATCGCTCTAAGTCCGTATGACGACAAGCGATATATCATACCCGATTCGACCGACACTCTGCCCTGGGGACATTATAATATACCGTTGTAAAATAGAAATTATTATTATTGTATTTATTATAAATAGTGGAATTTATTGTATAATATAAAAATTGTTTACAAATTGTCCGCAAATGTATAGAAATTAGTATTTATTAACTCATTCATATAAATAGTGGGATTAATGTGTAAAATAAAAGTCGCCACTCATGTATATGTATATGCATCATTGTATTTTATTGAAACATGTATTATTTTACAATACATTATTTTTATTTATCCAAGAATTGTGTGATTTATCAAAGCCCAACCACTTAACATACACCTTATCCCCCTTTCTACGCAACACTTTTTCCACTTGATATACATCAGGATCTGTGACGCGTTGCAGCTCATGCTCATAGAATCCTCCGGCAACAGGTTTTCCAAAGGAATCGAGGAGCAGATACGTCGCGGGATTAGTTGCCTGTACTTTGGCTATCTCCTCCGTTGTCCAATTCGGTGTATAGCCTTTATCGAAGATGGTTTTAAATCTGCTCACGCGCACAAACTCGCCCAACTTGAATCTCGCTGGAGCAGCAATCTTTATGTTGCTGTATACTGTAGCTAGCAGCTTATCGGCGATCGCAGGGGTAACATCGCGAGGACGCATTCCGATGGTTCTATGTTTTCGTGCGTTATACTCTGCAAGTAGACGCGGTAGTGCATCAGCCCATTTATAGGTTCCATTGAGCGTAAACCGTTTCCACATATTGTTCTTCAAAGTTCGATTGAAACGTTCTACGACGGAGGCCTTCATCACCGAATACGTCGAATAATGATTAATGCCATGCTTTGTCATGAGTTTCTGCACATCAACGTTGTAAAATTCTTTTTCCTTGATCGGTTTGCAAATTTTTCGGATGTCGATCTCTAAATATCTTTGCAAACGCTTTAGTCACCTCAGCACCACCTTTTAGTCTTGAGCGGTACCGCCCATGCATACTTGCTCAGCACATCGATGACCGTGAGTATATAGTGATGACCTCGGTTGAATCGCGAGTATGGACGCCTTTCTACAACGTCAGCTTGCCACAGATCATCGTATCCATGCACTATGACGTGTCTCCGCTGGAAATGTCATCGAGCTGGAGCATGCAATTCCTCAACATGTTGTCGCTTCTTGAGACTATGGCTTTCATTACTCTCGGATTTTGATATTGGTTGCATGTTTGATCGCAGAGATGTCTTTGACACGAATGATGCGATAATTATCGTGTACATACATTATGTGCTCTCCATCGGCTCGAGGAAATTCTGGTCAAGTTCAACCGTCTCGCATGATTTTCCTTCGCATTGTCGCTGCGGATTCAATACGCGTGATATCTCTTGAACGCTGTTTTGCAACGTCAACATATCTCTCTGAAACATGACCAGCTTCCTCTCTAATTCTTTATGCTGCTCTCTTAAAAGTTTAATGCTCTTTTCCACATATAGTTTATTAACGGCATCGCTGTCAACTGTCGGCTGAGCTACGCGTCGTATCTTGCGTGATTTTGCATCAAAGTCGGCACCGGCCACGCAAAGAGCGTTATCTCGCATATAATTTCGAAGCAAACCGCTCCATTTGTGATAGTCCATTCCAGCTGCTCCGCTCTTCTCGAGCGATACTCCAAATTTATTGATTGGCATCTCAACGCATACAGTGCACATCATCGGTGCGCGGTTTAATTTATAATGAGGCCTACCACGCGGAGTTCCTCGATAATCGATAGAATTTCATGGTCATGCGAGTTGTTGCCCGCCTGACGCGACGCTTCCAACAAACGGAATCGATCCACCAGCTCGTTGGGATCGTCCCAGTGCACGTAATCGATCTTGTTATCATTTACCGTCATGACTCGCGGAACCGGCAGGCCTTTCCCTGCCTTACTGGTCGATATACGGGGTAGTAGCGGTGCAATTACATGTTTATACTTGTATCCCTTGTTACCCATTACGGGATTTTGGGCGTTATGACCACGTCTGTGAGCATTTGTTGTCAGTAGTATACTTTTGTATTATTGTCTATCGGCATCTGTGTATATGGCATCGTCGGGAAGTCTCTTGAAAATCAGTTCGTAAAGGCCTGACGTTCCTCCGTATTTTACACCATCTATGATTATATTATCATCCTTGTCTATATCGAAAGCCTCGTCCCCAAGCATCGTTCCACTATTGCCAAAGTATACGCGGTACACATAGTCCATTGCTGTATCCCTGCGATCACTTAGGATGGCACGCATGTATTTTTGCCCCAACGGACCGAAATGGTTGCGAAATGTTTGTTGTCCCTCGAATGTTTGGAGTTGCTGTCTAATAGATGTTGCAAACGACACATCGGGAGTAGTTTCGAAAACATCGTCAATATTAGTTGCAAACGATTGTACGTTCGGAAATGTATTTATTGTTGTGGAAGGAACTGGGGAATCGGCTGATGTAACATCCTGCCGTTTCCGCTTCGATTGAATTGGTATGGACGTTACGAATGAATTTTCCGATGACGCGTATGGTTTCCTCTTTGTCTTATGTGATGCGTTCCCTTTCGGTTGGATTTTCGTTTTAGGTGTTAATGTTTCCTTGCCTTCAACGGCTGTGCTCCCCGGCGGTAATGTGTCAGCTTTTTGTCGCTGTTGTATTTTCCACAATATGTTTTAAGGGATCGACAATAGGTTTAAAGTATCTTTCCAACGCGATATCTTCCTCCATCTTGCCAGTCTTCAAAGCCTGATGTTTCTTGCGAATGGAATCACTGGTTTTTGCAATTTCCTTCGCTATTCTCTCGCGATCCTTAATCTCCAGACTATCGATATCAATCATTGTGCCGCAGACGTTGCTTTTCCACCGACGTGTCGATGACGATTGGCCACCTCACGGTATCGCAAACTCGTTAAATCCCTTTCTATAACGTCCATTGGACATCGCGCAATCCTTGTCTATCACCACGAAACCGTACTCCCGTTGCCAACAATTGCGACACAAAGCGCAGAAATCCTCGTAAGACATGTCAGTGTTTACGTGATCGTTGTACACATGTTTCAAGTTGGTACCATCCTGCTTAAACAGAATCAGCAGATTTGCATTGTCACGTATAAGATGTTTGGGAATCTTTGCATACGTCTGACAGAGATAGAAACAGTCAACGTTCGAATGGCGCCCCATTGCAAAGTATTCTCGTATCGTATCTTGCTTGTCGCATGCCACGTCATCAAAGATAAAAATGGAATTCGGAAGCGATTCGCTCGGTAGGATGACGTCACTGTTATTTGAAAACGTGAAGTAGCCAATTTCATCTATCGGAGCCAATAAATTCTCCAAATACTGATATTTCGGCTACTGCAACGACTTGGAATACACGTACACGTTCTCGAAGCGAACGCCGTGAGGACTTTCCAACACAAGCTCACCAGCACATTGGTCTTTCCGCAATTTGATGGGCCGCAAATGAGGCTGCGGATAGTGTTTGGCAGCATGCTACCGTGTCTGCGTTTTGTTTTCGAGGACATTTGCGATTTATCATCAAAATTTGTCACGCGTATAGTCACAGGTTGTCGCACGAATCGCATCCTCGCTGCAAACCACGAAAATGATTTTTGACACATCGAAGCGACTATGCGTCCTATTTATAGGTCCGCGTCGAAGCAAAACAGCTCAGTATTCGAAATGCTTCTCGTTCTGCCGGATAATTGCGACATTCGAGACATAACCTCTGAGCAGCTGATATATATACCAAAGATTATTCTACTTCACGAATTTGGCAGACACATTGACCAGTTGTGGGACAGACTCTCCGAGCATATAAATGCCGATTCTGAGGTTCGGCAGTATCGTCGGTGTCTGGAACATTATAATCGCCCTTGGCAGCGAACGCATATCGACGGTCCAGCACCGCTGATTAAAAACTGCAGTGAATGTTGCCGACGAGAGTAAAGAAAGGCGGTGGTTTGTTAAATCGAGCGATAAACGCGCTACCTATCGAATTACATATCCCAGGATATCAGTTTTGTGGTCCAGGAACTCATCTGGCAAAACGATTGGCTAGAGGTGATCGAGGCATCAATCCGTTGGACGCAGCGTGTCGCGAACACGATATTGCATATTCGCGTAGCAACGACCTCGGCGAAAGGCACGCAGCAGATAACGTACTCGCTGACAAAGCGCGAAAACGCATCGTTGCGCGAGACTCGACTCTGGGTGAAAGAGGAGCTGTTACAGCTGTTTGGGCAGCTATGAAGGCCAAGACGAAAATCGGAATGGGGATGAAAACAAAACCCCGCAAAAGGACTGTAAGAAAAGCATCGCAAAAGCGGAATCTTCCTGTGGCCAAATGGGGTGGTATATTACCACTTCTCCTGCTGCTAGGTGTTGTCGGATCATTAGCTGGCGGAGCGGCGGGGATCGCCAAGGCGGTAAACGATAATAAGGCAGCGCAACGTCTGCTGCAGGAAATGCGGCGTCATAATCGCTCCATGGAAGGTCGTGGACTCTATCTGACACCATACAAGCGCGGACAGGTAATCTCTAAACTAAAAAAAAAAAAAAAAAAACGCCGAAAAGACAATAAAAATTCCTGTGGGTGTAACTACCGACATGCAATTGAATGAGTTGGCAAAACGTATGCGTATTCCATTCTTTAGAGGTGTTTTTATGCGCAACGCGCTACCAGCCGGAGGAGTACGTCGAAACGAGAGCGGTATCGTGAATTTGGACAATGTCGAGGGACCGGGGACTCATTGGGTGGCGTATGCGAAGAGAGGGCATCGAGCTGTATACTTCGACAGCTTTGGCAATCTTCGACCGCCTAAGGAATTGACACAATATTTGGATAATGATGATGTGAAAATTGAATACAATCGAACGTCTTATCAGGAGTATGATCAGAGCAATTGTGGACAACTATGTCTACGCTTTCTACAAACGATTGGCACCAAATTTAAGGATTGTCAACCGCCACTCTGATTCAGTACTAGTCGAGCAGTTTCTCGGAATATGTCGTTAACATTGACTCTAACTGACAAGAGTAGCACCCTCGTTGTAAGCTACTTTCCACCCATAGATTTGAGCGACGATGATTACGAGCTTGGTCTAACAACCTTTGAAACGTATCATACAATACCCAACATCGACTCGAGCAACGATAAATTCTACTTCACCACAAACTATGACACCAACAACAACAGCGTCGACACTGGCCACGAATACATTACGATTCCCCACGGCTCCTACGAACTAGACGTCATTGCCAAGTATTTGAAGCAGCGATTACTTGAGCGATATCCTCAAAATCTCGGTGGTACCGATGATGATGGTGACAATGATATGCATCCTATAGTGTTACGCCCCAACAACAACACCATGAAAAGCGAGCTGTACTGCTCGTTTGCGGTAGACTTTAGGAAACTCAATAACATTGGATCGCTATTGGGATTCTCGGCGAATCGGGAATTAGAATCATGAGCGTAAACATTATTCGCATTGAATGTAGTGTGACCGCTGGCGCGTACAACAATGGGAAGCGTGTACATACGATACATGAATTTTCTCCGAGAGTCCTGCCCGGATATAAGATATCGGAAACGCCCGCACAGATCATTTACCTTCCAATCACCGCAAGGATCATTACGGATCTAACGATACGCGTTGTGGATCAAAACGGACGATTGCTGGATTTTCGAGGTGAAGAGATTACCATCAGACTGCACGTGCGACGACGATAATACCTGTGGTGCGAACGAATGAGATGCTTGTGTTGAACGACTCCAGAAACACGTTTCTTCCAAACGAAATTGTCTACAACAACAACAACAACAACAACAGCCCTGAGTACGCTAAAACGAAGAGGCTCAGTGATGCAAACATTGCATTTTTGAAATCATTGGGATTCATTGTGCGCATTTAAGTTGAAAATGACTGACATTCTAAACATTGGAGGGAAGCCGACGTTTGATGATCGCATTGTTAAGCTCGAGACTCACACATACAACCCATACGTTAACACAACGTTTGGACACAGTGATGAGATAAGAATACCTATACAACAGCAAGAGTTATACACATTGCCGTGTGAAAGTTTCCTCTACGTGGAGGGGAAATTGACGATACATAAGCCAAATGATGCTTCAACGGTGATGTTGGGAAATAATTGCATGGCGTTCATATTTGATGAGATCCGATATGAGCTGAATGGTGTGGAGATTGATCGCAACAGAAACGTTGGGATAACTAGCACGCTTAAAAATTATGTATCACTGACATCCGATGAAGACAAAAATATGGAGAATGCTGGATGGGGCTTGAAACGACGCGATGAGCTGGTAGTGAAAAATCATTTCAATTTTTGCGTCCCGCTCAAATATTTGCTGGGATTTTGCGAGGACTACAAACGCATGGTTATTAATGCGCGTCACGAATTGATTTGAATACGATCGCGCAACGATAACAATTCTCTAATTGGACCTCCAACGTTGGAACCAGAAATTGAATTACTTAAAGTGCAATGGCGGATGCCTCATGTGACGCTAAACGATGTTAATAAGCTATCGGTGCTACATGCCTTGGAAAGTGGGCAAAACCTGAGCATTAGTTTTCGCTCTCTTACAGAGCACGACCAAGCATTCGTGGGCCGTCAAGGCAGCCGCACAGCTGGAGAAGCCGCGATATGTTGTCTTTGCTCTACAGACTGCTCGAAAGAATGTGATGACCGAAGATGCTACTCGGTTTGACCACTGCAAATTGACCAATGTAAAACTTTTTCTCAACTCGGAATTTTTTCCGTACGATGACATGAACTTGGACTTTGACAAGAATAGACACGCCATCTTGTTTAGCATGTATACGCATTTCCGTAAATCGTATCACGGACATAGTTGCAACGAGGCATTATTCACCGTTGCCCAATTTTACAATTTGGCCCCCTCGTGGTGATTGACTGCTCGCGACAAAATGAGTCGATCAAGAATAGCACCGTGGGCGTGCGTATAGAATTCGATTGTAAAGAGAATGTGCCATCAAATACTACGGCCTACTGTCTCATTTTGCATGATCGGGTGGTTGAATACAATCCGCTGACAAACGTGGTGCGCAAAATCAATTAAATCCCAACGCTACTTACTTGCCCTCTCGTGTGCCAAATTCGTACAAATTTTCATCATGAAAATCGAGATGCTTTACGAGAAAGTCCGCATTCTCCCGCCTGTCTTGGAAGTGAGCGGATCTCTAAATTGTTCCGATAATGACCGTACCAACATTTGTTGACCTGCAAGGGTTCAGTGTTGATGGAAGATTTGTTGTGAAGGAAGTGGCTGTCCTACGAAAAGGAACAATTCTCTCGCATTATATATTTGGGAGTTCGATGCCGCAATATCTTCTTACGAAATCTGACAAATCATGCATCCGGTGGTTGACGGCAAAACATCACGGACTACGGTGGGAAGATGGAGACGTTCCGTACAGTATGGCTAAACAGCTAATTACGAAAGCTGTTGTCGATGCGGTCGATGAAGAAGATGACGCACCGCATGTCGCATATGTTAAAGGGCTGCAGAAACGAGACTGGCTTGCGGATTTCCTCGATGAAAATGCGCGAGCGAGCGTGATCATTGAGACACTGGACATGGACTACGAGGATACCATATCTCTATAAAAGCTAAATGCACTTAATACCTTACGATGTGACAGACACGCAAAGCATTGTGCCATGCAAAATGTATTTAAAATATTCAACTGGTGGTCTAAACGCCAGAGAGAAATGCGTAAATAAATGTAATCAATTTTTAATATATAAAAATTTTGTTTCTTCACCCTCCCCAACCTAACCTCCTGCACATCATGATGTACGCTAGATTAAGACTATAGTTATAATTACTATTATGTAGAAGCGGTTCAATATGCGATCAAAGTGGTATGATAGACGTTTGATAGATGTTCAGAGTGGTTCAATACACATTCGATACATGATCAAAGTGGTACGATAGATGTTCAAAGTGGTATGATAGATGTTCGATGCGCGTTCAAAGTGGTATGATAGAGGTTCGATGCATGTTCGAAGTAGTACGATAGGTGTTTGATAGATGTTCAGAGAAGAGGGGGAAAGAAGATGCGTGTGAATAAGGGAGAGGTTGGTCAGTGAAGAAGATAAGTGAAAGGAGGGTGAAGATTTCTAAGAACATGAAGAACAAAGACATCCTACTGTGCAAAGCTATGCATCTTTCAAGATAAAGGTTTATGTTCAAGAGGCAGGAGATGCAGCGAGCTCATTTGCATTCGATATGTGGGGCAGGTCTGAGGTATGTACACAATATTATTTTCATACAATTATCGCATCATAAGTAATATATCATTTCTATATTCTAGAATTCACAGAGGCTCCCACCGGCTCCCTCGCCACCCCCCTCGCCGCCTCCCTAGCCACCGCCGCCCCAAAGGCCCTCGCCGCCACCGGTATGTAATACTTTGTATTGTTTTTGAATGATTAATGCTTAATGTGTTAATATTATCCCAATGATTGTATGCTCTAGGGCTCACCACCACCACCACCACCGCCACAACAACCAATGGGGCCAGAAATGGTCGCACGGTTGCGTGGGCCGTGGATCCCGTTTAGGCGACTGCGACCCATGCGGCGACTCCTACGGCGGCCCCGTTCTCCTCCATCGCCTCCATGGACAGATGCGCGGCGGCCGTGGCACCATTCGCCATCATCATCACCGACCCCCCCCCCCCAACACACCCTCACCACGGCTATCGCCGGCATCCAGGTAGGACAGTGGAGGGGAATTTTTTAATTATTTTTCATAAAAAAAAAAAAAAAAAGCGATGGTCGGTTTTAATAAACAGTATTTCGAAGAAGACCGGGTATAAAGTTTTTTAACATAACATCTCATCAAAGTGTTTCACTGGTGATTACGGAGTTATAATTTATTTTATACAGCGCTTCCACAGATATTATATTACATTCAACACGTGTCCAGACTTTTATCCTTGGAGGCCCAAGTTACATGCAATCGCGCGATATGCTGCGATGTTAAGATTGGAACAAAAAGCATTATGGAAAAAATGGTAGCTTTAGAATAAAATGTGGTGGGGATTGCACCTCTATTTAAGCCGTCTCCCGGACGCTATTCCATCAGTCGCTCAGTAGCTTCGCTGAATTTTCGACGGAACAAATAGTGCTCTGAAAGAAAATGTGTAGTACCAGTGCCATGCGTTATTACGTTCCAATAGTGCAAGATGATGGTGTATCTCCATGCAAGGAGAATACATTTAACAGGTAACCTTTCATAATTTTTTATTTGTGCTGCTAAAATCATACGTGACAGTGAATATTACTGCAAATATGTTTCTACACCCATGGGGCAATGAGGGGGCGCGGGGCGAGGGAAGTGGGGGCGCGGGGGAGTGCGGCGCGGAGAACTCTGGGCGCGGGGCCTGTGGGGAGTGGAAGATTGGTTGCGCGTACACGAGCCGCGGAGTGGGGGATGTCGCAATCGTGGAGGGGATTAGTCCAGGCCGAGCCGCCGCGGAGACCTCTCCAGACCTGTCCCGCCGTCGGAAATTTTTTAAGAGGGGGGGAATGATCCCCGAAAACTTTTTATACCGAACCGTGGGAGGGGATGACCCCCGAAAATTTTTTTCTACACCCACAGACATTTTTTATTGTCTTTTCGGCGTTCTCGGTACGTTTGATGAGATCTAAAAAAGAATTACATAATGTTCTCCTAAGAAAATATTTACAGCTAGCGAAAAATAACAACACATCGTTCGGCTCGTAAATCTATTCTTTCTATTTATAAAGCATTGTGCCATGCAAAATGGATTTAAAATATTCAACTGGTGGTCTAAACGCCAGAGAGAAATGCGTAAATAAATATAATCAATTTTTAATATATTAAATCTAAGGCTGGACCGTCGATTTAATTTATATTTTATATTTTATATTTTAATCCGTTGGACGCAGCGTGTCGCGAACACGATATTGCATATTCGCGTAGCAACGACCTCGGCGAAAGGCACGCAGCAGATAACGTACTCGCTGACAAAGCGCGAAAACGCATCGTTGTGCGAGACTCGACTCTGGATGAAAGAGGAGCTGCAATTTTTCGAGTAAATTTTTCGAGTAAATTTTTCGCATTTAGTATACAGTATGAAACTTTATTTCTTGTGTTTCGTAATGATATTAACCATTTTCTATAACGCGTTTGCAAGAGTTTGACCAAACCTAACCACAGTGAACTATAAAAATCTGAATTTATATGTGTTTAAATAACGCGTTAATTCGTTATTAAGAAACGGCGGTTAAATTCTCGCGTGATCTATAGAAAAAGGGGACATTTCTTATACGGTGTTGTCCTCAGTGTTCGCGACATTCCAGAGCCTTCTCTGCGTCGTAACCTGCTTCGGGAGCAATACCGTGTAGAAAAATCCAAATTTACCTTCAATCATAGTCACGCGATCGGCCCAGTAACGGTTCCATGAGAACAGGTGTTACTACGCCGAAATAACAGAGAGGATACAAGATTAATACGAGACAGACAATCTCCCTCTAGCGAACGCGCACAAGAGGGCCTGTCTCTACGATCACTTGCTATCTGGTTCTCGACGAGTTCGCATCGTTCAAACCGACCTCGTCCAACACCGCGATCACGATATACGCGCAATTAAATACGTTTAATTGTATAGTTGCACCGCAGAACCGAAACGGAACGAAATTAAGACTGTGGTAAATTCGAAAGAATTAACCTAGTCGGATTTCGTACCTCACGGTTTCGTGAGTTTAGTGGTCGTTGTGTGAACAGAACCGTTCTGGAATCAAACACAGCATCGAAACAATTTACAGTGAACAACCGGTGGCTGATCATAATCGTGTGTGCACTTCAATAGTGTTCGATTATCGCCACCGTTGCGTCAATTGTTTTCAAGCATAAGCGATTTCACATTAACAACCGGTGGCTGATAACAATCATGGTAACACTTATATAGTGTTCGATTGTCGCCACCGTTTTGTTGAAGGCACGTACCGGTGTAATCAGCTGTCGTGCAACGAGAACCGAGAAAACTTCTCGGTTTTCCTTGAATGTTTGTGCGATTCAAACACTCTGATAGGGGCTTTTGGCGTATACCCTGAGTGGGATTGTCGTTTCCGAGGATCGAAATTTCAGTTTGAGTACCACCCCATAGGGGCCTTATTTGGCGTATTCCCTGGGTGCTCTCGGCTGAACTCGATTAGCTCGAACGTCGGTCACTCATCACCAGTGTGTACGGACACTCGGTGTAGAGCGACGTTCAAAAGGGCACCGTGGTGTAAGCACCTTAACCTTCAGACGCTTCTAGCGCGGTTAAGGGTTTGCATCACACCGGTCCCGTACGGACCAGGAAACGACGCTGAATCACGGAGTGGACAATTTTTGGAGCCTTACAACCTGCAACTGTTGTCACCTCCAGCCAAAATTCAAGCCAGCAGCAGTGGGAAGATCGAGGCTCAAATCTTGTCTTCCCCATCTGCTATTAAAAGTTTCCAGAACAGCAGTCGAACGTTTCTCGATCACACGAGAAACGTTTAAGGATACAGTCCACTAACACAGTTGCGTATCGCTGTGAAGGAATCCCGCTCCTGTTTATCATAAACAGAGACAGGAGCGTGTGGATTGACGCGAGTCAGACAACGCGACGAGCGTTGTCAAGTATTTACAGCCAAATGTCGGTTTCTTTTGTTGTAGACGACCGAGACGAGAGCCGTAGTGGCCAAAGACCACGGCCAGGTTTTTACGAGCTCACTAACGGGCTCGGTTTCTCCTGGCGATTTTTAAAAATATAAATTTCTGCATTTTTGTTTTATTTAATTTTGTTTTTTTTATTAAATTTCAAACATTTTTAAATAAACGGCCTAATCTACCAGACTAGGCGAAAGAAATTTACAGTGTACCGATTCACTTTTCCCACACATTCCCACTCCCTCGTAATTCGGACTCAACGTTAAAGGGTGAGAGCGACAACTCACACCTATTTTAACAATATGAGTACTAGAATAATAAATAGAAAGAATAGATTTACGAGCCGAATAGATTTATTTCCCTCCTTTCACTCCATTCCTTCTTTCACTCCTTATTCCTATTCTACCTCCCTCCTTCCTAAACTCTCTCCCCCCTTTCCTCCTCTCTCTTACTCCTATTCTACCTCCCACCTTCCTAAACTCTCTCCCCCCTTTCCTCCTCTCTCTCTCTCCTCTTTTCCTCCAGCCTCTTCATCCATCCCTCCCCTTTCCCTTCTTCGTCCAAAATTTCCCTTATCTTTTCCCAACCCCCCTTTCCTCTGCCTCATCCCCAACACATCGATCCAAGACGTGCTCCCACGTCTCTTCTTCCCCCCCCCCCGCACATCCTACATCTCCTCTCTTCCTCCTCTTCCCAATATCTCCCCCCCCCCCTCATCTCGTTCCCCAGCCTATACCTCGCTATCCTCCCGTACCTCTCCTCTCCCCACCCTGCCCTCAAATACTTCGGCACCTCTTCCACTACGATCTCCCCGTACCACTTATTGTACCTGGCCTGCCTTATCCTGGCTCTTCTCTCCTCTTCCTGCCTCCTACCATCTTCCTTCCCATACCCCTCTCTCCCTTCTGTACTCCATCCTTTCTCTCTCCCATGCCGACAGTTCCACCCCCCCTTCCCTTTCCCTTTCCCTCACCTCCTCCAAGCACCACCTGGCCCACTCCCCTCCCTCCCCCTGCCTAGTTTACTACTTTATAGTATAGGATATAGTATTTACAGTATTCACAGCACCTCAGACAGTATTATAGTAGAATTCTAATTCTATTTTTATTTTATCTTATTTTATTCTACTTTATTGTATTTTATTTTACTTTATGTCATTTTAGGACATTTACTTTTTATTTCAGTTTATTTTATTCTATTCTATTTTATTTTATTTTATTTTATTTTACTGACATTACTATATTAGTTTACTTTACTTTACTTTCTTTACTTTACTTTATCCCATTTACGTTATGTCCCGATTATCGTGTAAGTGCATCCCACGGACATCTGTGGGGAAAGTCGCACGTCAGGTAGGTTTATGTTAATAAGGAGAGGGCCCGCCGGTAAGTAGACTGGCGGACGGCCTGGCTAACAAAGGTGAGTGATTATCACAGGAGGAAGCGACACCGATTGCCGGGGAGTTACCCTGGCTGATAAGCGAATGGACCTTCCAGGGATACTATCGGCTGGTAAGGTCCGGCGAGGGCAGCACCGGAAATAATCAGGTAGGTAAATTACCCGCGGTAGAGGTACAGGCAGGGTATGATACCGACGGCGGGGCAGGGTACTAAGGAACACGTCGGCGGTGGACAGTGGCGACGACGTAGGGTACTACCGCTACCGGTAATATACCTGCAAGAGAGATTAGACGTGCAGCGAAACTTCGCTGCCGATATATTATCTGGCGGAGGGGCCAGTTACCATAGCTGGTCTACCCTATTATGATACAGTTTTATTTACCTTATTTTATTTTATTTTACTTTATTTTATTTTATTATTATTCTTTTTGATTAGTTACCTCACTTTACTTTATTTTACGTTATCTTATTTTACTCTACTTTACTTCGATTATACGGCGACTTTATTCCACATTTTATACTACACATTCATTTATTTATATAGCCAGTTTATACATTATCGCATATAGTCTATCCTATTCTAGTCTATTCTATTTTTTCATTTATTTTTATATTATTATTTCATTTTTATTTTATCTTACTCTACTTTATTTCTGTTTTTATTTATGACTTTTCTCCGCATTTTATGCTACACATTCATTTATTTATTTAGCCAGTTCATACATTATCGCATATAGTATATCCTATTCTAGTCTATTCTATTTTATTTATTTCATACTATTATTATTTTATTTTATTTTTATCTACATATCTTACTTTATTCCATTTTACGTTATTTTATTTTACTCTACTTTATCTCGATTTTACGTCGACTTTATCCCACATTTTATGCTACATATTCATTTATTTATTTAGCCAGTTTATACATTATCGCATATAGTCTATCCTATTCTAGTCTATTCTATTTTATTTATTATTTTATTATTATACTTTATATTAACTACTTATTTTACTTTATTTTATTTTACGTTATTACATTTTACTCTACCTTATCTCGATTTCACGGCGACTCTTTTCCACATTTTATGCTACACATTCAATTATTTATTTAGCCAGTTTATACATTATCGCATATAGTCTATCCTATTCTAGCCTATTCTATTTTATTTATTTTACATTTGTTTAAATATCGCGTTAATTCGAAGCATATAAGAATAGTAGAATATTATTCGTCATCCGGTATTGTTTTCTGCGTATGTAACCGACTCGAGACTGTTCGACTCTCGTGTCCTCTACGCGAAAACAAGACAGGTTATAAAAACTGTCACATACGGATTTCTTCGAAACATCACGCGATCGACGAAACTACGCGTGATTTCGAGCTAACGTTTCGGCGCGTGTATAAAGAGAAGGTACGACAATAATAAGTTGGACAAAGACGAATTCAAATTCGTCTACAGCGCCGCTAGTCGGAGATTCTCCCCTCCGAATTTGACTAGCCGGGCTAGATCGTCACTCTTAACTTGGAACCGGCAGTGAGCAGATGGGCATACGATCCCGCTCCCGCGTAATTTCCAAGACGTTCGAATAGTTTCGAGTCACTCGAACTTTCGACGAAATTGTAAACGTGGGTTGGAAGTGCAGTACGAGAACGGATTGGGAATCCATCCGGTACCGTCAATACTTCAGCAAAAAAAGTTTACAATTTAAAATCAAAGAGTCGTTAACGTGGACAGGAAGATCATATAGGGATCGGATTGTATAACTATCCTATACCTTGAACTTCCAACACCCGTTTAGTATTTAAAAGTGTTGTATACTTTGACAGGAATTTCAACTTCGGACCGGATTGTAAAAAAATCATATACCGTGAACTTCCACAACCCGTTTACAATTTAAAGTATCCGTAAACGGGAACAACAAGTTCAATACGGAACGGATTGAAAAACAATCCTATACCGTGAACTTGCACAGGACGTTCAATACGGAACGGGTTGAAAACAACCCCATCCCGTGAACCTCCGTAGGACGGTCAATACGGAACGGGTTGAAAACAACCCCATCCCGTGAACCTCTGTAGGACGTTCAATACGGAACGGGTTGAAAAACAACCCCATCCCGTGAACCTCCGCAGGACGTTCAATTAGGAACGGGTTGTAAAACAATCCCATCCCGTGAACTTCCGTAAGCGGTTTACCAATTAAACAGATTAGGTCGGAACACGACCTGATCCAAAGACTGTAAAGATCTCACAGGTTATAATCCGAGATTTCGAATTCAGCAGTGGGTACGATCCACCTCAGCCTGAATACAGACACGTATCGCTGTAATCAGAGGTCGTGTCCGAAGTATTCAGCAGTGGCTACGACCCACCTTGTTCTGAAAAATAAAAAGTAAAAGAAAACACGTATCGCTGCAACCAGAGGTCGTGTTTAAGGTATCGAGATTGATTCTCGTACCTCTCTTGAATATCAAACGGTTCCGGAACCCACAATCCAGGGGTGTATAAAATACCCTGGGTGGATTTACCACCTTCTAGTCGAAGTGTGGGACAATTTAACTCCCAGCTTACGACGAATCGCAGAATACCTCCAAAGATCGCCAGTCTAGTACGGTCACTGTGCGTAGGACGATAATTCATTAAGCTACGTGGTGTCAGGCCCAATCGTAAGTCGACCCAAGGGCGCCGTTGGCACACCTGCATCACACCGTTCCCGTACGCACGCAATAAGGTGGTCAAAAGGGCCGAGGAGCGTTTACGGTTGCAGCCTTACAACCTCCATCCGTTACCCTCTCCTACGATAGTCAGAAACCTGCAGTCGGGAAAGAAACGAGGTTGAATCTCGTCTTCCCCAAAACTGCAATCAGCTGTTTCCCGGTTTAAAGGGAACGCACACGAACATATACAGTCCACTAGCTTAGCTGCGTAACGCGGCGGCTTGAGTTTCCGCTCCTGAGTGCGACAAGCACAACCAGGAGCGCGTGAACATTAAAACGAGACGGAGAGAGTGACAAACGTTACCGTATATTTACATCTCGTTCCGTCTCTTTTGTTTCAGAACAGCGTGACGCGAGCACACGCCAGACGCCGGTCAGACAGGCGAGGTTTTTGTCGCGTATAATTTAATTAAGACAGGCTGTTCGCATTTAAAGGTCCACATATAAACGACGTCGTCGAACTCTTTCGACGACGTGAAATTGTATATAACGTATGACAATTACTTTTCCATCCTCCTATTCCCTCGTGATCCGACCCCGTTAGACGAGGTTCTCAAATCAGTGTTTGAGCCCTCCACATTCTAACAACATTATTATTTTATTTTATTTTTATCTACTTATCTTACCTTATTTCATTTTACGTTATTTTATTTGACTCTACTTTATCTCGATTTTACGTCGACTTTATCCACATTTTATGCTACATATTCATTTATTTATTTAGCCAGTTTATACACTATCGCATATAGTCTATCCTTTCTAGTCTTTTTCTATTTTAGTTATTTTATATTATTATCTTATTTTATTTTATCTACTTATTTTACTTTATTTCATCTCAAGTTATTTTATTTTTGTTTAAATATCGTGTGACTCCGAGACGTAAAAACTCGCCCGCGATGCCCGTATCTATAATGAATTCGCGTAATTCTAGAAGGTTCTGCTGACGGAGAATTTTTTCTTCGTTAGATTAGTATACCGCGGCCATTTTCGTGTTTTTGCTAGCTAGCTTCACTGGAATTCTCGATTCTGAGAACAAATTCCAGAAATCGTGTTGTTAGCGCAGAGAGAGAGAGAGAAGAATCGATTTATTGAAGCGAGATCGACAGCCGAAACGCGGCAGCGCCGCGTCGTGGCTATGCGGCGCGTAGCCGCCCGGGCCCAGCTGCGCGATGCGCCGCTACGCGACTCTGCGCTTGCGCGACGGAGCCCAGCCGTGGCCGTCCATGCTTGCAGATCGTTACGGATCATTCGTGAGCCGTCGGCGATCAGGAGCAGATCCTGTGACGGCCTCTCCCATTTTCGTACGAAGCTCCGAGGAGAATGAGACGATCTCTCTCCTCGTAATCGAATCAAGTTTGCGGACATTGAGTTATTCAAGAAAAGTCTCTTCCTATTGAATACGGTTTGAGCCACTGTAACGGAGATACCGACATACTGGTTATCGCCTGGTGGTGGTTCGCCGTTCGAAGGGATCGAGGAACCCACTCGAATCGCCCGTCTGGTGTACCACATAGAGTGCACCGACTCGACCCGTGTGAGCTATACGGCGTACGAGCAACCGGAAGTTGGATACCCAGATATTGGTATCACTTCGCGGTGCTCACCGTGCACCGGGCTTTAGAGAACCCGCTCCAGTGAACCAGTCGTGAGGTGACAAGGTAGAGCACATGCGACCACTGGAGCAAAGGGGTTCGAAGCACCGGCCTTCCACCGCTACACCCACTACCAGATGTGAGTCGACCACACTGGGCTGTGACCGTAGGGTGGTTAGGAATTGCAAAGGACGTCGTCCTAATTCGGCGAGCCGCAGGCCAGTTCCTCGTGAAGGGAACCGCCGACGAGGGACCACGGCAGGCTGCCGGGCGATTCCTTCAAGGAAAGGAATCGCTGTCGAGGCAGCTGCGTGGGGTAGGCCGCAGGCCGTTCCTGAGGAGCCGCCGACGAGGTACCCGTACCTGGACGAGACGTCCTCTTGCGTGGGTCGCGTTCGAACGTCACCCGCACGGTGAGCGTGCTCGCGGGATATAGCCATTTGGAGCCTCACAACCTCCATTTGGTTTCCCGTCCGTGGCATTGCGAAGCGAACCCGGTAGATCAGAGGAAAACCTCGTCTACCCGGTTATGCGCGTCGGTGATATCGTAAAAACGACTATCACCGACCAAAGCAAAATAATACAGTCCACTAGCTATTGCGCTGAATTGCCAGTTAGCTCTCCCTCCAAGCACACCAGACTGTCGCTGGAGCGCGAGACAATCAGCTGACGAGCGCGTAATCGGTGACTTGTCCGCAAAATATTCATATTTGCCGGAATTTCTGTTACAGAAAACCTCCGACGCAGTAAGGAAGACGGAGAAAGAGGCGGACCAGGCCGAAACGGTAGCCTGGGTCCAGTTATCTTTATTTATCCGTTTTTCCCTAATTTGTAATAATATTTTTGTAAAAATAATAGTTTTTGGTTTATTTTTGTAATAAAACGATATTTGACAACTTTTAACAATTTCTCTACCCTATCTTCTCCCTCGTCCGAAACCACACAGTTAGAGCCCCTGAGTGCTCTAACAATTTTACTCTACCTTACTTCAATATTACGGCGACTTTATTCCACATTTTATGCTACATATTCATTTATTCATTTATTTATTTAGCCAGTTAATATATTATCGCATATAGTCTATCCTATTCTAGTCTATTCTATTTTTATTTTATTTTATTTTACTCTAACCGGTAATATACAGATGTGATATGATATGATATATGATATCACTTAAGCAAAATTTCAAAATTTCACTTATTACATCTTACATTTTAGCGTATATAGTAGCTACAATGCAATTATCTTATATTTTGCATATACATATAAAATGTCATCACATATCCTATGGGGCTGGAGTTATACTACCACATCGCATATCTATCTATCTATGTTAGAATCTAAGGGTTCTAACCGGGGTCCGGATGAGGGAAAGTTCAGGGAAAGTCAAGTCGACACAATTTATTTGTATTTTTCGCTTGTCGCTGCGCGACAAGCCTTTTATTTTATGAAAGTAATAAAAAAAGTAAAAAAATACAAAAATAAAAAAAATTCAAAATTATGAAAAGTAAACAATTTTTTATTGTCGGGCCGGGTTGCCCTATTGGCGTTGCCCTGGCTGTGGTCCTGGCCCTTGATTCCTGTAACTAAGGATCGACCAGAATTAAATACGTGATTGCACGTATCGTAAACACGCTCGTCAGCTGTTCGCCTCGCTCTCCTCGCGACTATCGTCGCGCTTGGAGGGGGAAGATCAGGTATCGTTGCGTAATCAAGTGGAATGTATTTTATTGTTGCTCGCGAATCGTTATTAATTATAGAGATCGTCGAGACTTTCGTCCGGAACAGCGGAGAATTGACTCGTAACTGTCGGAGGCTCTGTGTCGCCACGGACGGGTCACCAAATGGAGGTCGTAAAGCTCCAAGTGTGTGGATCCCGTGAGCACGCTCACCGCGCAGATCGACGTAGGTACGTCGTGCAAGGGAATTTCCTACAACGCTTTATAACTACTACACAGCACCGATTATTTCGGGGACTGTGCAGTAAACGAATTTACAGTAGGAAATCCCAAGCAGGTCCACCCTCACTATAAAGCCTACCCGGCGACCGTTTCTACGGGGACCGTATGTGGTAGGCGGCGTGAAGAGTGGGAGGCGCTTTGAACCCGAACTCCGCCGGTGGGTGTACGGTCGACTCGTACACCAACGGGGTTTTCGGATAGGGTTCGCAGTGACCTTTTGCACGGAGAGCTCTCCACGAGGCGGTACCGAACTATCGGTAAGACCTTTGGGAGGCTCCAAAGCCGTATAGCTTTAAAGGGATTCTAGGTGCGTGCACCCTGAGTCCCTTACGAGACGGACGAGAGACACGGCGACAGCGCCGCGTGACGGAAGACTCTCCCCCCTCACGCGCTCACTTTGGCAGCTCGTGCTCGTCCGTCACTCGTTATCAAACCACTGCCACGAGCACTTCGGTATACGAACACGCTCAGCAGTCGAATATACAAATAATTCGAGCTATCCGACCCGAGTCGAATTCTTCGACTACCCTCGGAGAGGCAAAGGAATTATTTGCGAGTTATAGTATCGAGCCAGTCGGTACACGACCGAGCTCTGTAAGCAGACTTAATTAATTCGGAAGAGGCTCGAAGTAATTCGAGTGCTTCCGGGAATCGATCCATAAACAGGTGTGGGAAGAAACCCTGAGTGGACTCAATCGTTTCCCCAGGAATAGAGGGCTAAGCTCATCCCAATTTATAGGTGCGAGGTTCTTTCGCACTTTTCTTAGTGCACGACTCCATAATCCAGGTGTGGGAAGAAACCCTGAGTGGAATCATCGTGCACTAGAAGATCGAGGTACAAACTCCTTCCTCCAATTGGCTGTCAGAAACGGCTTCGAACCCACCATACAGGAGTGAATAATACCCTGGGTGGATTTGCCGTCTTCCAGTCGAAGCGGGACACTTTTTTAAACCCCAGCTATCGGCGAAAGCTAGGACACGTCTAAACATCTCCAGGGAGTACGGTCCCTGTGCGTAGGACGGAGCATCCGACACAGCAACGTGGTCTCAGGCCCAACCGTAAGTCGACCTAAGGGCGCCGTTGACAAGCCTGCACCACACAGTGCCGTACGCACTTACAAAGGCGGTGAAGGGCCGGGGACCGGCTGAAAGGTTGGAGCCTTACAACCTCCCTCCGATCACCTTTTCCTGCGACAGTCATACATCAAAGTCTTAAATTGCAGTCAGAAATTGCAGTCGTGAAATTAGACGAGCAGAAATCTCGTACACGACAATAATAAGCAAGCGATTCCCGATTTAACTGGAACGCTCACATATACAGTCCACTAGCTTAGCTGCGCATCGCGGCGGCTGAGATCCCCGCTCCTGGGTGCGACAAGCACAGACCAGACGAGCGCGGAAGAAAGTAAGACACACAGCGTGACTCACGTTCACAGGTATTTAACGCCTATTCGTGTCTCTTTTCTGTTACAGGTTTACCAAACAGGATTAGCTGCAGCGGCGTCTGGCCGGGCAGACAATAATTACATAATCTCTGTTGTCAAAAACGTTTCAAAATAAAAGGCTTAGTCGAGTCATTCGAAGATTTTCCCCACGTAGGAAAAAAAAAAAAAAAAAAAAGCAGGTATGCGACATGGACATATCATGTCTTGTCTTTGTCTTGTTATATGTCTGCGTAGTTTATTTAGCTTAATGTGTGACGAGGCCAATTGGCTGAACAGGGCATGCGAGCCCAAGGGTTGCTACCCCTTACACTGCGAGCCTCTACGGGGGTTTTGGGACACGTACCCTCAACCTGCGGGTTAGGGTAGTGGTGACGAAGAGGGTGGGGGTGATTGGTACCCCCCCCCCATGTAGGCTACAGCCTGCAGGAAGATACCCCGGAGGGAGTCACCTGTGGGGTGGCTCCTCCGGGAGGAGGGAAGAGGTGTCGCTGCCGCCGCGCAACATCGGGCGGCCACTGCCCCGGGAGCGAAGTAATGTGTTAAACAATGCCGCCCTGGGGACAGTGCGGCGGAGGGGTTTTTGTCGGTAGGAATCCGACACTACCCCGGAGCCAGGCGCGGATTGTCTTATGTCAGATTTCCCCTCGCCTTAAAAAAAAAAAAAAAAAAAAATAAGGTCTGGGTTAGGGTCTGGTTAGGTCTTCCTCAGGGGCTGTGACCGGCAATCGTCACACTGATGCTTATCACACCGTAAGACTCCTGTTGGTCGTCGCAACGACCCATTCACAATTCTTTCTTGGGTTTTGTGAATGGTACGTATTAACGGCAGGAGGAACAGGGGCCTTGGCTTAACCGCCCGGGCCGCGAGTATGGCGACTCTATAAAATCGCCCTCTAATCCTAAGCTATGGTGCGCGGCGATGGGATGCATGGTTGGGGGAGAAGGCCCAATCCCGAGCGACCACCTCCGGGGGCACCTGCCGAGCCCCCGGAGTATAAGGCTTCCCCAGGCAAGGCGGCTCTGCCTGGGGTGACCACTCCTTCCTGACCACTCTCGTGGGTACACTTATGGAAGGTTTATCACAAACACAAAATAACCGGCCGGGAAATTTGGTTAACGGGCTGGCCAGCGTCTCGGTAGACGGCAATGTCTTCATGGACAAAGAAAATGGATGGACCACTTCTTGGTGGGGTTAAACCCACGGTCAGGAGTGTGGAGTTGGTTAATCCCCAGCTGGGTACCCACCTTGGAGGTGAAGTTGACCTCCTTAGGGTCAGCCCAGTAACAGTAGTTAGCCTGCAGCGGCTAAATGACGCCGAGTGGCGTAGGGCTGGGAGGGACTCCCCTCCACACAAGAAACATGATGCCGAAGGCCCGCGGCCTTTGGTGGGCGACGCGGCCCTTAGTGGTGTGGTGGCAATGTCGTGCGTCAGGGAAATCGTCACCCTTCTCGACAACGACTCCCAGGAAGGCAAAGAATGGGTGCCCAATCCTTGCGTCGACGATGAAACTGAGAGCTGAGTCTAGCGAGGAAGATATTGGGCCCGGTAAGAGGAAGAGGGAGTCGCCCAGGGGCTGGAAGACCCAGGGGTATTTTCGTGGACCCAAGGAAGTTGGGTCCTGGGATGAAGAACCTACCGAAGCAGGCAGCCCTCCGCAATATATCGGAGGTCATGAAGTTGGACGAGCTCCTGGGTCGGCTCAAGGAGCAGCTGGAGTCCGTCGTCAGGGTGGCAGACACCGCAAGCCACCTCAAGACGACGGACATTCGTGGGCTCCGCCTGGCTGCCTGGGTGGCAATGGTCAGCGCCGAAGAGCTTCATGGCAGAGCTGACCGCGCTGAAAATCTGAATAAGGCCGGCCGGGAGGTAATCATTCGCCAAGGCGAATGGGAGAGAAAGCGCCAAGGCCCTGGAGAAGAGGTTGGAGGTTGCCGACAAAACAGGCCACCAGCCTGTCCGAGACCGTCAGGGTTAAGGACAGGGAGTTGGGAGCATCTCAGGCGGGAGAGTGGGCCGCCTGGAGGTACAAGCAGGAGCAGCGGAGGCTGCTAAGAGCGGGAGAGGAGGTGGCCGGCGAGACGCCTGCCGGACCATGAACTGCCCTGTGCCCCACGACCGCGGCGGGAGGATCTTCTTCCGTCCACTTTCGCCGCGGGGACTCCGGTATGGAGATCGAGACGGCGTTCCCGGTACCGTCGTCTGCAGTTCGGACCGTCCCGACAGAGGAGGAGTGCCCCGAGTCCGGAAGCCCTTTAGTCGTCATGATGACCGAAGTGGTGAAAAGGGTTTCCGAGATGGCGGGGCATTTATCGGCCGTGGAAGACCGGGTCGATTCCCGGTTGGACGCGGTGTGGCGGGTTCTGTCCCGCCCGCCACTGGGGAAACGCCCGATGCCCCCTCTTACATCCGTGGGGGCGGCCCCGACTGGTACGACGAGAGGGCCAGATATGCTCAAGGGCACATCGAAGGGGCCGCGGTGGCGAAACCCGGGGCCGCGTCTGCCCCGTGAATGTGCCCGCGGCACCCCGAATCCAAATCAGGGCAAGAAAGGTGCTGGCAAGGTGCAACATGGCACGCCAGCGGCCAGAGGGGCGGATGTGCTGAAAACATGCGCCCCGAAATCAAAGGTGCCAGCGACGGCTGCACCTGCACCCCTCCCCCACCCCCCAAGGCGGACAGCGGCAAGTCTGCTCAGCCTGCTAAGGACGCCGCGCCAAAGTCCGCCCTGCCCCCGCCAACGATGGGCAGGGCACATGGGCGGAGGTGGTGAAGCGGGCGCGGAAAAAATGGGGTGGAAAGGGAGGGGGTCCTGCCGCACCCCCATCCACGCACCGCCAGTACTGCGGCTGGCAGCAAGAAAAAGGGCGGTGCCCAGCCTACGACGGTCAAGTTACCGAGGCTGCCGAAAAGTGCAGCAGTCTCGGTGACCGCCGCGACTGGGCGGGAAGGAGATTTGGGCCCTCCTCAATAGGGTGATGCCCGAGATTTGCAAAGATCTCGGGATCACCGATGCGGCCCACAGCGGCGGTCACCGGGGCGCTCTTTTTAGCGATCCCGGTGAACAGGGGAGGGAGAAGGCGACCGCCCTGAGGGCGCGTCTTGATGGGGCCCTCCAGGTTGAGGGTGTCCGGGTGGCTTGCCCCCAGAAGCAGGCCGAGTTGAGGGTGTCCGGCCTGTCGGAGGCAGCCACCCAGGGTACGGTTAGGGAGGCCCTTGCCACCACCGGGGGTGCGGCGCCACGGAGGTCAACGTTGGTGACCTCCGGCGGGACAGCTCGGGCATGTTCACTGCCTGGTCTCGCTGTCCCTTCGCGCCGCAACCAAACTCGCGAAGTCCGGCCGAATAGTGGTCGGCTTCCTCGACGCCCGGGTGGTGGTGCTCCCACGAGGCCGCTGCAGTGCCACCGCCGCCTGGAAATAGGTCATGTTCGGCAGCGGTGCACCAGCACCGTAGATCGCAGCGGTATCTGCTACCGCTGCGGGAAGCCTCCCACACAGCGAGGGAGTGCACGGCCGCCTCCCAAATGCCCCTTTGTGTGGGCACCGGGCGCCTGGCGGATCACCGTATGGGTGGAGCGGCTTGCCGTCCCCCAAAACGGAAAGGGAAAAAGGGGAATCGGGTGGGTGTGCCCCCATCCGCGCTTCCGGCCAATAGTAGGCCGGCGCCGCAGTCCGTCGCGACTGAGGTTCAGTTGGCGGCTTGTTCCCAGCCGTCCCCAGCTGAGGTGTCGGGAGTTGTCCCAGCCCCAGCCTCTATCGCGGCGGCAGAGAAGGTAGTGGGGGGCGCACCTGCAACCCAGCCGGTGGCGGAGATGATGGAGGTGGATGTGGCGCCTTGCGCCTCGGCGCCCTCCACCTCCACGAAATTAGAGGGTGTGCTCTCTGGTGGGGGTTCTGCAAAGCCCCCACTATTAATGGCAGCCCAAACACCGTGCGCGCCAGAGACCCTGATGAGGGTGTGATGGCTTCGTACGGCGGCAAGGATCCGGGGGGCGAAAACCCCCAGAAATCAGGAAGGGGAGGCCTGGGGGAGGCTGCGGCTGAGACCAGTTAATGTCTCAACGCCTCCTCCAGGCCAATTTGAACCACTGCTGGGGGGCTCAGGATCTCATGCTCCAAACCCTCCGGCAGTGGACTGGCTGTGATCGCCGAGCCCTATCGGGTCCCCAAGCACCCATGCTGGGTGGGGGATATCGGTGGGGTCTCGGCGATCACTTGGGAGTACGGGCACGGCACACGGCCGTGCTCCGTCGTCGGGAGGGGCCGCGGATTTGTGGCGGTGAAGTGGGGGGAACTGGTGGTTGCCGGGTGTTACGCGTCGCCCGTTATGGGCCTCAACGAATTTGAGGCGTACCTCGATGGGGTGGGGAGATGTATCTCCCCACCTCGCCCGTGGGGCACTCGTCCTGGGAGACTTCAACTCCCACGCTGCAGCGTGGGGTTGCCCCAGGACGACCGTGAAGGGCGACGCGATGGGCAGCGGGTCACGGCCTCGTAGTGTTGAACGAGAGGGCCGTGAGCACGTGCGTGAACGCACGCGGCGAGTCGGTCGTCGACATATCGTTGGCGAGCCCCGTCGTTGCGCGCCGTGTGTCCGACTGGAGGGTTGCGGAGGAGGTGGCCACGTTAAGCGACCACCTCTATATAACGTTCAGCGTATCCCCACACTCCAGTGCAAATGGACCCCACAGGGAAGCACACCCGGCGCCACGCTGGTCAGTCAAGAGGCTGGACCCGGACGCTCTTGGCATGGCGGCTTCCTGTGTGGCGTGGCAGGAGATGCCACGCCGGACCCTCGGCAATCCTTCTGCTGGGGCACGTTGGTTCCGGGAGACCATGACGTCGTTGTGTGACGCAGTCATGCCCTGGGCCACCGCCCCGAGCCGCCGGGGTCTGTGTACTGGTGGTCGGGCGAGATACAGGACCTACGCGCACTCGGTGCGTCCTCGTTCTGACGCCGTTACACCCGCGCCAGAAGACGGCGCGGTGCAACGGAGGCAGAGGTGGTGGGTTTGCGCTGGGAATTTTCTGGCGTCCAGAACCCTCCGCCGGGCCATCGCAACCGCGAAAGCCCTGGCATGGACGGAGCTCCTCGGCTCTCTGGATGCAAATCCATGGGGGCGCCCGTATCACATGGTTGCAGGGAAGCTGTGATCATGGGCGCCCCCGACTACAGAGAGCCTCGACCCCCAATTGATCGGGGAAACGATCAGCGTCCTCTTCCCGGTCGGGGTAGAGGCGTTCGAGTATCCCCCCGAGCCACAGCCGGGCCGCCAGTTTTGGTGGTCCGACGACCTGGGGGTCTCCGAGGAGGAGCTAGCCAGGGCCGTCCGGAGAATGGCATCCAAGAAAACGGCGCCAGACCGACGGAATACCTGGCAAGGCCTGGAGGGCTATAGCGGTGGGCGTCCTGGGTGCCGGCCTGGTGCGTGTCTTTGACGCTTGCCTGCGGACCGTCCAGTTCCCCCCCGTATGGAAGGTGGCGAGGTTGGTCCTCCTCCATAAACCACGGAAGCCCACGGACTCTCCATCCATGTACCGACCCATATGCCTATTGGACGAGGCTGGAAAGCTCCTTGAGCGCGTCATAGCGGCGCGTCTCGAGGGGCACCTGTCCCGCGTCGGCCCCGATCTGGCCGACCGACAGTTCGGCTTCCGCCGGGGCAGCTCCACGGTCGACGCCGTATCGACCGTGAGGACCCTGGCGGAATCGGTAATCTCCCGGGGGCGTGGCGTTGGCAGTCCTGTTGACATTGCCAACGCCCCTAATACGGTCTCCCGGGGGGCGATAGGCCGGGCAATCCAGTATCACCGAGTGCCCGCCTATCTATGCCGACTGATCGGGGACTACCTGCGGGACAGCATAGTCCAATACCCGGGTCGGAACGGGAAGGAGGAGGGAGCGGTGCACC
This sequence comes from Colletes collaris, assembly GCA_030068185.1. Classification (NCBI taxonomy): domain Eukaryota; kingdom Metazoa; phylum Arthropoda; class Insecta; order Hymenoptera; family Colletidae; genus Colletes; species Colletes collaris. The sequence continues at coordinate 101,861 of JASGYR010000212.1, read as the reverse complement.
GCGGCGTTCCTCAGGGGTCGGTCCTTGGGCCGCTCCTGTGGAACGTAGCCTACGACGCGGTGCTGCGGGCTGATTTTCCCGCCGGCGTGTCGTTGGTATGCTATGCCGACGACACCCTCGTGATAGCCGGCGGGGATACGTGGAGGAGGACCGTGGCCCTCGCGGAGGATGGGACGGCACAAGTCGTCGCCGAAGTAGAGCGCCTGGGGTTACGCGTGGCACCCCAAAAGACCGAGGCCATCTGGCTGTGCAACGTCAGTGGTCGCGGGGTGCCGCGCCAGGCTTCTCTACGGGTGGGCGGAGCCCAAGTCGGTGTGGGGCGTCGGATGAAGTATCTCGGCCTCACCCTGACAGCTACTGGCGTTTCGGGAATCATTTGAAGGGTTGGGCCCCGTATCGAGAGGGCAGCGGCCGCGTTATGCCGCATAATGCCTCCAATCTCGGGGCCCAACATGGCGGCACGGCCGCTGTATTTGGGAGTCGTCCGGTCCATGGCGCTTTATGGCGCGCCAATATGGGCCGGCGGCTTGATGGCGAATCGGCGGGGCATATTCGAGCCCCCTCCTTATCTCCTCCCAGGGCAGGGTGTTAAAGCCACCCCTCCCCGGGAGACGGCCGACTCCGAGAGGGCCCTGACACGACCTATCGCGTCGATGGTCGATCGACCCTCCCGGAAACCGTACTGGCAGTCGGCCAGGCCGGGGGCACCCCGCGCCAGGTGCTCGACGAGGCGGGCAGCAATCACCCGCTCGAAGAGCTTGCCCACCTCGTCGAGGAGACAGATGGGCCGGTATGCGGAGGGAGACTCCGCGGGCCGACCGTCCTTCCGGAGGAGGACCATCCTCGCCACCTTCCAACTGGGGGGGAATCGCCCGTCCCTCAGGCATCGGTCGAACAACCGCCTGAGGTCAGCCCCAAGGACGCCCTGGGTCAAGACCCAAACCCGGCCGGGCACACCATCCGGACCCGGGGCCGTGTTACGCGCCCCGAGCCGTCTGATGGCCGCGGCCAACTCCCCCTGAGTGACCCACAGTTCGGCCGCCCACTCCCTTGGGATCTGCCGCCTCCGCCGGAGGACGTGTTCCCCTCACCCGAATTGGGAAAAGAGTATTGACCACGTCCTCCAGCAGCCGGGGGTCAAGACCCTCGGTGACGGGGGGCGCCCACGGACGGAGCTTCTTCAGCACCACCCTGTACGGACGCCCCCAAGGATCGTCATCGAGGGTCTGGAGGAGATCCTTCCATGCCCGGGTCTTGGCCCGTTTGTTGGCGACCTGAAGGGCAACCCGCGCCATCCGGTATGCCTCATACAGGTCATCTGCCCTCGCTCGCGCCACGCCATCGTCCGGTCGTAGACGACCGCGCGCGCGGGCGTACTGGCGTCGGGCGCGGACACTCGCGACCCGCAATTCCGCGATCGCGGCCGACCACCAGTACACCGCCCGGCGAGGAGAAGCTCGCCCGATCCGGGGCATCGACGCGTCGCAAATGTTTGCAACTAGTACCCCGAGCCGGGCAGCCTCCTCCTCCATGCTTGGCAACTCGGACGCCACCTGCGGCCAAGTTGCAGCGAGGGCAGCTGCCATCAGGGCGTCCTTGTCCAGGCGTCGAAGCGCCCAGCGGCGCGGTGGGTGCCATCCGGGCGGCGGTGCCGGGACGCAGCCCCGGCGGCAGAGACCTCCATCCGGATATACCGGTGATCGGAGAGTGTCTCTGCCTCCGGGGCCACCTGCCAACCCGACACCATGCGCACGGCGTTGGGGGTTTTTTTTTTTTTTTTTTTTTTTTTCGTGGGGAAAATCTTCGAAAGACTCCTTCCCATCTCTTTTGGGGAGAGGCGGAGGTGTGTGGATTACCCGCGCCCATTATAACGGGCGCGGGACCTACCCACTAAAAACTCCCACGGTGACCCATACGCACGATTTGGGAGGATACCGGGAATCGCTCGAAGTATACTTCCGGTATCCTCCCGTGCCCGCGCTTTGCCCACCCGCGGGGACAAACGGTCCCCCGGTAATCGCCCTGTCTCATAGCGGCAGGACGAGGTCACATCGTCCTGCCGCCATCCGTCCCGGAGCCGCGCCCAGTGGCGGCTACGAGCCCCAACTCGCAACCGCCGCGACCCTTTTTCTACCCTCGGAGGCCGGCAGCTCATGGCCGCACCAGGCCACCGAGGGTGCCGCCCGTGCGCCGGGCCCGGACAGGAGGCACTGCCACCCCATCCGGTCCGACCTTACGCCGCCTGGCGGAGGCTCCTATCAGGACCCCCCTCCCAGCCTGGGTCATGCGCCACGCCGAGGGGGCCGCCCGCGTCGCCTGACGCCCAGGCGACGCTCTCTCGCCACCAAACGAGCGCGAGCTTCAGCACGCCGCTGACGCTCGCGCGCCCTTCCCGCGGTCTCCTTCTGCAACATTACGATTTCGCAGAAGGAGGCCACGGCCCTCCACTTCTCCTCGCTGCCGAACATGGCGCGCACCATGCCCGGCAATGAGACATCCCGCCCGATGACGCCGATCAGGACACGGCGTTCACCCTCCCATGCAGCGCATACCTCAAGGGTATGTTCCGCCGTGTCCTGCTCAGCGTCACAATGGCAGCAACGCGCCGTCGGCTCCTTCCCTATCCGGCACAGGTACTCCCGAAGCTGCCATGCCCCGAGAACACCTGTGCCATCCTGTAAGTGAGGCTTCCATGGTTCTGTCCAGCCACTCACATAGGAGTGGCCGAACAGCCCCGACTGTCCGGTGCCCCGCGGTAGGCAGAGCCAACCGCTCTTGCCACGCGTGCACCACGGACTGCCGGGCCTGGCGCTTCAACTCGCCCCTAGCAGGTTCCTGCACACCCGTGACCGCCCTCACTTTCGCGCGACGGTCGACGCGGTGACGATACATCATCGCGTGCGACTGCGCGAGGAGATCCATGGGCGGCATCCCCGCAAGAACCGTCACCGCCTCATGTGACACGGTCCGGTACCCGCGGACGACCCTTAGAGGGTTATATAGTCATGCCGCGCCGGGAGGCCGCCAGGTCGTCCGCCCAGACGGGGGCCCCGTATAGGACCACCGACTGAACCATTGCCACATAGAGGCGGCGAACTCGGCCCGCCGGGCCCCCCAGGTTGGGCAGAATCCGGCCCAAAGCCTCGACCATCCTCTCCAGCCGGGGGACCAGGCAGCGGAAATGCTCCTCGAAGCGCCAGTGGCTATCGAGGATCAGCCCCAGATACCTCATCTGGGGCTTCACCTCGATATTAGCCTCACCCACGCGGATCAGAGGGGTGGCGGATCCTGCCGAGGTGAATGGAACGCTATCACCTCGGTCTTATGGACCGCCACCGTCATCCCCATCCCTCTGATCCGGTCGACGACGCGTTGCGCCCTCCTCCGCGAGACGCTTGGCCCTCCTCAGTGCGCCCTGACGGCCAGCACCAGTGTGTCATCTGCATAACACACGGCGCTGACGCCGTCGGGAAGGTCGGCCCGCAACACTGCGTCGTACGCGATGTTCCACAGGAGTGGCCCGGAGGACCGACCCCTGCGGAACAAAGCAGTACACCTCCCTCCGCATATGCCCATCCCGGCTCGGATACTCGATCCACCTGCCGCGGAGATAATCCCCGATGACCGCCCCGAGACAAGGGGGGACCGGATGATATTCGAGCCCCCTCCTTATCTCCTCCCAGGGCAGGGTGTTAAAGGCGTTGGCAATATCCAAGGGTATTGCCAAAGCCACCCCTCCCCGGGAGACGGCCGACTCCGAGAGGGCCCTGACACGACCTATCGCGTCGATGGTCGATCGACCCTCCCGGAAACCGTACTGGCAGTCGGCCAGGCCGGGGCACCCTGCGCCAGGTGCTCGACGAGGCGGGCAGCAATCACCCGCTCGAAGAGCTTGCTCACCTCGTCGAGGAGACAGATGGGCCGGTATGCGGAGGAGACTCTGCGGGCCGACCCTTCCTTCCGGAGGAGGACCATCCTCGCCACCTTCCAACTGGGGGAATCGCCCGTCCCTCAGGCATCGGTCGAACAACCGCCTGAGGTCAGCCCGGCGGACGCCCTGGGTCAAGACTCCAAACCCGGCCGGCACACCATCCGGACCCGGGGCGGTGTTACGCGCCCCGAGCCGTCTGATGGCCGCGGCCAGCTCCCTGAGTGACCCCCAGTTCGGCCGCCCACTCCTTGGGACTGCCGCCTCCGCCGGAGGACGTGGTCCCTCACCCGAATTGGGAAAAGAGTATTGACCACGTCCTCTAGCAGTTGGGGTCAAGACCAGATTCGGTGACGGGAAGGCGCCCACGGGCGGAGCTTCTTCAGCACCACCCCGTACGGGCGCCCCCAAGGATCGTCATCGAGGGTCTGGAGGAGATCCTTCCATGCCTGGGCCTTGGCCCGTTTGATGGCGACCCGCAGAGCAACCCGCGCCATCCGGTATGCCCCATACAGGTCATCTGCCTCGCTCGCGCCACGCCATCGTCCGGTCGCAGACGACGGCGCGCGGGCGTACTGGCGTCGGGCGCGGACACTCGCGACCCGCACCGCGATCGCGGCCGACCACCAGCACATCGCCCGGCGAGGAGAAGCTCGCCCAACCCGGGCATCGACGCGTCGCAAATGGTTGCGACTAGTATCCCGAGCCGGGCAGCCTCCTCCATGCTTGGCAACTCGGCCGCCACCTGCGGCCAAGTTGCAGCGAGGGCAGCTGCCATCAGGGCGTCCTTGTCCAGGCGCCGAAGCGCCCAGCGGCGCGGTAAGAGCTGGACGACTTCCTCGAGGCATTCCAGACATATTTTGTGCCCAGTACATCCCGCATGGACCTAGCAGACGAGATCCAGAAACGGCTTCAGCGCCCCCAAGAATCCGTCAGGGAATACGTCATGGCCCTGACGTACCTCATGAACCGCCACGGCAGCTACCTTCTAGAAGACCAGCTGGACCGCCTCCACCGAAACCTACTGTACGAGTACCGAATGTATGTCCGACGAACCGATTTAACCACCGTGGAGATCTACTGAAACGAGCCGGCGAGATGGAGCAGATCCAGGCGGACCATAAGACGGACCCTCGTCTCGCTGCACTACCAGTACCGACCCGTGCTCCTGGCCGCCCCCGTCATCCGACCCACCGCCGGGGTTGGCCAAAGCGGACTCGCAACGGCCGCACCAGCCTACGACCGAGACTCTTGCTGCTGGAAGTGCGGCCAGCGCGGCCACCAGCGCTACGAGTGTCGCCGAAGAGGAAGGCTCTTCTGCTCCTTTTGTGGCGCCGAGGGCACCACGACGAGGGACTGTCCCTGTCAAGCAACGCCGGGAAACGCCACCGGGCCAGGGCCAAGGGGAGCCGCCCGACCGGCCCACCAGCCACCGCCGACTCTCGCCAGTAAACGCAGACCCGCGCCCCTAACACGACAACAAGAACGGGCGAAACCACTACCAAGCGCTGGTAGACACCGGAGCCACCAGGTCCCACCTCCGGGAGGATGTTGCCACCGTGGCCCGTCGGCAAGGAGGGCGACGGATAGTCACCGAAGCCCAAGCCCGACTCGCCGACGGGTCCCTCGTTCCCGTCACCAGGGAAATCGCCGTCCCGGCCACCATCGACGGCCGCCGCCTCGGCAACACATACGCGGTACTACCGCAGCTGGCCCAGCCTGCCATTCTGGGCATGGATCTACTTGGCCGCCCGGGCTTACTCTCGCCCTTGGCTCTCGCCTGGGACCTCTTTACCCCGAAAGCGCCAGCTTAGTCCAGACCGGGCTCCAAGGGAGGTCTGGGGGGCAAGACGCTGCGCTGCGACGTCTTCTGGACCAGGAGCTACCAAAGTTCCAAGATCTTCGCCCAACTACCCACCTGACCGAACACCGCATCCGCCTGAAGACGCCGGAGCCGGTAAAACAACGCTACACGCCGCGAAATCCGGTGACCCAGGCTCTCATCGACCAAGAGGTCGACAAAATGCTCGCCGACGGCATTATCGAGCCGTCTTGTAGCCCGTGGAGCTCGCCGGTAGTGCTCATCCGCAAGAAGTACGGAAAACACCGCTTCTGTGTCGACTTCCGGCGAGTCAACCAGCAGACCGAGAAAGACGCCTACCCACTGCCGCAAGTGCAGGCCACGCTGGACAAGCTTCGGGAGGCCCGGTTAATTTCAACGCTGGACTTGACCAACGGATACTGGCAGGTCCCGCTCGCTGCTGGTAGCCGCCCGATTACGGCTTTCACCGTCCCCGGCCGAGGGTTATACCAGTTCCGGGTTATGCCGTTTGGGCTACACTCCGCACCAGCCACCTTCCAACGGCTGCTGGACCACGTCATCGGTCCTGAGTTGAGCCACGCGCCTTCGCCTACCTCGACGATATCATCGTGCTAGGGACGCACGTTCGAGGAACACCTCCACAACCTGCGGGAGGTGTTGCGACGGTTGCAGCGGGCCCAGCTGCGCATTAACCCCGAGAAATGCCACTTCTGCCGCCGCGGACTTAAGTACATGGGGCACGTAGTCAACGATGAAGGGGCAGTGAAAACGGATCCCGACAAGGTGGAAGCCATCCACCGAGTACCGCCACCGACCAACCTACGGGAACCTGACGCTTCCTCGGGATGGTATCCCGGTACCGCCGCTACGTACCCCGTTTCTCCGACCTCGCCGCACCGCTAACCCGACTGCTGGAAAGTGCCGCCGGTGGCAGTGGACCACCACCGAAGACACCGCCTTCCAGAACCTGCGACATCACCTCGCTACCGCCCCGGTACTTACTTGTCCGGACTTCGAGCGACCGTTTACGCCCAAACCGACGCCAGCCAAGACGGACTCGGGGCAGTCCTTTCTCGGAACAAGACGGCGCGGAACGCGTCGTCGCCTACGCCAGCAGAACGCTGAACCCGGCCGAACGGGAATTATTCCGTCACCGAGAAAGAGTGCTTGGCCGTGGTATGGGGCATCCGCAAAATGCGAGCCTACCTGAGGGATAACGGTTCACCGTCCTCACCGACCACCAGGCTTTGAAGTGGCTCCGCTCCATCGATAGCCCGTCCGGCCGCCTGGCTCGCTGGAGCCTCGAGCTCCAGCAGTACGATTTCGACATCCAGTACCGGAAGGGTGAGAACAACCTCGTGGCCGACGCGCTCTCCCGACAACCCGAGTTATCCAGCCTCGATACAGGCTGCCGGTGGTACGCCCGTACCAAGGAAGCGGTTATCCAGGAGCCGGCCAAACACCCAGACTTTTGCCTCCGCGAAGAGGGTCTCTTCCGCCGTATCCCCGACGCCACGGGATTGCACCTGACCAGGAGTGGAAGCGCTGCATCCCGCTACCGCAACGGGACGAAATATTGCGGGCCGCCCACGCGGCACCCACCGCCCGCCAGCTGGGCAGCGCCAAGACCTGCGCCCGCCTAGCCCAGCTCTACCATTGGCCGGGCATGTTTCGCGATGCCACCCGCCACGTTCGCCACGGCCGCTCGTGCCTCAAGTACAAGGCCTTACAGCGGGCGCCCGCCGGGCAAATGTTCACTACCCCCGCCGTCCAGCCATGGGAGGTAGTCGCCGCCGACTTAGTCGGCCCGCTGCCCCGGTCAAAGGGGGGCTTCACCACGCTACTCGTCTGCCAGGACAAATTCACCAAATGGGTAGAACTGCACCCTCCGCACCGCCACCGCTGTCGCTATTGCCCGGCTACTGAAGCAACACGTGATCTCACGCCCCGGGAGCCCCCGCCGCCTGCCCACCGACCACGCCCGACCGTCCGTCGGCAAGGAAACGGCCGCCAGATGCCGCCAGTACGGCATCCAACACCGTACGACACCACCGTAAACCCGCAGTGCAACCCGGTGGAACGGACTAACCGGGTAATCAAGACAATGATTGCCCAGTTCACGGAAGAAGACCACCGAACCTGGGATCAGTGGCTCCTCGAGCTCACCTACGCCTACAACACGGCGCACCACGACACCACCGGCCAGACTCCGGCATTTCTAAACTACGGACGGAGCTACCGATCCCCGATCCAGCCCGAATCCGTTCCCCGGATGCACCTGATGAGCCGGGAACCACCGACATCACCACATGGCGCCAACGCCTGTCCCAGCTTCAGGACGCCTACCAGCTGGCACGGTGGAGCCAAGCAAAGGCCCACGAAGGGCAGCGCAAGGTATATAACCTTCGACGTCGGGACTGGCGGCCCCAGATCGGGGACGAGGTAATGGCCTTGGAACATCACCTCAGCGCCGCCAACCGTGGCTTCAACGCGAAGCTAGCCCCAAAATATGCCGGTCCCTTCCGCGTGGTCGGCTTTGAAGGACCAAACGTAGTTCGGTTACGACACCGCGGCGCCAGGATCGCTCGCGTCCATCTACAGGACCTCAAACTCTGCGCGCGCACCGAGGACGAAGGAGTGGGGACGCAACCGATCTCCCCACACCCCGCGACCGGGTATAAAACCCGGCCAACCAGCCGACACCGGTCAGTTGAGCTCCAGAGTAATGCCGAGGACGGATCTCGTCGCTTCTCGCCAAGCCGGCACAAGCGCCCAACCGGTGGGGTTAACCCACCAGCGGCCCATCGAGGCCCGGCCACGCGCCGGTCCTCGAACACCGCACCCGCCAGCACCGAAGAGAGGACCACCGGGCTAGGACGAAGAGAGGATACGGGCCGGCATCCGGGACTCCGCCGTAGGGGCCATCGACCTCACGGTCTCCCGACCGGCCCACCAGCCCGACCTCGTCAAAGGGATGGCCGCGATGACTGTGGCCTCCCCGCCAGCCGGGGTAATGCGAATCGGCCGACCCGGCCAGCCGTCCGCCGGGTCAGCCAACTCCAAAACCACCGGGTCCGATTGACCCTGACCGCCACCAGGCCACGAGGGGGTGCCTTCCCCCACCAGGGGACCAACCACCGCCCAGCGGGCCTCCAGCCCGCAGCCCGCAGCCCGCAGCCAGCTCAAGGAAGCGGGCCCACCAGCCGCCACCCAGCCGGCCAGCCACCAGCCGCCGGACCACCGATCGGCCAGCCACCGGGCCTTCGGCCACTAGCCGGCCGTCCAGCCAGCCCTCCAGCCGGCCTTCCAGCCAGCCCTCCAGCCGGACTTCCAGCCAGCCCTCCAGCCGGCCTTCCAGCCAGCCCTCCAGCCGGCCTTCCAGCAGGCCCTCCAGCCAGCCCACCAGCCGGCCTACCGGACGACCCGCCTCGGGCCCTCCACCAGCCCGTCGGGCCACCTCCGCCAACGCCCCTACCCCAAGCCCCCGACCGAGCCCGCGAGCAAGCAGTCGACCGACACCGAGGTCGACGTAGCGACCGAAACCGCGGCCCAAGTACGGACCGAAGACCGAGCCCCGCCGCGGTGGGCCCCCGACGGCGATACCGTCCGCCTCAACCCGGCACGGTTGAGGATCGGACGGCGGTACTCGATCCTCGCGCGCCTCGCCGCCCTCGAGGTGACGAGGCACAGGAACGGCACCATCATGGTGCGCCCCGCACTCCGTCCCCATCGAACCCTAGGTTAAGCTAGCCTGTAAGTTATGTATACCGCCTAATAAACAGAGTATGTGTATCTATGTGTCCGGACCAAGTCCCCCCATGTCTAATGTTAAGCCAGCGTGACGCGACGAAGCGTCCGCGCTCCGGAAGAAAGGGGGGGATGTAACGCCGATATCCCCTCCAAGGCGCTGACCGAGCGTCGTCGCGCTATGTCTCCGCGGCCGATAGTACCGCGCCCGGCCGCCAGGCGTCCGTGCCTTCGCGCAACCGATCTCGCGAGGCGCGCATTAGTCACGCGACCGCGAAGCGGCCGCGAATTCGCGCAACCGAATACCGCATCCGCGGATTATAAGAACCGAGCTATCGGCCGGAGACGTCGGACTCGTGCCCAGCTCGCCGAAGCCCACTATGGTGGTGAAGAGATTGATTGCCGTAGTTGCGCCACAATCTGCACGAGTCCGAATTTGGAAACACGAGAGTGCGAGGGGCACCCTCGTGACCGAACCGCCATACCTCCGTCAGTGGTTACCCTAGTAACCGACAGTCCGCTCCTAGTATTCCTACCCGGGCCCTGCCAAGACGCCCGCCTTGTGGTAAGCGTCGGCAGGGTATTGCTTCAGCCCGCTCCCCCGCCACGGCTTTTGCTCTGACCTAACCCATCCGTCAATGGTTACCCTAGTAACTGACAGTCCGCTCCGCTCCACCCTTCCTACCGGGGCCCTACATCGTCGCCCGCCTTGTGGTAAGCGGCAGTAGGGTATTGTACTCCTACCCGATTCACCACCTCCGCTGCTTCTGACGACCCACCGACCGTCAATGGTTACCCTAGTAACTGACAGTCCGCTCTTACCTTCCTACCGGGGCCCTTCCTAGTCGCCCGCCTTGTGGTAAGCGGCAGTAGGGCATTGTCTCTCCTCCCCTCTACCGAGCGACCGAACGCTAAACCTGTAGCTGCTAAGGACCCGTTACTTTTAAGATTGCTGCGTCCGCCGTTAAACATTGTCCGCGTCCGAACACTGTCTGCGTCCGCCGTTAAAGATTGTCCGCGTCCGCCGTTAAACATTGTCCGCGTCCGAACCACTGTCTGCGTCCGCCGCTAAACATTGTCCGCGTCCACCGGTAGTCATAAGCTGTGTCCGCGTCCACCGTTTTTGGCAAACACGGCCCGCCTTGTACAGCAATAACGAATAAACGTCTACAAAACCGTAACCGCCTCCGTCACTCAACGCACCGAACCTTGGGCAGCCGACTGAGTCGGCCACCACCTTCCTCCGCGTCCCCCGATCCGAAACGGACCGTCACACGGGGAACGGTCACAAAGGGAACGCACACATAGATAAATACAGTCCACCTGTTTCGCCGCCTAACGCAGCGGCAGAGAATCCCCGCCCCTGAGTGCGACAAGCACAGCTAGGAGCGCGAGAACTTCAGAACGAGACGGAAAACGTGACTAACGTTACCGTGTATTTACACCGAGTTCCGTCCTTTTTGTTACAGATAAGAGTGACGCCAGCCGAAGACTCGTCGAGCGAGAGACGATTAATTTTTCAGTTATTAATATCGGCAAACGGCCTACAAGTTCCTTTTTTATTTCTGATTTTTGTTCTGAATTATTTTATTTTGTCTTGAATTATTACGAGTTTTAAAGTTTCGTCTTGTTTTATTCTTTTTCCGATTAAACGGCGTCGTCGACAATCGACAACGCGAAAATACAATCAAAAAGAAACGATTTACTTTTTCCTACGTCCTACTCCTTCGTAATCCGACACCTGTTAGACGAGGTTCCTCAAATTAATATTTGAGCCTCCATATTCTAACATACTTATATATGCATATTTCTTCTTCTTTTCTTTTCTGTATGCGCACACAAAATTTCATTCACTGTTTCCAATGTGTATATAATAGTTTTACAGAAACAGAAACCAAACAAATAATAAGAGGAAACGAGGCGCCCGCCTGCTGCACTCGCTAGGGAAATCGCTGGCGTTTGCGGGGTTAGGGACAGGGGGACAGGGAAATTTGAATGTGTTACTCTTATCAGGGGTGGTGACGCGACCATTACATGATCATGTACACGACATACAGGTACATCAGCCTAGGTCTGGTCGCAGACACACACACACACATACATTATAAAACACACACATGCTGTACTCTCCGGCTCAGGGGGTCATTGTTAGTACACATTAACACAAACCACGCAGGTTTCAGGGTTAACAATGGAGCTAGGGGTGGGGGAAGGGTACACATAACCGCCCAGTCGGGGTCTGGCAATCCCGACTTGGGCTCCTGGCCACAATAAGACATGGACATGGACTATTCTAAGAAGAACACGGTTACCGGACCAGGGGACTTCGACCACCAGGTCCCGGCCTGACGGTTGGCGAGCGAGAAGGCCGCCGCAGGTCGTCATCACACGACTTCTCTGTGCACCTGGTGGGCACCGGGCCAGGGCACATGGCAATGCAACCGGGCGGGTAAAGGGGAAGGGGGCCAGAAAGACCAAACTCAAGTGCAGGGGGATTGGCTCCGGCACGAGAAGAGACTCCGGTGGGGAAACCGACTCGGAGGTCTTCCGGACACCGGTTCTTGAGAGGACAATCTCCCTGACAGGGGTTACGAGGCGGGAAACGCCGGCGAGGGCTAAGCACGGGGTCGCCGATTCTCGTCGTTGGAGGTATGAGCAAATAGAAATTTTTGCTCGTGCCCCCAAGATTAAAAGGACGCCGCCGAAATGACAGCGTCCAGGGAGGTGCAGGTAGTCTCTTCAGACTCGGGGGGGGGGGGAATACCACAAAGAAGAGGACGATTATCGAGGGCGCCCCGCCCTGGGATCTAGCCCACCGGCAAACGTAGGGGGGTATGGTCCCCGGTACAAAAGGGGGTTACGCAAACGACTGCGCAGGGGAAACGGTGAAGGGGAGATCCGGTTCACAGGGAGCAGGAGAAAATGTAGAGGGTTCGAAAGGGATTAATCGCGACAATATCCTGGGGCAAATGCGAAGGGTTGATGTCAGCATGGAGTTGGACATCGGCCGGCTGGAGGAGGAACTCAGGGAGATAGCCGACTTCCTGGATGCCGACAAAGGTACCGGCTTTTTCTCCTCCTCCTGCCGGATGAGGATTAAAAAGTGCGGGACGATCCTAATGAAATTAGGGGTAAATGGAAAAAGCGAGGAGGAACCTGACCACCATGGTGGCTAGGTATGGCAGGAAAAGATGAAGGGGCTAAAGAGGTGCCTGCCACTGCAGAGGTGGGCACGCAGACGGTGACTGTGTCAAGGAAAAATGGGGGGACACAGACGGTGGAAGTTTTGGCAGAGGGAGAAACTGAAGGGCAGGGAGGTGCGGGACAAACCACCTCCCTGACAGCGAAGAGGAAGGGGGGCACCCCCCCTACTGATGCAAGAAACCCCGATGGGGGTAGAAAAGTCAGGAGGAGGTGCCTCACGGTCGGGGATACTGGGGAAACGGGCGACAAGGCCCCCGGAGTAAGGGAAGGAGGAAGAGGGGGGGGAAGAGGGGAAACGGCAAGAAGAGATGCTTTGGGCCCCCTTCCCAGTGTCGCAGGAGAGGCCAGGCCATTGGAGGGACAGGAGGCCCTTCCGAGGGCTTGGAGGTCCAGAAGAGAGCAAGGAGGAAAACAAAAATTTGCAAGTAGGGCTAAGACCCAGGCCGACGGGCTCCAGGGAAGGGACGATGCCGGCAATAAAGGACTGAAGGAGCAGGGCGCCGCTGGGAAGGTCCCAAGGGCCCCTAAGGGCCCCAGAAATGAGGCCATTACGATTAAGGCCTCCGAAAGTGACTTATGCCGAGGTCTTCCGTTCCATCGCGGGCAAGATGGGCGGAAGACTTGGGAGGTCCAAAGGTCCGGAAACCAGGACGGGGACCTCATTCTAGAACTGAGTGGAAGGGGAGCGCCGCGGCGATGTCGGAGGCCATCCGCGGTGTGATGGGGAGGGCTTTGTGGTCAATTTTCTTACTCCCAGGGTGGCGATCGATGTTAGGGATCTCGAACCTATCTTTCTGGGAAATTAAATCCTGACGGCGGTGGCAGAGCACTGTGGCGCAGTGGGCACCGGGGATGCAAAGGTATAGGTGGTTAGGAGCACCTTCGGCGGTGGTAGGTTGGCGGTCTTGGAGGCCCTCAGGTGGACGCAGGTGGGCGATTTCGAAAAGGGGCCAAAGATAGGCTTCACCGTCTGTCGCCTGAGGGTGGCCCCAGGGTGCTATGCTGCAATGGATGCCTTGACTTTGGGCATCTGAGGGCTTTCTGTCCGTTGGGCAGAGGGGGCCCTAATCTGTGCCACAGGTGCGGCCAGAGGGCCACGTGGCGCGGGCTCGTACCTCTCCCCTAGTTGCATATTATGCAAGCGCAGGGGGTATGCGACCGGAGGACTGGGGCACCCTCGGGGTCGGGGGTCTGCCCGGTTTTCCGGGAGTATCTGCGCGGGGTGGGGTGATCTAGTGCCTTCACGGTCCTGCAGGTAAACCTGAACATGCGGTGCAGGCTTGCTCAGGACCTGCTGCTTCGGACGGCCGACTCGGTTCGGCGGACGTCGTGCTGGTTTCAGAACCGTGCAGGGTCCGTCCGGACTGGGTGGGAGACGTCTCGGGGTCAGCGGCCGTGTGGGTCACCGGAATAAACGGGCTGCGCCACGTGACCGACAGCGAAACTGTCGGTAATGGTTTTGCCGCCGTCAGGATTGAGGAGATCACGGTGTGCAGTTGTTATTACACGCCGAGACATGGGCCGAGGGAACTGGACGCCACCCTCCACGAGCTTTAACTCGAAAGGGCCAGCTGGGGTAGGGCTGTCGTTGAGGGTGATTTCAACGCCAGCTCGCCCGCGTGGGGGTCCAGTGCCTTCGACGCCAGGGGAAAGGGTGTTGCCCTCCAGGGGGTCTTTGACATAATGGGACTTGTCCCAGTCAGGACCTCTGGGGGGCACACCTTTGAAAGAAATGGGCGCACGTCTAAGATAGATCTCTTGGCGTGCGACCCAGCGACGTTGCGTGGTGTGACGAGGAGTGAGGTCTTGCAGACCTACTCCGCGTCAGACCACAAATATCTTCTGCACACCGTGGGGGGTAGGGCCATGGATCGTGCTCCCCGCGACAACGGAGGGGTTGGAGGGTGAATACCTTGATGAGAACGCGCTTCGAGGCCTTCGACCGGCTCACTGCTGGCCTTCAGGCGCCTTTCTGGGACGAGGAAGAAATGGAGGTCTTCCGACGCCTGTGAGGGGCATGGTCTGCCAGTATGGACCCCGCAGGCAGACCCAGTGGCTAGGCGTTCAAAGGCGTGGTGGACCCCGGAAATCGCGGAACTCCGGCGACAGGTCAACCGGAAACACAGGGCCTATCAGAGGGCTCTGAAGCGTGATAGGCCCTGGACCGGAGTCCTCCATGATGGCTACAGGGAGGCCAGGAAGGCCCTCCGAAGAGCGACAATAAAGAGCAGAATAGAACCCTGGAAGAGCCTGTGTGGGCAGGTCGAAGGTGACGTGTGGGGTAAACCCTATAAAGCAGTAATGAGAATCGTTAAGCCTTTGGTCGGACCCGCCTGTACTCCGGCGGAAAAAGCCAGGGTGGTCGTCGAGGCGCTGTTTCCAGGGCTCTGGGGAGCCTCCTCCGGAGCTTTGACCCGGGCGGGAGGCGGCTTTCGAGGGTTTTGAGCCGGTGGAACCTAAGGAGGTCGTGGAGGCTTGTTCGAAGCTCAGGCTTGACTGGGCCCCGGGTAGGGACAATGTCCCGGAAGGGTAGTGGCGGCCATTATCCGGAAAAGGGCCGCGAAGGTGGCGTACCTTTCAACAGTTGTCTGTTGAGGGTTCACGCCCCCACAGGATGAGGGAAGCAGAGGCTGGTCCTGATCCGGAAGGGGAGGGACCCTGGGTCCCCCTCCGCGTACCGACCCCTCTGCCTCCTCAGTGTGTGGGCCAAAGCCTTTGAGATGGTCCTAGGGAAAGGCTGATGGCCGCCATCGGTCCTGACGGGTTTTCGGACAGCCAATACGGCTTCCGAAGGGGACGTAATACGGCTCAGACCCTCGAGGTGGTGGCAGGGGCGGCCAGGAGGCGAGAGCCAAGCGTAGGTTCTGCGTCCTGGTCGCCCTTGACGTGAGAAACGCCTTCAATACACTGAGGTGGGAGGCATATCCTGAGGCAGGTGTCGCGCGAGGAATCCCGTTGTTCCTCATCAGATTCTGGTGGGTTAGTTTAGGGACTGCAGGGTGTGGTACCACACCGAAGAAGGGCCCAGGCATATTGTTGCCGAGATGGGGGTCCCGCAGGGCTCGGTGTGGCGCCCTGCCCTGTGGAACCTCACGTACGACGGGGTTCTCAGGAGCGACCTTGCGCCGGGATGCCGGATTGTGGGGTATGCCGACGATATCGCCCTGGTCGCGACGGCGGCGACGATCGGGGTTCTGAGGAGCAGGTTAACCACTCCATAAGGGTGGTTATGGAGTGGCTAATCGCGCACGATTTGGAGGTAGCACCCTCCAAGACGAAGGTTTCTCCCAAACTCGGACGAGAATAGGGGGCTTGAAAGTCACTGTCGCGGGAGCAGAGGTGAGACCCAGCACTCAGATAAAGTACCTGGAGGTCACCTTCGATGGAAGGCACAGTTTCCGCGTTCACGAGGAAACTGTGGTTTCAAGGGCGGTACGAGTCATGGCGGCTCTGGCTCGTATCATGCCAAACATCGGAGTGACCCGGACAGGCCAAGAGTATGTTCTATTATCGGGTGCTGGAGTCGATCCTTTTTACGCCTCCCATCTGGACGGAGGCATTGGAAATAGAAGCAAATAGGATAAAGCTTAGAAGGGCCCAGAGAGTGGGACTGTCCCGGTGGCGAAAGCGTATTGCACCGTGTCCCTGGACGCCGTTAACGTTCTGGCTGGGTTTCACCCATTGAGATGATAATTGCTGAAAGGGCGGCCCTTTATACATTGGAGAGGAGTACGACGGAAAGGGCCGAACGAGAGACCGAAAGATCGAGGATCCTCGAGGGCACGCTGCAGGTATGGCAGCGTCACTGGAGCGAAATGCTGCGGAAAAATCACGTATGGGTGGATCCCCAGCATACGTAAGTGGGTTGGGAGGAGACACGGTGCCCTCACGTACCATCTCACCCAGGCGCTTACCGGTCACGGGAGTTTTAACGAGTTTAGACACCGGATCGATAAGGCGGCCTGTAGTACGTGTTGGTACGTCTGCGGGGCGACAGATACTGCGGAACACACACTCTGCGAGTGTAAAAAATGGGAGGATAAAAGGAGGGAGCTGGCTGTGGCTCTCAGGGTGTGGAGGGTCACGGTAGGAGAGATGGGGAGGAAGATGCTGGAGAGCAGCGAGGACTGGGAAGATATCCGTGTATATGTTACGGAGATAATAACTGAGAAGGAGGACTTTGAAGGGGAAATCGACAGAGCTCGGCGAAGAGGCCTTCCTCCCCTCACCCTCCACTCTCGCCGCCGCAGTAGTCTATCACCCGGGAGAAAAGGTCTTGTGTAACACGTGTGGACTAAACGTTAAATAATGTTAAGTGCCTGAAAACCTGTGGCCCGCGTGCAACGGGGACGTTTTACAACTTTATCTGCTATCTATCTATTTATTTATATTGTTAGAGCACTCAGGGGCCTCTAACTGTTGTGGTTCCGGACGAGGGAGAAGATAGGGTAGAGAGAATTGGTACAAGTTTTCAAATAACTTTTTATTACAAAAAATATGAACAAAAATATTATAACAAATTAGAAAAAAACGGATAAATAAAGAAAACTGGACCCAGGCTCACGTTTCGGCCTGGTCCGCCTCTTTTCTCCGTCCTTGTTACCCGTCGGAGGTTTTCTGTAACAGAAATTCCGGCAAATATGAATATTTTGCGGACAAGTCACCGATTACGCGCTCGTCAGCTGATTGTCTCGCGCTCCAGCGACAGTCTGGTGTGCTTGGAGGGGAGAGCTAACTGGCAATTCAGCGCAATAGCTAGTGGACTGTATTATTTTGTTTTGGTCGGTGATATTCTTTTATGATAGTTTTTTACGATATCACTGACGCGCACAACCGGGTAGACGAGGTTTTCCTCTGATCTACCGGGTTCGCTTCGCAATGCCACGGACGGGAAACCAAATGGAGGTTGTAAGCGCCCAAATGGCTATATCCCGCGAGCACGCTCACCGTGTGGGTGAAGTTCGAACGCCACCCACGCAAGAGGACGTCTCGTCCAGGTACGGGTACCTCGTCGGCGGCTCTCAGGAACGGCCTGCGGCCTACCCATGCAGTTGCCTCAACAGCGACTCCTTTCCTTGAAGGAATCGCCCGGCAGCCTGCCGTGGTCCCTCGTCGGCGGTTCCCTTCACGAGGAACTGGCCTGCGGCTCGCCGAATTAGGACGACGTCCATTGCTATTCCTAACCACTCTACGGTCACAGCCCAGTGTGGTCGACTCACATCTGGTAGTGGGTGTAGCGGTGGAAGGCCGGTGCTTTGCAATATCTGGGTATCCAAATTCCGGTTGCTCCTACGCCGTATAGCTCACACGGGTCGACGAAACCACAACTCCACCGGTCGGTGCACTCTATGTGGTACACCAGACGGGCGATTCGAGTGGGTTCCTCGATCCTTCGAACGGCGAACCACCACCAGGCGATAACCAGTATGTCGGTATCTCCGTTACAGTGGCTCAAACCGTATTCAATAGGAAGAGACTCAAAGTGATTAACACCGAATCCCTAACGTCGCAGTCGCGGCAACGAACTGCAACGTTCAATCACAATCCTGCGTCTACGATCGTGTCACGCGCGTCGTGCACAGCGATCGCTTCAACAACAGGCAGATTGTCCTTTTATTCGAGAAAATCTCAAGTCGCTATGACGAGATTTTCCTGAATAAATGAATGTCCGCAAACTTGATACGATTACTAGGAGAGATCGTCTCATTCTCCTCGGAGCTTCGTACCAAAAATGGGCGAGATCGTTACAGGATCTGCTCCTGATCGCCGACGGCTCACGAATGATCCGTAACGATCTGCAAGCATCGACGGCCACGGCTGGCTCCGTCGCGCAAGCGCAGTCGCGTAGCGACGCATCGCGCTGTTGGGCCCGGGCGGCTACGCGCCGTATAGCCACGACGCCGCGCTGCCGCTTTTCGGCTGTCGATCTCGATTTGATAAATCGATTCTTCTCTCTCTCTCGGCGCTAACAACACGATTTCTGGAATCTAGCGAAGAAAAAATTCTCCGTCAGCAGAACCTTCTAGAATTACGCGAATTCATAATAGATACGGGCATCGCGACTGAGATTTTACGTCTCGGACTCACACGATATTTAAACAATATATTTATTTATTTATTTATTTTATTCTCTTATTTATTTATTTATTTATGTTTATATTTATTTATTTATTTATATCTAGTGATATATTCCTATTGATATACACTTATGTATTTTTATTTTATTCTATGTTATTTATTTTCTTTTCATTTCATTTTATGCATCCTTTTATTTATTTCTTAAGATCCTATTTTATGTCTTACTTTCTTACTTATTTATTTTGTTACCTGTTATTTGTTTTCTGTTGTTTTCTGTTACCTGATTTATTGTATTTAAACCTTTTAATTTTTAATTTTGAATCTTATTACTAGTATTACAATTTTATTTAATCTAGAATTATTTTTATATTAGTATTTTATTTTGGTATATACATTTAGTTCTTTCTGTCTATTTGAGTTTTATTTTGCCGTGCCTGCATTATACACAGGCTTATTATATATACGCATCTCCAAACATTATAATATCTTTCATCTTCCATCTTATGTCACCTGGGGTGACTTTTCCTTTGTTTTCCTTCTTCTGTTCTTTTTATTTTATTTTATTTTTATTTTTCTTTTATCTAAGTTTACTTTAGTTTTCTTTTAATAAATTTCTGTTTGTTTAAAATAAATAAAGGGATAGAATATAAAGAAAGTTTCAAACGGAGGCATTTTGAGGGCTTTACTGCCATCTCTGGGTACCAACAGCCCCAGGAGATGGTATATAGGACTCAGATACAGGTTTTAGGGGCGCGGTTGCTGGTCGGAATGCGCTCCAGACCACGAAAGGTAAGTGCACCGACTGCTGGACAGCAACCGCCAACCGGTAACCAAAACGAGGGCAGCACTGGGAAAGGTGGCACCACTGAGGTCTTCGGCGAGCGACGGTTTATAGGCGTTAGGCCCCTAGGAGCGCCACGGACGGTAAATTAACTAATGTCTGTAAGTTACCCCGAACGGATGGTAATGTGGCCCCGGGACTTTGCCGTGCAGCGATTTTTGCTGCCGGTACCTTACCCGGCGGAGGCTCCACTTAACATAGACTAGCTTCATTTTATTTTATTAATTTCATTTTATTTTATTTTATTTATATTCTATTTCATTTTATTTTACCTTATCATATATTATATTATTTTATTTTATATTACTACTATATTTATTCTAGTCAAATCACTTCTTTACTTATTTAATTACTCATTTCGCATATATTTTAATTCCATAAAATTCTATACAATAGATATACGTCAGATATTTGATTTAGTTATTCATGTATACATATATTATATTTATTTACTTACATCCTACTTACCAGTTTTTAGTTATATCTGGTGGCTATCTTTTATATACAGGTTTTAATTTTGTTAGGGGGAGTAGGTTTGATAAACCTCGCCTAACGGTGGTCCGGATCTCGAGGGAAAGAACGTCGGGGAAAAGAATACAAGTGGCTTTTTAATTTTCACGTAGCCGATGAATACGACTACGTCGTTTATTAAATCGTATTACGGGAGACAAAACCGGTCTGCTGGTCTAGACGCGATACCGGCTGTCTAGCTTCGATGATCTGTAACAGAAAGAGACAAGAATAGGCGTTAAATACCTGACAAACGTGACTCACGTCGGATGTCTTTCTTTCGCGCTCGCGCCTGGTTTGTGCTTGTCGCACCCAGAGCGGGAATTTAGTCGCCGCGATACGCGGCTATATTAGTGGACTGTATGTGTGTGTGAGCGTTCCCTTTAAATCGGGAATCGCTCGCTTGTTGTTTCTTTATTCCAGATTCTAATTCCGCTCTCTTTCAAGCCTGCAACCCTTGGTTGTCGTAGGAGGGGCGATCAGAGGGAGGTTGTAAGATTCCAAACCGTCGCCCTTATCCTCGGCCCTTCACCGTCTGGTTATGTGCGTACGGGCACTGTGCGGTACCGGTTTGCCAACGGCGCCCTTGGGCGACTTACAGTTGCTCCGGATACCACGTTGTTTTTAGAATCGACGTCCTACACACTGCGGCCGTACCAGGCGAGCGATTTTGGGACGTGATCTGATAATTTTGCCGTAAGCTGGGAGATCCTAGATGTCCCGCGCTTCGGCTAGAAGACGGCGAATCCACTCAAGGGTATTTTATTTCTACCCTTGGTCTGTGAGTTCGTAACAGTTCGAAAACGAGGAAGGATCGAGTTTAGGACTCGATCCGTGGGGAGACGGTGGGTCCACCCAGGGATTTTCAGTGCCCTGGACTGTGGAGCCGTCTAGCCCTTGGAAGCTCGAATAACTCGACGCTTAAAATTTATATTATATTGTGTCGCACTGAGCTAGAAAGTTGATCTATGAACTCACGACAAAGCAGGCTAATATTTTGAGAAGCTTATCAACGAAGAGTCGAACAACTCCACCCATTCGGAGGTTGTTGGAAACTTCTGGATCGCGTGCTCGCTTATAGATATGCTCATATCAGTGGCTCGATAGCAAGTGACGGACGAAACCGAGATGCCAAAAGTGTGCGCGTGAGAGGAATCCTTCGTCGCGTGGCGCTGCCGTGACGTCTCTCGTCCGTCTTTGTTTAATTTATAATTGTCGTACCTTCTCTATGCCTGGGCGTTGAACTTGGCTTGTTCGAACTCGAGCGTTACTTTATCGTTCGCGTGACTTTACGGAAAACCTCGAGAACCGTGCTTTTCTGTCCTCTAAGCGATCGCATAGCGGACGCGTCGACCTAGAATCTTCCTGGTCGGTCGCGTAACCGAAAACAACCCGGGTAACGAATTGTTTCGGATTTAAATTAACTATCGCATTTTAATCGATATTTAAACAAATTTAGTTTCTGAGCCAGCTTTGTTACAAGATATTATTTCACTCCATAACCATAGATATAGGCAAATACTATATACCTTGATTAAAATCGCCGTATCATTACTTCTGCTTTTAGTTCCTAAGGCCGTTCTGCTGGTTCTTGACAATATGGCGCCTTGCGTTTTGTATGGTATTTTCATAGTCTTACATACATTTTATATTATATTTTATATAGTCTTTACATTTCACTTTACATCCTTCTCTCTTATTTTTCATACTTTATCTGTATTCGTACTTTCACTTGTTACCTACATTTTAATTTTAATTTTATTTTTATTTTTGTTAGAATGTGATTTGTTAGAAAAGCAATTGTCACACGTTAGAATTATTTCGCGTCGTCGAAATAGGTCGACGACGCCGTTTATTGGCCTTTAAACGCGCAGCTGCTCTTTGGCTTATTTTTACAAAACAACCTACTTGTCTGCCCGTGTAGGGCGGCTTTCGCTTCACGCCGCTCTGAAACAAAGAGACGGAACTAGGTGGCACACGGTAACGTTAGTCACCATATCCGTCTCGCTTTAATTTGTACTCGCTCCCGGTTGTGCTTGTCGCACCCAGGAGCGGGAAGTCAGGCGCCGCGATACGCAGCTAAGCTAGTGGACTGTATATGTTTGTGTGTGTTCCCTTTAAACCGGGAAACAGCCGATTGCAGTTTCGGGGAAGACGAGCTTCAACCTCGTTTCTATCCCGACTGCTGGTTTCGACTATCGTAGCAGAGGGTAACGGATGGAGGTTGTAAGGCTGCAACCGTACCCGGCCCTTTACCACCTTCTTACGTGCGTACGGGCACGGTGTGGTGCCGGTTTACCAACGGCGCCCTTGGGTCGACTTACTATTGGGCCTGACACCACGTTCCTTAATGAATCAACGTCCTACGCGAAGCGACCGTACTAGGCTGGCGATCTTTGGGCGTGTTCTCGCGATTCGCCGTAAGCTGGGAGAGTATTGTCCCACAATTCGACTGGAAGATGGCAAAGCCACCCAGGGTATTTAATACGCCCCTGGATTGTGGGTTTCGAGCCGTTTCACAGTCAAGGGAGGTTCGAGGGTCAACCTTGATACCTCCGACACGACCCCTGATTACAGCGATACGTGTTCTTATTCAGGCTGAGGTGGATCGTACCCACTGCTGAATTCGAAATCTCGGAACCTGCGAGATTCTTACAGTCTTGTTGGATCGGTTTTATTGGTAAACGGCTGACGGAAGTTCACGGGATGGGGTTGCTTCACAACCCGTTCCGTATTGAACTTCCTACGGAGGTTCACGGGATGGGGTTGCTTTTCAACCCGTTCCGTATTGAACATCCGATGGAGGTTCACGGGATGGGTTGCTTTTGAACCCGTTCCGTATTGAACGTCCTATGGAGGTTCACGGGATAAGCGTTTTCCAACCCGTTCCATTGAACGTCCTAAGGAGGTTCTTTTCCAGCCCGTTCCGTATTGGAACGTCCTGTACAAGTTCACGGTATAGGATTGTCTTCCAATCCGTTCCGTATTGAACTTGTTTTTCACGTTTACAGCCGTTTTTAAATAATAAACGCTGGGGAGGTTCACGGTATAAGATTGTTTTTCAATCCGTTCCGTATTGAACGTCCTGTACAAGTTCACGGTATAGGATTGTCTTCCAATCCGTTCCGTATTGAACTTGTGGTTCACGTTTATGACTTCGATTATTTAAATTGTAAACGGGTTTTGTGGAAGTATTGACGTTACCGGATGGATTCCCAATCCGTTCTCGTTCTGCACTTCCAACCCACGTTTACAATTTCGTCGAAAGTTCGAGTGACTCGAAACTATTCGAACGTCTTGGAAATTACGGGGGAGCGGGATCGTATGCCCATCTGCTCACGGCCGATTCCAAATTAAGAGTGACGATCTAGCACGGTTTGTCAAATTCCGGAGGAGAATCTCCGACTAGCGGCGCTTGTATCCGAATTTGAATTGTCTTTGTTTAACTTATTATTGTCGTACCTTCTCTTTCTACACTCGCCGAGACGTTAGCTCGAAATCACGCGTAGTTACGTCGATCGCGTGATGTTTCGAAGAAATCCGTATGTGACAGTTTTTATAACCTGCCTTGTTTTCGCGTAGCGGACACGAGAACTAACGTTCTCGCGTCGGTAACATACGCAGAAAAACAATACCGGGTGACGAATATTATTCTACTATTCTTTTATGCTTCGAATTAACGCGATATTTAAACAATTTTTATTTTTATTTTTATTTTAAAATTTTTAACTTTAAATTTTGTCTATTTCATTTTCATTTTCTACTGTTTTATTAGGTGATAAAACTTCTCTCTCAGTTATCTAGTTTTCTCAAGTTTTTCATTTATTGACATTCAGCAACTATGTGCATTCTTTCATAAACTTTCTTTCTTATCTATTATTACATTAAATCCAAAAACTCTTCTACTACTTATCTATTCATGGGTGGCTCCTGCAAATTTTATTACAACATCTAACATTTAACATAATTATATTACAATACACATTCCTGATTTTTTTTTTTTTTTTTTTCCGTGGGGAAAATCTTCGAAAGACTCCCTCCCACCTCTTTGGGAGAGGCGGAGGGTGTGTAGTTATTCCCCGCGCCCATTATAACGGGCGCGGGACCTACCCACTAAAAACCCCACGGTGACCCTTCCGCACGATTTGGGAGGATACCGGGAATCGCTCGAAGTATACTTCCGGTATCCTCCCCGTGCACGCGCTTTGCGGCCACCCGCGGGGGGACAAACGGTCCCCGGTAATCGCCCTGTCTCATAGCGGCAGGACGAGGCCACATCGTCCTGCCGCCATCCGTCCCGGGGCCGCGTCTAGAGGCGGCTGCGAGCCCAACGCGCAACCGCTGGGACCCTGTTTCTACTCCCTCGGAGGCCGGCAGCTAACGGCCGCACCAGGCCACCGAGGGTGCCGCTCGGCAATGCCACCCCATCCGGTCCGACTCCTGCGTTGCCTGGCGGAGAGGGCTCCTATCAGGACCCCCTCCCAGCCTGGGTTATGCGCCACGCCGAGTGGGGGCCGCCCGCGTCGCCCGACACCCAGGCGACGCTCTCCCGCCACCAAACGAGCGCGAGCCTCAGCGCGCCGCTGACGCTCGCGTTCCTTCCGCGGTCTCCTTCTGCAACATTACGATTTCGCAGAAGGAGGCCACGGCTCCTCCATTTCTCCTCGCTGCCGAGCATGGCGCTCACCATGCCCGGCAGCGAGACATCCCGCCCGATGACGCCGATCAGGACACGGCGTTCACCCTCCCATGCAGCGATACCTCGAGGGTATGTTCCGCCGTATCCTGCTCAGCGTCACAATGGCAGCAACGCGCCGTCGGCTCTTTCCCTATCCGGCACAGGTATCTCCCGAAGCTGCCATGCCCCGAGAACACCCAGGCCATCCTGTAAGTGAGGCATCCATGACTTCTGTCCAGCCACCACATAGGAGTGGCCGAACAGCCCTGACCGTCCGGTGCCCCGCGGTAGGCAGAGCCAACCGCTCTTTGCCACGCGCGTGCACCACGGACTGCCGGGCCTGGCGCTTCAACTCGCCCCAAGCAGGTTCCTGCACACCCGGGACCGCCCTACATACGCGCGACGGTCGACGCGGTGATGATACAACATCGCGTGCGACCGAGCGAGGAGATCCATGGGCGGCATCCCCGCAAGATCCGTCGCCGCCTCATGTGACACGGTCCGGTACCCGCGGAAGATCCCAGAGCCATCCGCCTCTGCACCCGACGCAGCATACCATGCCGCGCCGGGAGGCCGCCAGGTCGTCCGCCCGGACGGGGCCCCGTATAGGACCACCGACTGAACCATTGCCACACAGAGGCGGCGAACTCGGCACGCCGGGCCCCCAGGTTGGGCAGAATCCGCCCAAAGCCCCGACCATCCTCTCCAGCCGGGGACCAGGCAGCGGAAATGCTCCTGAAGCGTTAGTGGCTATCGAGGATCAACCCCAGATACCTCATCTGGGGCCTCACCTCGATATTAGCCTCACCCCCGCGGATCAGAGGGTGGCGGATCCTGCCGAGGTGAATGGAACACTATCACCTCGGTCTTATGGACCGCCACCGTCATCCCCATCCCTCTGATCCGGTTGACGACGCGTTGCGCCCCTCCTCCGCGAGACGCTTCTGCCCTCCTCAGTGCGCTCCGACGGCCAGCACCAGTGTGTCATCTGCATAACACACGGCGCTGACGCCGTCGGGAAGGTCGGCCCGCAACACTGCGTCGTACGCGATGATCCACAGGAGTGGCTCGAGGACCGACCCCTGCGGAACCCCGCAGTACACCTCCCTCCGCATTTGCCCATCCCGGCTCGGATACTCGATCCACCTGCCGTGAGATAATCCCCGATGACCGCCCCGAGACAAGGGGGACCCAATGATATTCGGAGCCCCTCCTTATCTCCTCCCAGGGCAGGGGTGTTAAAGGCGTTGGCAACATCCAATGATATTGCCAAAGCCACCTCTCCCGGGCGACGGCCGACTCCGAGAGGGCGCTGACACGACCTATCGCGTCGATGGTCGATCGAACCTCCGGAAACCGTACTGGCTGTCGGCCAGCCGGGGCACCCCGCGACAGGTGCTCGACGAGGCGGGCAGCAATCACCCGCCCGAATAGCTTGCCCACCTCGTCGAGGAGACAGATGGGCCGGTATGCGGAGGCAGCCTCCGCGGGCCGACCTCCTTCCGGAGGAGGACCGTCCTCGCCACCTTCCAACTGGGGGGGAATCGCCCGTCCCTCAGGCATCGGTCGAACAACCGCCTGAGGTCGGCCCCAAGGACGCCCTGGGTCAAGACCCAAACGCGGCCTGGCACACCATCCGGACCCGGGGCGGTGTTACGCGCCCGAGCCGTCTGATGGCCGCGGCCAGCTCCCTCTGAGTGACCCCCAGTTCGGCCGCCCACTCCCTTGGGACTGCCGCCTCCGCCGGAGGACGTGGTACCCTCACCCGAATTGGGAAAAGAGTGTTGACCACGTCCTCCAGCAGCCGGGGTCAAGACCTCGGTGACGGGGGCGCCCACGGGCGGAGCTTCTTCAGCACCACCCCGTACGGGCGCCCCGCGATCGTCATCGAGGGTCTGGAGGAGATCCTTCCATGACCGGGTCTTGCCCGTTTGATGGCGACCTGCAGAGCAACCCGCGCCATCCGGTATGCCTCATACAGGTCATTCGCCCTCGCTCGCGCCACGCCATCGTCCGGTCGTAGACGACGGCGCGCGCGGGCGTACTGGCGTCGGGCGCGACACACGCGACCCCCCAGTCCCCGATCGCGGCGGACCACCAGTAAAACGCCCGGCGAGGAGAAGCTCGCCCGACCTGGGGCATCGACGCGTCGCAAACGTTTGCGACTAGTACCTGAGCCGGGCAGCCTCCCCGTCCATGCTTGGCAACTCGGCCGCCACCTGCGGCCAAGCTGCAGCGAGGGCAGCTGCCATCAGGGCGTTCTTGTCCAGGCGCCGAAGCGCCCAGCGGAGCGGTGGGTGCCGTCCGGTCGGCGGTGCTGATGCAGCCCCGGGGGCAGAGACCTCCATCCGGATGTACCGGTGATCGGAGAGTGTCTCTGCCTCCGGGGCCACCTACCAACCCGACACCATGCGCACGGCGTTGGAGGTCGCGAATCCAACATCAACGATAGACCCCCCATATCGCCGCACGCACGTTTGCTCCGACCCCGGTTTAGCAACCGAAGGTCGAGCCCCGCCGCCCAGTCGCCCAGGAACCCGCCACGAACGGTGGTCCTAGGATCCCCAAGCCACCGACTTGGCGTTAAAGTCCCCAGGACCAGCACCTGGCCGGGCCGCGCAGCGCTGCACGCATGCCGCGACCTCGGCCAAGTACAGCTCGAACGCGGCGTGACCGCTGCGGGGCGAGATGTAGCACCCCACTACGGCGACTCCCCCCAGTCCACGGCGACGAAACCCCGACCGCGCTCCAGAATGGAGAACGGCGGGGACCCGTCGCCACCTCCCCATACCGTCGCCACCAAACCGTCCGCGTCGCCCACCCAATGTGATCAGGAACGCGGTACGGCTCGGCAGAGACCGCCAGGCCAACTCCCACACTCCGCGAGGACTCGGGACATCATGTCCCGTGCCGCGCGGCAGTGGCTGAGATTGGCCTGAGTGAGGAGGCGGGCGCCGTTATTTAACGGCCGTCCCAGCCTCCTCCCGGCTGTCCGTCCTCGTGGCACCGTCCACCTCCATTGTGGACGCTGCCAGCAACCGCGGTGCTTGAAACCGGGTGGGCCCTTCTTCTTCCCCTTCCGGGAGTGGGAGAGCACTTTTGCTCCCCACCTGTGATCGGCTGGCCTCCCATGTCCGCACATAGCGGGCAGTGGGGGCCGCCGAGCACTGGCTCGCGCGGTGGTCATCTCGCCCCGCAGCGGTAACACTGACCGCTGCCGTCCACCGGCGAGGTGCACCACTGCCTCACGTGCCCCAGCTTGAGGCAGCGGTGACACTGAGCGGGCGCGGCGCGAGTATCTCCACCGCGCCGAAACCCGCCCCACCAATACCTCTCCCGGATTCCGCCACCTTTGGGCGGCGGAGAGGGGACACCGGCCCACACCGACCCCAGGCCGGAAGG
This sequence comes from Colletes collaris, assembly GCA_030068185.1. NCBI lineage: Eukaryota > Metazoa > Arthropoda > Insecta > Hymenoptera > Colletidae > Colletes > Colletes collaris. The sequence continues at coordinate 73,651 of JASGYR010000212.1, read as the reverse complement.
AGACCTGCGATTTCTCCGACCCGCACGTCTCCGTCGGGGCAATCACCCGCCCTCGCTAGGCACAGGACACCTCCTGCGCGGTGACCGAGTCGTCCAACCCACATATGCGCATATCTGTGCGCTTCTTGGGCCGGACGACTTCGGACACCCGCTCGCCCAGTTGCTCCTGGAGCCTCTGGGCGAGTCGGTCCGCCTTCTCAACGCCCTCTGACCAGGGATCTCCAGCAGGAGACCCCCGGTCACGGCCCTCTTCGCTCACGGAAGCGATGCCGAGCTCCTCCAGGGATATATTATCCCTGGCGAGCTGCATCGCCCCCTGCGAGCGTCAGGTCGCCTCTGAGGAACGGTCAGCGTCACTGCTGCCGTTTTAGAGGGGCGCCCTGGTCGCACCTTCGCGGCCTTCCCTTGGCCGCGGGCGGCCAGGTAGCAGGTCGCAGGCTGCGAGGCCTTCCTCGCCGCCCTCTTTGCCTTCCGCCCTACCACCACGCTCCACGCCACCCCTGGGATGGTGCCGCGGAGGACGTGCGCACCGGGGCCGCGGGTACACTACCCCCTGGGAGACTGCGGCCCGCGGCACCGGCACCGGCACTTCCACCATATCCCCAATCCTCCTCAGAATTTCGTCCTCTGAGAAGGATGGGGAACTCTGCGCGGGCGGCGTGCGGGTGGAAGGGCCACGCAACGCCGCCGCCGCACTCCGCTTATGTTCCACCACCGATGGTCTTGCTGGAGGAGGAGGGAGGATGGAGGGGAGGGCTACGCTATTCCAGCGCACCTCTGCCCTCCTCCACCCCCGTCGCTCCGCCTCCAACAGGAGCTGCAGCTGCGCCCGCTCAGCTCCTGCGCCGGCTCCACCATCATTTTCGCTGCCGCTAGCAGGGCCTCAGCCCAGCTGCTTTTCTGCCCTTTCGAGGGCAGGCTGCGGCAACCTTCTCGACCCGCCTCAGGGACGAGGAGATCCTCTCGATATCTCCTCGGTCACCTCGTCCCTGTGGAAACTCATTATCACGACCGGGTTCATAGCCCGGTCCACTACTTCGTCGACGGCCTGCCCTGTCCGCTTCTCTCTTGGAGCCTATGTGGCTCTCGTGGAGGAGAAGGACGAGACTGACGCAGTCTCGTCGTCCTCCTCCACCTTCCACGAAGTGCCGGGCCAGGCGCTAAGTGAGGCGCGAGCGCCGTCACCGTAGCCCCAACACCGTCTTCGTCCTCCCCATTCGCAACAACCCGTCCCATCCCCGTTTTAATTGTTGAATCCATGTAGTTCCCACGCGTAGGTCGGAAATAAAGCGTCCACCTGGGCAGAGCCGCCTTTACCCGGGTAAGCCTAATACTCCGGGCGTTCGGCAGGTGCACCGGAGGTGGTCGCTTGGGATTGGGCCTTCTCCCCCAACCATGCATCCCATCGCCGCGCACCATAGCTTAGGATTGGAGAGCGATTTTATAGAGTCGCCATACTCTTGGCCCAGGCGGTTAAGCCAAGGCCCCCGCTTCTCCTGCCGTCACGTACCATTCACAAAACCAAAAAAAGGAATTGTGAGTGGGTCGTTGTGACGACCAACAGGGAGGCTTACGGTGTGATTAGCTTCAGGTACCTCGGGGTCGCTACGCCCCGTACTGCGGCCGACGATTGCCGGACACAGCCCCTGAGGGGACGCGAATGGGCTGGGAAACTTCCATCGGATCCACTTCTGAACCTCCAACCTTCGAGCAACTGAGAACCTTTCTTACTACAAAACTGCGCGCCCTAGAAGCGGTGGAGGGATCGTCCAGCTCGCCTGCGGCGCCCACAGAGAAGACCGGAGTCCTGCGACACGAAAAGAAGACACCTCATATACCACTCCACGTCTAAAGGCGCACGCGACACACACACTACTGGAGAAGCTAATCGTCGATGTCTCATCTGCCAAAAGGAGCACTTCATCCTCTTCTGCCCTACCTATCAGAACTTAAATCCTCGAGAGAGGAAGCTGCTGATCACAGAGAAGCGTCTTTGTTATAATTGTCCAGCACCTCACTCTTCGTTAGCTTGTAAGTCTACTAAACGTTGTCAACTCTGCGTAGGTAAGCATCATACCTCACTTCATTCTAACTTCGAGCAAGTTATTGCTGCGGATGCTTCTTCTTCCAAGCAGGTATCAGAAAGAGATCGAGAATCGAATGAGAACTTACAGACTGAGTAGACCGCCTCATATTCTGGAAAGGTGGCTCACTGCGCTACGATTTCCTGCTCCGTAACCTCGCCAGTCTCCGGTGTGCTTGCTACCGCAGAACTTGTGCTGAGTCAGACCAGGGAAAAAGGGTATCCGTAAGAGCCTTAATTGACCCCTGTTCAGAGGTCTCGTTGATGGAGGAGGAGCGTGGCGCAGATATTAAATTTAATTCGAAGACAGGAGAAAATTCCTGTTATCGGCGTCGGTAAGACGCAAACCTATACAAAAGGTAGGGTCTCTCTTCGGTTATACTCTCGCTTAGATAACTCCAACCTCGTATAGTCTTTCTGCATATATACTTCCGCGATTGTCATCCTATCAAGCGGTGAAATCTTCTAGCACTTCTGCCTCTGTCACATTTAGAAGGGCTGGAACTGGCCGATCCTCATATTTTTTCGGCTAAACGAATCAACTTAATTCTGGGAGCCGATATTTATGCTCAAATCATAAGGTCGGGCTTGAAACAAGGCCCACCGAATACTCCTATCGCCCAAGCCACCTCACTGGGGTGGATTTTAAATTGGCCTTTAAGGCAATCAAGCAATCTGGAAAATAATACTCACTATGCTATCTCATTGCAGTGTTCCATTCAAGAGGCAAACCTTGTTGAGACTCTAACTCGTTTCTGGAAAATCGAGGAAGTTCCTTCTATTTCTAACTCGTTAACGGAAGAGTCTAAAGCATGTGAGGATCATTACACTCAAACGCATAGGCGAGATGAATCTGGCAGGTATATTGTTTCTTTACCTCTTAAATCTTCGCCCGCTCAATTGGGTTATATTTATAAAGACTCTAGCTCCTTCTTCTCCAAACTGGAAAGACGTTTTGAAGCAGATCTTAAATTTCAAAACGCATATCGGGAATTTTTAAGGGAGTACGAGGATCTCGGCCATATGGAGCGCATCTCAGATAATTTAAACAATAAGTGATCTGTTTATTATGTGCCGCATCACGGCGTGCTGCGCGAATCTAGTTCGACTACGAAACTTAGAGTAGTTTTTAATGCTTCGTATAAGACTTCATCGGGCATTTCTTTAAACGATCTGGTTCACACGGGTCCTAATCTCCTCCCCAAAATCTTTTCCTTACTACTTCGCTGGCGCAAGTACGCTATAGCTTTCTCCGCGGACGTAGAAAAAATGTACCGTCAAATTCGCGTGGGAGGAGAAGGACTGAGACTTGCAACGCATCGTCTGGCGAGATAATCCCGGTGAGCAATGAACTAGCTACAGGCTTCGAACGGTCACCTACGGTATGGCCTGCGCCCATATTTGGCACCCGTACACTCCTGCCAATTGAGCAAGGACGAAGAGGAGGCATATCCACTGGCTGCTCGTTGCCTTCGGGAAGCGACGTGTATATGGACGACGTGATTTCGGGATCAGACACGCTGGAAGAGGCCGGTCAACTTCAGCAACAATTGCTGGCGTTGTTGAGGGCGGGCGGCTTCAAATTACGAAAATGGTCATCCAATGAACCTTGAACTCTTAAAAGGTCTCACCGGCCGATCATCTTGCCTCTTTTTCTGACCTTTTCGTGCAACTTCGATGGAGTCTCATCTCTCCTGGGTCTGAAATGGAACACTGCCTCCGATTGCTTCTCTTGATTTCTCTTCGACCTCGTAATAAATCTGGTCCCATCACTAAGCGATCGGTTTTAGCGAGATAGCTGGGCTTTATGACCCATTGGGTCTTCTGGCTCCCGTAGTTATCGTAGCAAAAATTTTTATGCAGTCATTATGGCTGCTCAATCTAACCTGGGATGATTTGCTTTCCTGAATCATTAGGAACCTATTGGTTAAACTACCATTCGGGCCTAAACTTTCTTCCTGATCTGCGAATACCTCGTTGGATTGGGATCGCGAGCAACGATAATAATTATGAGCTTCACGGGTTTGCTGATTCTTTCTGAAAAAGCTTACGCTGCGGTTATCTATGTGAGAGTTATTCCGCGACAAACAGAATTGAAACCTCGCGTTAATTTAATTGGCAGCAAAAACTCGCGTCGCGCCCTTAAGCAAGTCTGATTGCCGCGACTAGAACTTTGCGCCGCCAGATTACTGGTTCGACTAATGCTTTCTATAATAACCACGCGAGTCTTACCCACGGGTGAGATTCATCTCTGGTCTGACTCTTCTATCGTTCTTAGCTGGCTTCAACAGCACTGTTCAAAATGGAAACTTTTGTTGCCAATCGTGTTTCTGAAATTCAAACAATACTACCCGAAGCAACTTGGCGGCACGTACGCTCCAGCGACAATCCGGCTGACGCCGCGTCTCGCGGGTTATCTGGAAATAAACTGACGTCTTTCCAATTATGGTGGGAAGGACCTTCTTTCTATCTAGCTGAAACTATAATTTGGATAAACACCTTCTAACAAATCTGGTTACGGAACAGGAGGCTCGTGTTACAAAGCTTCCTGCTCTGTTCTTTCTGGTACCTCCTTTATTGAAAACTTCACAGGTCGGTATTCTACACAATACAAACACTCTGTAAAATTACTAGCTGGTGCCTACGCCTCCGCAAACCGTCAATAGAGACTCAACCTTCTAGTGAAAACAGAAAATTTATCAGCTCGCGCGAACTACATGATGCCCGGACACATCTTAATCAAAGGCGTACAAACGACTGCCTTCGACGAGGAAAACACTTCTTGAACAGTCCGCTTCTGTCTCCCGAGGCCCTTTAGGGCGTTTAAACCCCTTTCTTGACGAAAAGGGAATTCCCTTCGAGTCGGCGGACGACTAAAACACTCACTTTCGACTTCCAAGAAAAGCATCCTATTATACTACCCGCAAAGGGGCATTTTATTAATACTACTAATTCGCGAAGCTCATGAGAAAACTCTTCATGGTGGAGTACAGCTTACCTTGGGAGCATTACGTCAACGCTACTGGATTCTTCTCCGACGACGCGCAGTACGCACTTATATAAACTCATGTATCACTTGTTGGCGATGGAGTACTAAAACCCTCATCAACAAATTCCTTCCACCAACCTTCCTAGCACTCGAGTAAGACCTTCCAGACCATTTTCAAATCGGGCGTTGATCACGCTGGGCCGTTCCTTATAAAAACCAATCCGGGCCGCGGTTACCACACGCGAACGGCGTATGTCGCGGTTTTTGTCTGTCTAGCGACTCGTGCAGTACATTTAGAGCTTGTAACCGATTATACAACTGATGCCTTTCTAGCGGCGTACCGACGCTTTGTAGCCCAACGCGGAATCTGTTCCTCTATTCGCAGCGATCAAGGTAAAAACTTCGTGGGCGCTGGATCGTGAACTTCGGCGACTTTGCAGCCGCTAGTTTGGATTGGGAAAACTGGCAGGTATTCTAGCTCAAGACGGAACCACCTGGCACTTCTGAACCCTCCTGCCGCACCACACTTTGGGGGTATCTGGGAGGCGGCGGTGAAGTCGATGAAATTCCATCTACGGCGAGTGGTAGGAGACACTCTTACGTATGAGGAAATGGCTACCGTTCTCGCACAGATAGAGGCCTGCCTGAACTCCCGACCGCTAGCACCTCTGGAGGTTGACACTGAAGCCAACGAATTCTTAACACCCGGTCACTTTCTAGTGGGAGGTATTCTTACAGCTGTACCAGATCCGTCGCTCACGGAAGAGAACAAACTTCGCCTAACACGCTGGCAGCTACTACAGCGAATGCGTTATCACTTTTGGAAGCGCTGGGCAGCCGAATATTTACAAGGCCTACAGTCTCGTAACAAATGGGCACAACCACAACCTAACGTGCAACTCGGGGATCTTTGCCTGGTCACCTCCGAAGACCCGCCACCCACCAAAGGGCAATTCGGACTATTCGTGGAAACTTATCCGGGCGTTGAGGGCGGGGTCAGTGTCTTCTTGGTTAATACACCCATCTCAACAATTAAGCGACCGGTTACCAAACTCTGCCTCTTTCCAAACACACTAGCTCGCAATTAACTAATTACTGAGTCGCACCGATCACGTCTATTCGTCTGCTGGACGAAGGCGGGCGGAATGTTAGAGACCCCAGTTATCGGCCGCTGAGAACCATTTAATTTAAGGACCGAAAGAGGTCGATTCTTCGTTCCCCCATTCCGCGGAGAGCTTCCTTCCACTCTGCGTGGGGACCGCGAGCTCAGTTCTATCTCAACTGGCGTGTAACATATAGAGCGAGAGAGAGAGAGAGTGATCGTGTATACACAAGCTATCATAAGAACTAACTGCAAAGCTAAATAATACTTATGAAGTTAACCAAATAACTAGATCATATTAATTATTATCTATATATCGTTTTGTTATTCGTACTTTGTGTTAATTCTTAAACGAAAAAACCTGCAAACTTCAAATACTATTCATTTATTTAGGTACACTTATCTTAGTTTATTTCAGTCTATTTTGATTTTAGTTTATCTTTTTATTTATTTTATTTTATTCTATTCATCTAATATTATTAAATTATTTTCTTCAATTGTTATGTATCCCTATCACCCTATTTGGTTTGCTTAGGATCATACCTAGAGGATGTTTTAACTCTCGGACATTGTCTGTACTCACCCTGCAGACAGATAATGATAATAATATAAATAATATTTCACTTCAGTTTGTTCACTTTATTTATTTCATTTATCAAGTACCAATCACTTTGTATATTCCTCTCTTGTCCTTGGTCGGTATCTGTATCATATGCTTTATATTTATTTTACTTACTTATTTTATTTTAGTTTATCCATAAATTATATAATTAATAATCACACTACACAACCCAAGTACCTGTTAGGGGAGTAGGTTTGAAAAACCTCGTCCTAATGGTTTGTTTAGGTCCGGGGGATACTCTTAGAGTAGATAAGTTTTAACCTGACATTGTCTGTACTCTCACCTCCTGCAGACAGATAATGATAATAATATAATAATATTTCACTTCAGTTTATTCTACTTTATTTATTTCATTTATTTGGTACTAATCACTTTGCATATTCTCTGTCCTTGGTTTGTATCTGTATCACATGCTTTATATTTTATTTACTTTACTTATTTATTTTTTAGTTTATCCATAAATTATATACTATTGCATCACACTACAACCTAAGTACCTAGCATAGGGGAGTAGTTTGAAAACCCCTCGAAGGAACGGATCAGGGAAGGAACGTCAGAAAAAGAATACAAATTTTCAGTTTATTTTTCGCTTAGTTCGAAGATCCAATCGACTAAGCCTTTATTTTATGATTGTACTAAAATTTGTACGCAAAAACCCGGTGTCTGCTTTGGTCTAGACGGGATTCACGTCTGTCTAGCTTCGATGATCTGTAAAATTCAGAAAGAGACAAGAATAAAGTGCGTTAAATACCTGACAACGTGACTTTCTCACGTCGGATGTCTTTCTTTTCGCGCTTTTCGCGCCTGGTTTGTGCTTCGTCGCAACCCAGGAGCGGAATTCTAGTCGCCGCGATACGCGGCTATATTAGTGGATCAGAGTGTGATCGTTAGAGAGCGTTCCCTTTAAATCCGGGAATCGCTCTGCTTATTGTTTCTTTGTGACAAGATGCTGATTCCTGCCATTCCTTCAAGCCTGCTACTTCTGGCTTAAGTCGGTGGAGGAGCGAAATTAGAGGAGGTTGTAAGATTCCGCAACCGGTCGCCTCTTATCCTCGGCCCTTCACCGTCTTGGTTATGTGCGCATGGGCGACGGTGCGGTACCGGTTTGACAACAACGGCGCCCTTGGGCGACTTCTGGTACAGTTGCTCCGGATACCACGTGTTCTTCCTTAGAATCGACGTCCTACGCACTGCGCTGTACGTACCAGGCGAGCGACTTTTGGGACGTGATCTGGATTAATTCGCCGTAAGCTGGGAGAGATCCTAGGTGTCCCGCGCTTCGGCTAGAAGACGGCGAATCCACCTCAAGGGCATTTTTATTTCTACCCTCATGGTCTGTCGGGTTCTGTAACCGTTCGAAAACCAGTAATGACGATCGAGTTTATGACTCGATCCGTGGGGAGACGGTGGGTCCACCCAGGGATTTTCAGTAAGCCCTGACCTGTGGAGCCGTCTAGCCCTTGGAAGCCTGAATAACTCAACGCTTTAATTTTATTCATACGTTTTGTCGCACTGAGCCAGATCGTGGATCTAGGAACTCGCGACAAAGCAGGCTAATTCGTTGAGAAGCTTCTCAACGAAGCGGTCGAATAACTCGACCGATTCGGAGATTTTTAAAACTTCGATATCGTGCTGCTCGCTTATCGATATGCTCCTTTTCAGTGGCTCGATAGCAAGTGACGGACGAGCAACGAGCGTTGCCAAAAGTGTGCGTGAGAGGTGGGGAATCCTTCGTCGCGTGGCGCTGCGTGGCGTCTCTCTCGTCCGTCTGTCTTGTTTAATTTCTCTGATTGTCGTACCTTTCTCTGGTATGCCTGGGCGTTGAACTTGGCTTTGTCTTCGAACTCGAACGTTACTTTATCGTTGCGCGTGACTTTACAGAAAACCTCTGAGAAGAACCGTGCTTTTTCTGTCCTCTAATCGCAGTTTCCTGAATAGCGGTCGCGTCGACCTAGAATCTTCCTGGTCGGTCGCGGTAACCGGAAAAACAAAATCCGGGTAAACGAATTATTTCGGATTTCAATTAATTATCGCGTTTTTAATCGATATTTAAAAACAGTACCTGTTACTGCCCCTGTTTTTCTCCAAAATATGGCTCCCTATGAAAAACCCTTCTCATGAACGGACTTTCTCTTCTTCCTTTCTTATTCTTGCAACAAGTTCATAGTATATACGGGTAGTTTCTTTCCCTGCATAAGTCTGGATTTAGCTAGCTAAATTCTACATGACAGATATAAAGTAAATTAGGTAATGAAGTGTAACATAATGAGATCGAAAATTTTATGGATAAAATAATAGTAAAACAGTAAAAATCACACAACAGGATGTAACAGGGAAAAGATAGTAGTAGTACTACGATTACAATAGAAGTCACAGGTTATTTTAGTTATTTTCTCTCATTATGGATTCAGGCCAGTGATTCTTTTTACCGTTATACAGTTTACTGATATGGAAACGCTTGTCTTCTCTACAGCACTAATAAAATATTATAGGTAATATAATAGCATAGTACATGTATTATTGGCCACACTCCATATTTTTACAGTTATACCCTACAGCTTAGGGTTTTTCACATTTACATGTTGTTAGGGGAGTAGGTTTGAAAAAAACCTCGCCTAACGGTGGTCCGGATCGTGAGGGAAGGAACGTAGTGAAAAGAATACAGATTTTAATTTAATTTTCGCTTAGTCGAATGACTGATGGGACTAAGCCGTGTTTATTTCCTGATAGGTTTGTAGGTAAGATTATATAATTTTGTCTGCCCGGCCAGACGCCGCTGCAGCTAATCCTGTTTGCAGTAAACCTGTAACAGAAAGAGACACGAATAGACGTTGCAAATCACCTGTGAACGGAATCACGCTGTGTGTCTTACTTTCTTCCGCGATCGTCTGGTCTGCAGCTTTGTCGCACCCAGGTGAGCGGGGGATCTCAGCCGCCGCGATGCGCAGCTGGCTACAGTGGATCATTGCGTGTGAGCGTTCCCGTTAACCGGGGAATCGCTTTGCTTATTATTGTCGTGCACGAGATTTCTGCTCGGTCTAATTTCACGACTGCAATTCCTGACTGCAATTTAAGACTTTGTTTTATGACTGTCGCAGGAAAAGGTGATCGGAGGGAGGCTGTAAGTGCTCCAACTTCTTCTGTAGCCGGTCCCCGGCCCTTTCACTGCCTTCGTAAGTGGTACGGCAACTGTGGTGGTGCAGGCTTGTCAACGGCGCCCCCTTAGGTCGACCGTTTACGGTTGTGCCTGGAGACCACGTTGCTTTGTCGGATGCTCCGTCCTACGCACAGGGACCGTACCCCCTGAGATGTTTGAACGTGTCCCCAGCTTCTTCCGCCGATAGCTGCGTTTAAAAAAGTGTCCCGCTTCGACTGGAAGACGGCAAATCCACCCAGGGTATTATTCACTCCCTTGTATGGTGGGTTCGGAAGCCGTTTCTGACAGCCAATTGGAGGAAGGAGTTTGTATCTCGTTCCTCTAGTGCACGATGATTAAACTCAGGGCTTCTTCCCCACACCTGGATTATGGAGTCAGTGCACTCAAGAAAGGTGCGAAAACCTCAGCACCATATAAATTGGGATGAGCTTTAGCCTTCATCCCTGGGGAAACGATTGAGTCCACTTAGGCTCTTCCTGCACAGCCTCGTTTATGGATCTGATTCCCCGGAAGCACTCGAATTACTCAAGCCTATTCCGAATTAAATAAGTCTTTTTACAGAGCTCGGTCGGGCACCGACTGGCCTGATACGATAACTCGTGAATAATTCTTTACAGTTCCGAGGGTAGCGTTTCGAAGAACTCGACTCTGAACTCGGGTCGCCTGAATTATTCGTGCATTCGACTGCTGAGCGTGTTGGGATACCGAAGTGCTCGTGGCAGTGTGGTTTGATAGCGAGTGACGGACGAGCACGAGCTTTGCCAAAGTGAGCGTGAGTGGGGAGAGTCTTCCATCACGCGGCGCTGTCGCCGTGTCTCTGGTCCGCCTCCGTCTATTATAGAATTTTCGCATTCTTCTTCTAAACTCGGGCGTTTGAACCGCTTGTTTCTTTAAAATTGAACGTTAATTAATCCGTTCGCGTGACTTTGCAGAAAACCTCGAGAACCCAGGCGTTTTTCTGTCCTCTAACATTTCTGAATAGCGGACGCGTCGACCTAGAATCTTCCTGGTCGGCTTCGCGTAACCGAAAACCAACCGGGTAAACGTGAATTGTTTCGGATTTAAATATTAAACTTCCGTGCAACAAGAATAGAGGTGTAGTTCGCGGTCACGTCGCGTAAAGCCCGTAGAGAAGGTAAGAAGTACACTTTCAACAACTTTCTATTGAAAAAGTTTAAAAGTACTTACTCTGTACAGCAGAATTCGCGTCTTAGTATATCACGTGTGCCTCTTAGCCGGCCGTTGTCGATGTTGACTCAACGACGGTCAATTTACACAAACTTGTAAACAGACGTGGGTATGTAGACGTAACTGTACGTACTTTAACTACACGTACGCACCTATCTCGGCCCGGTAATACTTCCTCGATTCTGTCCCATTTCCCATTGATTCGGGGGAGAAGAGGGTTTTGGCACTAAAACCAAGTCATTCGGTTTTAACTGCACTTGGGTGGTGCGCCACTTATAGCGTTTCTGGAGGTGCGTGAGATAATTCCGCGTCCAATGTTTCCAGAGCTGCTCGTGTGGAATTTCTGGGTTGCTTTCCATCGCGTAAGCCGCGATGAGATTTTCCTTTTCCACTGACCTGACCGGAAGTGCATTCATCGGTCTGCCTTATTAGAAGTGGCCCGGCGTGAGAGGGCATAATCCTCGACAGTCACTCAAAGCGGCGATCGGTCGCGAATTCAGACGCGCCTCGATCTTTGCAGAGGAGGGTCTGCATTTCCTCAAGCCAGTTTGTAAATACCTCGCCGATGATGCGTTTCAGGTGATGTTTCACCGATTTCAAGCCGGCTTCTTGCATACCACCAAAGTGGGGAGCACTGGGTGGATTAAACCTCCACTTAATGCCCTTGCGGATCAGCAGTACTTCCCCGTTCGCATTTCTGGAGTTTGATACACCGTAATTGAAGTGTTCCTTCATCTCGATCTGCTCCTGATCGAAGTTAATTCCGTTATCACTGAACATGCAGGACGGAACTCCTCGGCGGGCGATAAATCGAAGTCTAATCGCGGCCAGAAATGCACTCGCCTGCCGTATAACGAATCATGCGACGAGTTCGATGTGCACGGCTCTCGTAGCGAAGCAGATTAAACCTGCTATCTACGCTTTATGACCCGTTTTCCCACGACTGGCGGAGTCGCGGCCCCGAAAAGGTCCCGCGTAGTCGACTCCGTGCAGTTTGAGAAAGGTCGTGCCGCGCGACTGCGCTCCGGTATTAAATCCTGCATGATTTTGCGTGGAGGTATTTGCTTGCCATCTCACGCATCGTATGCGATTGGTGGATAACCGTGCGTGCCGCAGTTTCGGGCAGCCGATGATCCAGAATTTCTGTCTCACCGTGTACATGGTCAATTGTAAACCCTCGTGCAACGTATCCGACGTGGCATTGCCTCGATTATCATGGCGTTAGACAATAATGATGCGTTTCCGGGCAGGATAATCGGGTGTTTGGTTTTCCATGCAAGCGTCGCATTCTCCAACCTTCCACCCACTCGTAAGTGACTCTCCTTATCGTCGAGAAAAGGGTTTAGGGCTCTTTAGAGGAGATGTCGCAGGGATTCTCTTGCGCTTTTTCTTCAAGCACCGGTACTCTTCTCTTGCGAAATGCGTACGCTGTGTAAGTAGCGTGCAATTCTCTTCCGTTGCACGCTGGGATTTCCGCTGCTTCGACAACTTCTTTTTGCATCGAATGGACCTTCGTTCCTCCGACCGCCGGCCTCCGGAATCGGAGGCAACAGGCAGTCACACGTTGTAGCTTGCTCCATTGGGAAAACTGGGAAAACTAAGTTCCATTCCTTTTCCGGAGTGGTCACTGAGTGGTACATGCGATACGCGATTGTACCCTCCTTTACGGTCTCGGAGCGAGGCTGGCGATTTCGGCCAATTTTCCTCTGATCATTGTCGAAGCCATTTCCGGCCCGGAAATCCATAATTCGGACTGAATGAGTTCTGTGCGGCGTTCACACCTTCGCGAATTCAAACGATCCGCTGGGTTGAAGCGCGGGAACGTGCCGCCATTCAGCTTTTGGGAGCATGGTCTGAATTTTTGACACACTGGCGCTGGCTATCACAACCTTCCATGTCGACGCATGCTTTTTCAACCAAGCGAGTGCAATCGTGGAATCTGGTCCAGTACAGTATCATGCGGCTCATTTCTATGGGGAATGACCGTTTCACGCACCATAAGCTCGGAAAGTAACACAGCCCCATTCAATTCCAGGACGGGGATAGACTGTGTTTTTATCGGAGCCACTCGTGTCTTTGCCATGATTAATGTCGTCAAACACGTCATTATTTTCGTCGTCACACGCAAGTGCGACGGCCGAATAGGCAGGGCGAGTGATGCATCGCAGAACTTCCGTGTAGTTCCACAGTAACCGCGTCTGCTCCGTATTGGATGCCATCTCGGGAATTTTAGTTCTTGAGACTGCTCCATTCCTGCAAAACGTGTTCCATCGTTTTTGTATGTGTCCGTGGATCAATTCTGATCGTCCCACTGATTTTCTCCAGCCATTGGGACTGCATCAGAATTTTTTGCACGGATTACGACTGGTGATAACCAGCCGAGCGGATCGAAGAGCTTCGCGATCTCCGGAGAACAAATTTCTTTTTGTCATCGGTAACGCAGACGGTTGAAACCGTTGCAGATCGAAATAGAAGTAGTCTCCGGATGGGATCCATCGTAGACCAAGCACTTTTAGTTCGGAATCGTCGAACAGAGTGAGGTCTGCGGCGTGGGAGTGAGCACCTTGGGGGAGATGCGTTCCGCAATAATTTCGCGGAGTTTCCAGCCCATTTTCTCAACTTGAACCCACCGCCCTGCAGGAGATCGCAGACTTGCTTGGCGTAATTTTCTAGCAGGGTTTTGTTGGATCGCTCCTATAAATACGTCGTCGACGGTATATGTCCCTCGAGGATCGAGCAGCGAGAGGATACCTCTCTCCATCCTGTTCCTTTAATTAGAGGAGGGTACGCATCGCTAAATTATGGGGCGCACGCCGTACCGTACATGTTACATGGTATTATTCAATTCGAAGGCTTTGAGCTTTTCGTCGTTTGACGCGCGCCATATACGATGCATGGGAAACGACGGTCCTGTGGGGCGACGAGGATTTGTCGAAACATCTTCTCGATATCTGCCACCAGAACGTACTCATACAGACGCCACCTCGTTAAAACCGGGAGGTGATATCGTTCTGTAATTTTGGTCCGACATGCAGGACGTCGTTTAGGATCGCCCTCCGACCGCGTTCTGCTGGTTGGCACGTTGAACACAACGCGCAGTAGCTCTGGTCGCGCGTTGCACTTTCCGTGCGTACGACGTCGACCTCGATGCGGAATGTACAGTCAGATTCTGGTCAATCGTGCCTCAAGCCGAGTCATGTGACCTAAGGACTCGTACTCCGCGAGTGAGAACTCAGAGTCCCTTCTCTGTCGAGGGTCGCATCCGCGTCCAATTTTATTGCCTCATCCTTCGCGAGGGCGTGACAGCGCTATGTGGAACGAGTGTCCTAACGCTTCGTCCGGTCTCGGGTGATTCAAGGGCAATCGACCATAAACCGTCCGGTTTTGTCCTGTTTGACGAGTTCCTTTTCGGAAGAGTGCTTCTCGCACTCTTCTTCCGCCTTGACCGCACCGAGGTCGTGGGATTTCTTCGGTTTCCAAAATCGTCGAATCGCATAATCCAGCGGATTCGAGAACGGTGCAATGCAGCGGTTCTTACCGAATTTCTGGCCGTCGCCTTCAGCGTGTATTGCCTGATATAACCCAGCCAAACGCCGTTTCTTGAGCGATCGGACCTTCATCTTCGCCCCCTCGTCGGAAGCTTTCTCCGAACGAATCACTCCGAGCATATAAATCCGCTCCGATCAGAATTTCGATCGTAGATCGGCCCCTGGCTTCTGGATCGGCTAATGGTAAACCTCGGAACGCACTATAAACACTCGCGTTCGCCGACGTGTTGCGGTTTAGGCCCGCGTGATTTTCGGCACGACGTACGCGTGAGCGACACATATCGGTTTCGACTCGTTTATCGAGCCGAGGTTTAAAACCGACGCTGGCATTTTATTTGCTGCAGGTGTCTCGCCGCCCCCAAGCCCGATACCGTGGCTGTTGGGTACGCATGCGTTTCAATCGGAGGTCGTTAAAGGTCAGACCTGCGTGAAACGAATGACGTCTCCGGATCCTTGGTCTAACAGTGCTCGCGCTATTCGCGATGCACCGTTCTCTCCGAACACGCGTACTCGTGCCGTAGCCAGCAGCACGGTCCTCGGTGCGCCTGTACCGAGCGCGGTACAGTGTGATGTCGAGGCCGGTTTCTGTACCTTCGAAGTCGAAGGTTTTCCTTTCTGGCTTCGACACGGCCGTCCTTCGTGGTTGAGCGTTGTAATCGCTCTCGGCACGCCGGTTGGCCGTATTCTATTTCGTGCCTGCGGCCCTTCGTATTCTTGTAGTCCCGCATTGTCCATCATAGTGCAGGAGGGTATGATGCTTCCACTACACCGATGGCATTCTTCTGGGGTCTCTGACATTGTGATGCCGTATGAGAAAGGTCGAGCTGGCTAAACAGCGTACGCAGGCCATAAATAGTCGGTTTCCTGGCATATACTGAGTGCGCGCATTTTTGGCGTCAGCACTTGCCAGGAAATTGGTGCATTGAGGTTGCAGACTGTGTGCCCCTGTGCAGAATCCGCATACTTGCACTCCGCATTGGTTTCGGTTCTGCCCGCTCGCTCAGGAACTTGGAGCGTTTCGGGTTTGGGGCCGAGTCGGTTCCTATAACGACGTTATGGCTTCGCCAGAGAGCTTCGAAGCGACGCTTTTGGTCGAGCGTCGATGGGCTTCGGCATGCGGGATTTTGTTTCCGGGTCGAGAGCTGCCTATCGACGGTCCTCTTTCATCGAAAGCAGCGCTGGTGCGCGTGATGATCGATGAAGGTTCGGACATCCTCGAACATCGGGTAGTTAGTCGAGAGGCCGAGAGCGATCTCCCGCCATTCCAGCCCAATTTCGGAGTGAAATGTTGTATCGTCCAGTACGCTAGCATCCATTCTACTAGCTGTTCGGACGTGCCCCTTTTTCTTAATGCAGCTAGAGTCTCTGTGCATTCCACAGTGACCTGCTGCATGCTGGCCAGATCGTTGAATTCAATCTGCTTCAGCGAAAATAATTTGTCGAGCAACCTTCCCGTGACCATGCGTGGAAGCCCTTATTTCTCCTTTTGAGCATTCTCCACGCTTCGGGGAAGTTGCGCTCCGACAATCTCGAGCGACGAAATCGTCGCGAGAGCTGGTCCTTCAAGCACGCGTTCAGATGGTACAATTTCTGTACATCTGATAACTGAACATTGTTCATCACCTCGTGGTAAATAGATCCCTCGAAATGTTCCCATTCCCGAGGATCCCCTCCGAATTTAGGGGCAATCTTTGCTTGGGAGCTAATGGGCATGTTGAATTGCTGGACCTCCGGTGCCGGTGGTCTCTGATTCAGCAGCGATTCGTGTCAGCCCTCGGCGTGTTACGAAATCCTGGAATTCCTGGAATCCGTTTTCCACGCCGAGGAGGTAGCCTGGGCTTAAAAAGCGTATAGGCTTGTCTCCTTTGGCGGCGGGAATCATCTTCCGCACGTTCGCATTACACATGGTGCGGACATCCCGCCATGATCGCGCCTTTGGCGAAGTCGAGCTTTTCTTGGAGGGAGTTTCCTCCGTAGAATTTAGCTCTGCCCATTTTTTTGAGAGATTAATGCTCACGACGATCTAAGACGATCGAACTCGTCTGTGCCACAACTCCATGAGCTGATCCTCAATGTCGGCACGCGACATGGACTCGTTTAACGCCATAGCGAGTTTGGTCGAGCGATTAATCAACTCGGATTCAACTTCCTACGTGGTAATTTCGGTCACGTGCAAAGGCAGAAGTCACCTTTTCCCGTTCCAATCAACCTTCGTTTGATCCGGCCTGTGGAAGGACCTTATGTTAGGGGAGTAGGTTTGAAAAAACCTCGCCTAACGGTGGTCCGGGATCGTGAGGGAAGGAATCGTAGTGAAAAGAATACACGATTTTAATTTTAATTTTCGCTTAGTCGAAGGATCTCGACTGCCGTTTATTGCGATAGGTTTGACAACCAAAATTTGTACGTAAACGTGCTCGTCTGCCCGGCCAGACGCCGATGCAGCTAATCCTGTCTAGCTTGGATGACTAAACCTATAACAGAAAGAGACACAGAATAGGGCGTTAAATTCCTGTGAACGTGAATCACGCTGTGTGTCTTACTTTCTTCCGCGCTCGCGCCTGGTCTGTGCTTGTCGCACCCAGGAGCGGGGATTCTCAAGCCTGCCGCGATGCGCAGCTAAGCTAGTGGATCTGTATGTGGCAGAGCGTTCCCGTTAAATCGGGAATCGCTTGTTTATTATTGTCGTGGGTACGAGATTTCTGCTCGTCTAATTTCACGACTGCAATTTCTGACTGCAATTTAAGACTTTGATGTATGACCGTCGCAGGAAAAGGTGATCGGAGGGAGGCTGTAAGGCTCCAACCTTTCAGCGCCGGTCCCCGGCCCTTCACCGCCTTCGTAAGCGTTTACGGCACCGTGTGGTGCAGGCTTGTCAACGGCGCCCTTAGGGTCGACTTACGGTTGTGCCTGATACCACGTTGCTTTCTTGTCGGATGCTCCGTCCTACGCACAGGGACCGTACCCCGGAGAGATGTTTGGACGTGTCCTAGCTTTCGCCGATAGCTGGGGTTTAGAAAAAGTGTCCCGCTTCGACTGGAAGACGGCAAATCCACTCTAGGTATTATTCACTCCTGTATGGTGGGTTCGAAGCCGTTTCTGACAGCCAATTCGAGGAAGGAGTTTGTAGTCTCGTCTCTTCTAGTGCACGATGATTCCACTCAGGCTTTCTTCCCACACCTGGATTATGGAGTCGTGTGACTAAGAAAGGTGCGAAAAACCTCAGAATTCCTATAAATTGGGATGAGCTTAGCCCTCTATCCCTGGGGAAACGATTGAGTCCACTCCGGGTTTGGTGCCACACCTGTGTATGGGTCGATTCCCGGAAGCACTTCGAATTACTTCAAGCCTATTCCGAATTAAATGAGTCTTTTACAGAGCTCGGTCGGGTACCGACTGGCCTGATACGCTTAACTTGTGAATAATTCTTTTACTAACTCTGAGGGTAGCCGGAAGAACTCGACCTCCGGGTCGGGTTGCTCGAATTATTCGTTTATCTGACTGCTGAGCGTGTTCGGGATACCGAAGTGCTCGTGGCAGTGGTTTGATAGCGAGTGATCGACGATCACGAGCCGCCAAAGTGAGCGCGTGAGTGGGGAGAGTCTTCCGTCACGCGGCGCTGTCGCCGTGTCTCTCGTCCGTCTCTGTCTATTATAGAATTTTCGTACCTTCTCTAAACTCGGGCGTTTGAACCGCTTGTTTCAAAATTGAACGTTAATTAATCGTTCGCGTGACTTTGCAGAAAAACTCGAGAACCGTGTTTTTCTGTCCTCTAACATTTTGAATAGCGGACGCGTCGACCTAGAATCTTCCTGGTCGGTCGCGTAACCGGAAACAAAACCGGGTAACGTGAATTGTTTCTGATTTAAATTAAATTTCGCATTTTAATCGATATTTAAACACTTTTACTTTTCTTTGCTACCCCAGAGGTTCTTTTATTTTATTTTTATTTTATTTTATTATTGTTTAAATATCGATTAAAATGCGATAGTTAATTTAAATCCGAAACAATTCGTTACCCGGTTTGTTTTCGGTTACGCGACCGACCAGGACGATTCTAGGTCGACGCGTCCGCTATTCAAAATGTTAGAGGACAGAAAAACACGGTTCTCGAGGTTTTCTGCAAAGTCACGCGAACGATTAATTAACGTTCAATTTGGAAACAAGCGGTTCAAACGCCCGAGTTTAGTGGAAGGTACGAAAATTCTATAATAGACAGAGACGGACGAGAGACACGGCGACAGCGCCGCGTGATAAAGACTCTCCCACTCACGCGCTCACTTTGGCAGCTCCGTGCTCGTCCGTCACTCGCTATCAAACCACCGCCACGAGCACTTCGGTATACGAATACGCTCAGCAGTCGAATATACAAATAATTCGATTTATCCGACCCGAGTAGATTTCTTCTGACTACCCTCGGAGAGGCAAAGGAATTAGCATTTGCGAGTTATAGTGTCGAGCCAGTCGGTACACGACCGAGCTCTGTAAGTGACTTAATTACTCCGGAATAGGCTCGAAGCACCGAGTGCTTCCGGGGAATCGATCCATAAACAGGTAAAAGAAACCCCGAGTGGACTCAATCGTTTCCCCAGGGATAGAGGGCTAAGCTTATCCCACCTTATAGGTGCGTGGTTCTTCGCACTTTCTTCTTAGTGCACGACTCCATAATCCAGGTGTGGGAAGAAACCCTGAGTGGAATCATCGTGCGCTTAGAAGATCGGGAGGTACAAACTCCTTCCTCCAATTGTCTGTCAGAAACGTCATCGAAACAACCATACAGGAGTGAATAATACCCTGCGTTGATTTGCCGTCAACCAGTCGAAGTGCGACACTTTATTAAACCACAGCTATCTGAGAAAGATAGTACAAGTCTAAACATCTCCCAGGGAGCACGGTCCCCAAAGTAGGACGGAGCATCCGACAAAGCAACGTGGTCTCAGGCCCAACCGTAAGTCGTGGACCACATGGCGCCGTTGACAAGCCTGCACCACACAGTGTCGTAATGCACTTACGAAGGCGGTGAAGGGCCGGGGACTGGCTGAAAGGTTGGAGCCCATACAACCTTCCTCCGATCACCTTTTCCTGCGACATAGTCATACATCAAAGTCTTAAATTGCAGTCAGAAATTGAAAGTCGTGAAATTAGACGAGCAGAAATCTCGTAATGACGACAATAATAAGCAAGCGATTCCTGATTTAACGGGAACGCTCTGCATGACAGTCCACTAGCTTAGCTGCGCATCGCGGTGGCTGGAGAGATCCCCTGCTCCTGGGTGCGACAAGCACAGACCAGACGATGCGCGGAAGAAAGTAAGACACACAGCGTGACCTACGTTCACAGGTATTTAACGCCTATTCGTGTGTCTTTCTGTTATAGGTTTTACCAAACAGGATTAGCTGCAGCGGCGTCTGGCCGGGCAGATTGGCCAATTACATAGTCTCTGTTGTCAAAAACGTTTCAATAAAAAAGGCCAGCCGAGCTATCTGACTAAGGAAAAATTAAATTAAAATCTGTATTCTTTCACGACGTTTCTTCCCTCACAATCCGGACCACCGTTAGGCGAGGTTTTTCAAACCTACTCCCTAACACCATTATCTTAACACTTGCACACACGTGCAAAAGTGTGCACGATAAGTATGGGACACTGGTCGGACCTCAACTGCAGTGTTAGGCGAGTAATATACACTCCAGCACACACCGGAGTCCCGAGTTGGGGGATACACGGTCTGGGGTATGAGGATATGGGGGCCCATAGGTATTGGGGGGTCCTCAGGGACCAGACGAAGGGAGCATATTATCGTGGGTAACATGGACCACGGCAATTCGAGGCGAAGGTGGAGCAAGCAGGTATGGCGACTCCGCGGCAGGTGGATCCAGTATCTGAGCCGGGATGGGCATATGCGGAGGGAGGTGTACTGCGGGGTTCCGTAGGGGCCGGTCCTCGGGCCACTCCCTGTGGAACATCGCGTACGATTACAGTGTTGCGGGTCGACCTCCTGACGGCGTCAGCGTCGCGCGCGTAGATGGTACATCGGTGCTGGGCCACAACTGGGCGCACTGGGGAAGCGCTGGCGTCTCGCGGAGGAGGGGCGCAAACGCGTCGTCGACCGGATCAGAGGGATGGGGATGACGGTGGCGGTCCGCAAGATCGGAGGTGATAGCGTTCCATTCACCTCGGCAGGATCCGCCACACCCTCTGCTCCGCGTGGGTGAGGCTAAAATCGAGGTGAAGCACCAGATGAGGTATCTGGGCCTGATCCCCTCGATAGACACTTTCGGCGCTTCGAGGAGCATTTCCGCTGCCTGGTCCACTGGCCGGAGAGGATGTTCGGGGCTTTGGGGTCGGATTCTGCCCAACCTGGGGGTCCGGCTGGCCGAGATCGCCGCCTCTATGTGGCTATGGTTCAGTCGGTATCTCATACGGGGCCCCCGTGTGGCGGTAGCTCCCGGCGCGGCATGACTATGCTGCGTCGGGTGCAGAGGCGGATGGCTCTAAGGGTCGTCCACGGGTACTGACCGTGTCACATGAGGCGGCGATTTGTTCTTGCGGGGATGCCGTCCATGGATCTCCTCGCGCGATAGCACGCGATGATGTATCGTCACCGCGACGACCGTCCGGCGGGGTGGGGCGGTCCCGGGCGTGCAGGAACCCGTTTCTAAAGGTCGAAGCGCCAGGCCCGGCAGTCCGTAGTGCACGCGTGGCAAGAGCGGCTGGCTCTGCCTACTGCGGGGCACCGGACAAGTCGGGCTGTTCGGCCACTCCTATTGAAGTGGCTGGACAGAGGCTATGGAAGCCTCACCTACCGGATAGCACAGGCTTTCGGGGCATGGCAGCTTCGGGTGATACCTGTGCCGGATAGGGAAGGAGCCGACGGCGCGTTGTTGCCATTGTGACATTGAGCAGGACACGGCGGTACATACCCCAGAGGCATGCGCTGTATGGGAGGGTGAGCGCCGTGTCCCGATCGGCGTCATCGGGTGGATAGTCTCGCTGCCGGGCATGGTGCGCGCCATGCCCGGGCAGCGAGGAGAAGTGGAGTCAGTGGCCTCCTTCTGCGAAATCGTAATGCTGCAGAAGGAGACTGGTGGAAGGGAGCGCGAGCAGCAGCGGCGTGCTGAGGCTCGTGCTCGTTTGCGGCGAGAGACCGTCACCTGGGCGTCAGGCGACGCGGGCGGCCCTCGGCGTGGCGCATGACCCAGGCCGTAAATCCTGATAGAAGTCCCGCCAGGCGGCGTAGGGTCGGATCGGATGGGCTGGCACGTTGCCTCCCGTCCGGGTCCGGCGCACGGAGCGGCACCCTCGGTGGCCTGGTGCAGCCATTAGCTGTCGGCCGCCGGAGGGTAGAAACGGGCCGCGGGCGGTTGCGATTTGGGGCTCGCAGCCGCCACTTCAGACGCGGCCCCGGGACGGATGGCGGCACGACGAAGTGCGGTCTCGTCCGGCCGCCATGAGGCAGGGCGATTGCCGGGGGCTGTTTGTCCCTCGTGGGTGAGCGCAAAGCGCAGGCACGGGGAGGATACCGGAAGTATGCTTCGAGCGATTCCCCGGCATCCTCCCAAGTCGTGCGAGAGGGTCACCGTGGGGTTTTTAGTGGCAGGTCCCGCGCCTGTTACAATGGGCGCGGAGAATTCCACACACCCCTCCAGCTTCTCCCCCAAAGAGGCAGGAGGGAGTCTTTCGAAGATTTTCCCCACGGAGGAAAGAAAAAAATAAAAAGCAGGTATGCGACATGGACATATCATGTCTTGTCTTTGTCTTGTTATATGTCTGCGTAGTTTATTTAGCTTAATGTGTGACGAGGCCAATTGGCTGAACAGGGCATGCGAGCCCAAGGGTTGCTACCCCTCACACTGCGAGCCTCTACGGGGGTTTTGGGGACACGTACCCTCAACCTGCGGGTTAGGGTAGTGGTGACGAAGAGGGTGGGGTGATTGGTACCGCCCCCCATGCAGGCTACAGCCTGCAGTGGAAGATACCCCGGAGGGGTCAACTGTGGGGTGGCTCCTCCGGTAAAGGAGGGTGTCGCTGCCGCCGCGCAACATCGGGCGGCCACCGCCCCGGGAGCGAAGTAATGTAGCAACAATGCCGCCCCGGGGACAGTGCGGCGGAGGGGTTTTTGTCGGTAGGGAATCCGACACTTACCCCGGGCCAGGCGCGGATTGTCTTATGTCAGATTTCCCTCCGCCTAAAAAAAAAAAAAAAAAAAAAAATAAGGTTCAAGTTAGGTCTGGCTAGGCCCTTCTCAGGGGCTGTGGGACCGGCAATCGTCACACTGATGCTTATCACACCGTAAGACTCCTGTTGGTCGTCGGCAACGACCCATTCACAATTCTTTCTTTTCGGTTTTGTGAATGGTAATGCGTGACGGCAGGAGGAATGGGGCCTTGGCTTAACCGCCTGTCGTGAGTATGAAGCGACTCCTATAAAATCGCCCTCTAATCCTAAGCTATGGTGCATGGCGATGGGATGCATGGTTGGGGGGAGAAGGCCTAACTTTGAGCGACCACCTCCGGGGGCACCTGCCGAGCCCCCGGAGTATAAGGCTTCCCAGGCAAGGCGGCTCTTACCTGGGGTGACCACTCCTTCCGACCACTCCGGGAACACCATGGAAGATTTATCAACAAACACAAAATAACCGGACAGGAAATTTGGATAACGGACTGGCAAGCGTATCGGTGGCAGGACGGCAATGTCTTCATGGACAAAGAAATGGATGGACCACTTCTTGGTGGGGTTAAACCCACGGTCAGGAGTGTGGAGGTGGTTAATCCCCAGTCAGGGGACCCACCTTGGAGGTGAAGTTGACCTCCTTAGGGTCAGCCCTGTCCCTGCAGTTAGCCTGGTAAAGCGGTTAAAATGACGCTGAGTGGCGTAGGGCTGGGAGGGACTCCCTCCACACAAGAAACATGATGCCGAAGGCCCGCGGCCTCAAAAGGGCGACGCGGCCCTAAGTGGTGTGGTGGCAATGTCGTGTGCGCGTCGGGGAACCGTCACCCTTCTTCTGACAACGACTCCCAGAAAGGCAAGAATGGGTGCCCAACCCTTGCAGTCGACGATGAAACTGAGAGCTTCTGAGTCTAGCGAGGAAAGATGGATTGGGCTCCGGCAAGAGGAAGAGTGAGCCCGCCCAGGGGCTGGAAGACCCAGGGTATTTTCGTGGACCCAAGCGAAGTTGGGTCCTGGGATGAAGAACCTACCGAAGCAGGCAGCCCTCCGCAATATATCGGAGGTCATGAAGTTGACGAGCCCTGGGTCGCAGCCTCCGCGAGCAGCTGGGAGTCCGTCGTCAGGGGTGGCAGACACCGCAAGCCACCTCAAGACGACGGACATTCGTGGGCTCCGCCTGGCTGCCTGGGTATAAATGGTCAGCGCTGAAGAGCTTGGCATGGCAGAGCTGACCGCGCTGGAAAATCCGAATAGGCCGGCCGGGAGGTAATCATTCCGCCAAGGCGAATGGGGAGAGAAGGCCAAGGGCCCTGAGAAGAGGTTGGAGGTTGCCGCTGGACAAACAGGCCACCAGCCTGTCCGGAGACCGTTGGTCAGTGGGTTAAGGACAGGGAGTTGGGAGCATCTCAGGCGGGAAGTGGGCCGCCTGAGGTACAAGGAGGAGCAGCGGAGGCTGCTAAGAGCGGGAGAGGAGGTGGCCATATCGCCGGCCGGACCATGAACTGCCCCCAGCCCCACGACAACGCGGCGGGAGGATCTTCTTCCGTCCACTTTCGCCGCGGGGGACTCCGGTATGGAGATCGATGACGGCGTCTCGGTACCGTCGTCTGCAGTTCCCGGACCGTCCTGGACAGAGGTGAGGAGGTGCCCTGAGTCCGGAAGTCCCTTTAGTCGGTCATGAATGACCGAAGTGGTGAAAAGGGTTTCCGAGATGGCGGGGCATTTATCGGCCGTGGAAGACCGGGTCGATTCCTCCGGTTGGAAGCGGTGTGGCGGGTTCCGTCCCGCCCGCCACTGGGGAAACGCCCGATGCCCCTCTTACACCACACAGGTGGGGCGGCCCTGACTGGTACGACGAGAGGGCCAGATATGCTCAAGTGGGCACATCGAAGGGCCGCGGTGGCGAAACCCGGGGCCGCGTCTGCCCCCGGTGAAAGCTGCCCGCGGCACCCCGAATCCAAATCAGGGCAAGAAAGGTGCTGCGCCGGGCAAGGTGCAACATGGCACGCCAGCGGCCAGAGGGGCGGATGTGCTGAAAACATGTACGCCCCGGAAATCAAAGCAGTGGCCAGCGACGGCTGCAACCTGCACCTCCCTTCCACCACCCCTCAAGGCGGACAAAGCGGCAAGTCTGCTCAAGCCTGCTAAATTGCTACGTTGCGCCAAAGTCTGCTCAGTCTGCCCACCGCCAAGCAACGATGGGCAGGGCACATGGGCGGAGGTGGTAAAGGGGCGTGGCGCGGGAAAAATGGGGGTGGAAAGGAGGGGTCCTGCCGCACCTATCCACGGGAGCAACCTCCGTGGGAGCCGGCCAGCCGCCAGGCGCACTGCGGCTGGCAGCAAGAAAGGGCGGTGTGCCCAGCCTTACGACGGTCAAGTTACCGAGGCTGCCGAAAGTGCAGCAGTCTCTTCTGGTGACCGCCGCGACTGGGCGGGAAGGGGAGATTTGGGCCCTCTCAATAGGGTGATGCCCGAGACGGTAAAGATATCGGGATCACCGGGATGCGGCCTCATTGTAAGGGCGGTCACCGGGGCGCTCCTTTTTAGCGATCCCCGGTGAACAGGAGAAGGCGACCGGCCCTGAGGGCGCGTCTTGGATGGGGCCCTCCAGGTTGAGAGGGTGTCCGGGTGGCTTGCCCCCAGAAGCAGGCCGGAGTTGAGGGTGTCCGGCCTGTGCGCGGAGGCAGCCACCCAGGGTGCGGTTAGGGAGGCCCTGCCACCACCGGTGGGTGCGGCGCCACGGGAGGTCAACGTTGCGTGGACCTCCGGCGGGACAGCTCGGGCATAGTTCACTGCCTGGGCTCGCTGTCCACTTCGCTCCGCAACCAAATCCTTCGCGAAGTCCGGCCGAACAGTGGTCGGCTTCCTCGACGCCCGGGTGAGTGGTGTTCCTTACGAGGCGCCGCTGCAGTGCCACCGCTGCCTGGAAATAGTCATGTTCGGCAAAGCGGTGCACCAGGACCGTAGATTGCAGCGGTCTCTGCTACTGCTGCGGGGAAGCCTCCCACACAGCGAGGGAGTGCACGGTAGCTTCGCCCCCAAATGCCCCCTTTGTGTGGGCACCGGGCGGTCGGCGGATCACCGTATGGGTGTGGGAGCGGCTTGCCGTCCCCCAAAACGGAAAGCGGAAAAAGGGGAATCGGAAGTGGTAGTGTGTGCTCCCCATCCGCGCTTCCGGCCAATAGTGAGGCCGGCATGCCGCAGTCCGTCGCGACTGAGGTTCAG
The DNA here is from genome assembly GCA_030068185.1 of Colletes collaris. Taxonomy (NCBI): domain Eukaryota; kingdom Metazoa; phylum Arthropoda; class Insecta; order Hymenoptera; family Colletidae; genus Colletes; species Colletes collaris. Next base: position 47,573 of record JASGYR010000212.1, on the reverse strand, counting down.
GGGGCGGCTTCTGTTCCCAGCCGTCCCACAGCTGAGGCGTGTGCCGGGAGTTGTCTCAGCCCCAGCCTCTATCGCGGCGGCAGAAGGTGCAGTGGGGGCGCATCCTGCAAACTCCAGCCGGTGGCAGTGGAGATGATGGAGGTGGATGTGGCGCCTTTGCGACTCTGGCGCCCTCCACCTCCACGAAATTAGAGTGGTGTGGCTCTCTGGTGGGGCCCCTGCAAAGCCCCCACTATTAAAGGCAGCCCAAACACCGTGCGCGCCAGAGACCCTGATGAGGGTGTGATGGCTTCGTACGGCGGGGCAAGGATCCGGGGGTGAAACCACCAGAAATCAGGTGAAGGGGAGAGCCTGGGGGAGGCTGGGTGGCTGAGACCAGTTAATGTCTCAATGCCTACCCAGGCCAATTTGAACCACTGCCGGGGCTCAGGATCTCATGCTCCGGCAACCCTCCGGCAGTGGAACATTGACTGGAGCAGATCGCCGAGCCTCTATCGGGTCCCCAAGCAACCCATGCGCTGGGTGGGGATATCGGTGGGGTCTCGGCGATCACTTGGGAGTACGGCGCACGGCACACGGCCGTGCTCCTGGGTCGTCGGGAGGGGCCGCGGATTTGTGGTATGGTGAAGTGGGGTGGAACTGGTGGTTGCCGGGTGCAATACGCGTCGCCCGTTATGGGCCTCAACGAATTTGAGGCGTACTCGATGGGGTGGGGAGATGTATCTTCCCACACCTCGCCTGTGGAGTACTCGCTGTCCTGGGAGATTTAACGCCCACGCTGCAGCGTGGGGCTGCCCCAGGACGCACCGTGAAGGGCGACGCGATGCTCTTATGGGCATGCGGGTCACGGCCTCGTAGTGTTGAACGAGGGGGCCAGGTGAGCACGTGCGTGCACGCACGGGGCGAGCCGATCGTCGACATATCGCTGGCGAGCACCGTCGTTGCGCGCGCCGTGTGTCCGACTGGAGGGCTGCAGTGGAGGAGGTGGCAATCGTTAAGCTGACCACCTCTATATTACGTTCAGCGTATCCCCACCCTCCAGTGCAAATGGACCCTACAGGGAAGCACCACCGGCGCCACGCTGGTCCGTCAAGAGGCTGCACCCGGATGCTCTAGGCATGGCAGTTCTCTGCTGTGGCGTGGCAGGAGATGCCACGCCGGACCCTCGGCAATCCTTCTGCTGGGGCGCGTTATTCCGGGAGACCATGACGTCGTTGTGTGACGCAGTCATGCCCCGGGCCACCGCCCCGGAGCCGCCGGGGGGGGTTCTGTGTACCGGCGGTCGGAGCCGCGAGATACAGGACCTACGCACTTCCCGGTGCGTCCTCGCTCGACGACGTTGAGTGCCGCGACCCGCGCCAGAAGACGGCGCGGTGCAACGGAGGCAGAGGTGGTGGGTTTGCGCTGGGAATTCTTCTTCTGGCTTGCAGAACCTTCCGCCGGGCCATCGCAACCGCGAAAGCCCAGGGCATGGACGGAGCTCCTCGGCTCTCTGGATGCAAATCCATGGGGGCGCCTGTATCACATGGTGTGCAGGGAAGCTGCGATGATGGGCGCCCCCGACTACAGAGAGCCTCGACCCCACCGTTGCTCGGGGAAACGCGGATCAAAGCGTCCTCTCCCCCCGGTCGGTGGGGAGAGGCGTTCGAGTATCACCGGGAGCCACAGCCGGTCTGCCTGTTTTGGTGGTCCGATGTACTGGGGGTCTATGTGTTGGAGCTAGCCAGGGCCGTCCGGAGAATGGCATCCAAGAAAACGGCGCCAGGACCGACGGCATACCCGGAAAGCGCCTGGGCTATAGCGGTGGGCGTCCCTGGGTGCCGGCCTGGTGCGTGTCTTTGACGCTTGCCTGCGGACCGTCTGCAGTTCCCCCCGTATGGAAGGTGGCGAGGTTGGTCCTCCTCCATAAACCACGCGGAAGCCTGCGCGGACTCTCCATCCGCGTACCGACCCATATGCCTATTGGACGAGGCTGGAAAGCTCCCTGAGCGCGTCATAGCGGCGCGTCTCGAGGGGCACCTGGCTCCGGGCGTCGGCCCCGATCTGGCCGACTGACAAGTTCGGCTTCCGCCGGGGCCGCTCCACGGTCGACGCCGTATCGACCGTGTGAGGACCTGGCGGAATCGGTAATCTCCCGGGGGGCGTGGCGTTGGCAGTCTCTGCTGACATACTTCCAACGCCTTTAATACGGTCTCCTGGGGGCGATAGGCCGGGCAATCCAGCATCGACCGGGAGTGCCCGCGCTTCATCTATGCGCCGACTGATCGGGGACTACCTGCGGGACAGCGATAGTCCAATACCCGGGTCGGACAGCTACTGGCGTTTCGGGCATCATTTGGAAGCGGGCTGGGGCCTCGTATCGAGAGGGCAGCGGCGCGCGTTATGCCGCATAATGCCTAATCTCGGGGGCACAACATGAAGCGGCACGGCGGCTGTATTTGGGAGTCGTCCGGTCCATGGCGCTTTTATGGCGCGCCAATATGGGCCGGCGGCTTGATGGCGAATCGGCGGCACAATCTGTGCTCCGCCGGTTGCAGGGGTTGGTCGCCATCAGGGTCGTGCGAGTGACTACCGCACGATCTTCCACACAGCCGCCACTCTTACTGGCGGGTTCCGCGCGTCGTTTCACCTGTTGGAGCGAAAATGGACGCAGAGGTGTATCGGGAAGCCTCTGGCGCCCTTCATCAAAGTGTGGGCGTGGACCCGTACGGCGAGGAAGCCGCCACGGCCCGGAATGCGCAGGCGTGGCGACGCGTCCATAGTCGGTGGCGCTGGTCTTTTTTGTTTTTTTTTTTTTTTTTTTTTTTTTTTTTTCGTGGAGAAAAATCTTCGAAAGACTCCGTCCCACCTCTTTGGGGTGAGGCGGGAGGGGTGTGGGGATTCCCCGGCGCCCATTATACCGGAAGGCGCGTGGACTCTACCCGCTACAAAACCCCACGGTGACCTCTTCTTCCGCACGATTTGGGAGGATACCGGGAATCGCTCGAAGTATACTTCTCCGGTATCCCCTGTGCCCAGCGCTTTGCACTCTGGCACCCGCGGAGACAAACGGTCCCCCCGGTTATCGCTCCTGGTCTCATAGCGGCAGGACGAGGCCACATCGTCCTGCCGCCATCCGTCTTCCGGGGCTGCAGAAAGTGGCGGCTGCGAGCCCCAACCCGCAACCGCCGCGACGCCTTTCACCCTCGGAGGCCGCAGCAGGATCATGGCCGCACCAGTAGGCCACCGAGGGTGCCGCCCGTGCGCCGGAGCCGGACAGGGAGTGCACCTGCCACCCCATCCGGTCCGGACCCTTACTGCCGCCTCCCGGCGGAGTGGGGCTCTTATCAGGACCCCCCCTCCCAGCCTGGGTCATGGCGCCACGCCGAGGGCCGTCCGCGTCGCCTGACGCCCAGGCGACGCTCTTCGCTACCTGCAGAACGAGCGCGAGCCTCAGCACGCCGCTGACGCTCGCGCCCTCCCTTCCCGCGGTCTCCTTCTGCAACATTACGATTTCGCAGAAGGTGGGCCACGGCCCTCCACTTCTCGCAAGGCGCCGAGCATGGCGCGCACCATGCCCGGCAGCGAGACGATCCCGGCCCGGATGACGCCGATCAGAACACGGGAGTTCACTCCTCCAATGCAGCGCGCATACTTCAGAGGGTATGTTCCGCCGTGTCCGGGCACAGGTATCTCCCGGAAGCTGCCATGCCCTGAGAACACCTGTGCCATCCTGTAAGTGAGGCTTCCATGGCCTTCTGGTCCAGCCACTCAGATAGGAGGGCCGGAACAGCCCCGACTGGTCCGGTGCTCCGCGGTAGGCAGAGCCAACCGCTCTTGCCACGCGTGCACCACGGACTGCCGGGCCTGGCGCTTCAATCTCGCCCCAAGCAGGTTCCTGCACACCCGGGACCGCCCTCACTCCTTCCGCGCCGTGACGGTCGACGCGGGTGACGATACATCATCAGCGTGCGACCGCGCGAGGAGATCCATGGGCGGCATCCCCGCAAGAAACCGTCGCCGCCTTATGTGACAACGGTCCCGGTATCCTGCGTGGACGACCCCTACAGCCATCCGCTCTCTGCACCCGACGCAGCATAGTCATGCTGCGCCGGGAGTGCGCCGCCAGGTCGTCTGGTTCGCCCAGACGGGGGGCCCCGTATAGGACCACCGACTGAAACCATTGCCACATAGAGGCGGTATGAACTCGGCCTGCCGGGCCCCCAGGTTGGGCAGAACTCTCGGCCCAAAGCCCCGACCATCCTCTCTCTGGCAGCCGGGGACCAGGCAGCGGGAAAATGCTCCTCGAAGCGCCAGTGGCTATCGAGGATCAGCCCCAGATACCTCATCTGGGGCTCTTCACCTCGATATTAGCCTCACCCCACGCGGATCAGAGGGGGTGGCGGATCTCTGCCGAGGTGAATGGAACGCTATCACCTCGGTCTTATGGACCGCCACCGTCATCCCCATCCTCTGATCCGGCTTCCGACGACGCGTTGCGCCCTTCCTCCGCGAGACGCTTGGCCCTTCCTCAGTGCGCCCCTGACGGCCAGCACCAGTAGTGCGCCATTTCCATACAGAACACACGGCGCTGACGTGCCGTCGGGGAGGTCGGCCCGCGCAACACTATGCGTCGTACGCGATAGTTCTGCACAGGAGTGGCCTGAGGATCGGACCCCTGCGGAACCCCGCAGTACATCTCCCTCCGCATTATGACCATCCCGGATCGGATACTGATCCACCTGCCGCGGAGATATTCCCGGATGACCGCCTCTGAGACAAGGGGGGGACCCGATGATAGTTCGGAACCCCTCCTTATCTCCTCCCAGGGCAGGGTGTTAATAGGCGCTGGCAATAATCCGCGATATTGCCAAAGCCGCCCCTCCCCCGGGAGACGGCCGACTCCGAGAGGGCCTCGACACGACTCCATCGCGTCGATGGTCGATCGACCCTCCCGGAAACCGTAACTGCCGCAGTCGGCACGTGCCGGAGCACCCCGCGTTAGGTGCTCGACGAGGGGCGTGGCAGCAATCACCTGCTCGAAGAGCGCTTGCCCACCTCGTCGAGGAGTACAGGATGGGCCGGTATGCGGAGTGGAGACTCCGCGGGGCTCGACTCCTCCTTCCGGAAGAGTGACCATCCTCGCCACTCTTCCAACTGGGGGGGAATCGCCTCCGTCCCTCAGGCATCGGTCGAACAACCGCCTGAGGTCAGCCCCCATGGACGCCCTGGGTCAAGACTCCAAACCCGGCCGTGGGCACACCATCCGACCCGGGGCCGTGGTTACGCGCACCGAGCCGTCTGATGGCCGCGGCCAAAGCCTCCCCTGAGTGACCCCCCAGTTCGGCCGCCCACTCCCTTGGGACTGCCGCTCTCCGCCGGAGTGACGTGGTCCCCTCTACCCGAATTGGGAAAAGAGTATTGACCCACCGTCCCTCCAGCAGCCGGGGTCAAGACCTCGGTGACGTGGGCGCCCACGGGCGGAGCTTCTTCAGCAATCCAATACCCTGTAACGGGCGCCCCCAAGCGATCGTCTTCGAGGGTCTGGAGGAGATCCTCTTCTCTCCATGCCCGGGTCTTGGCTCCGTTTGATGGCGACTCGCAGAGCAACCCGCGCCATCCAGGTATGCCTCATACATGCGTCACCAAATACCCCTCGCTCGCGCCACGCCATCGCGGTCGTGTAGACGACGAAGCGCGCGCGGGCGTACTGGCGTTCGGCGCGGACACTGCGGACCCGCAATTCCGCGATCGCGGCCGACCACCAGTACACCGCCCGGCTGAGGAGAAGCTCGCCCGACCCAGGTAGCATCGACGCGCTTTCCGCAAATGTTTGCGACTAGTACTCGGAGCCGGGCAGTGCCTCCTTCCTCCATGCTTGGCAACTCCCTGGCCGCCACCTGCGGCCAAGTTGCAGTCGAAAGGGCAGCCGCCATCAGGGCGTCCTTGTCCAGGCGCCGCAGCGCCAAGCCAGGCGCGGTGGGGTGCCATCCGGGCGGCGGTGCCGGACGCAGCCCCGGCGGCAGAGACCACCACCCGGATATACCGGTGATCGGAGAGTGTCCTGCTCTCCGGGGCCACCTGCCAACCCGACACCATGCGCACGGCGTTGGGGGTCGCGAATCCAACATCCACAGATAGACCCCCATATCGCCGCACGCGCACGTAGTGCTCCGACCCGCGGTTCAGTAACCGAAGGTCGAGCCCCGCTTCGCCCAGTCGCCCAGGATCCCGTCACGCGAACGGTGGTCCTAGGGGATCCCCAAGCCACCGGACTCCTGGCAGTTAAAGTCCCCAGCGACTAGCACCGGGCGGGCCGCGCAGCGCTGCAGACGCATGCCGCGACTCCTCGGCCAAGTACAGCCTCGAACGCGGCGTGACCGCTGCGGGCGAGATGTAGCACCCCACTACGCGGCGACTCCCTCAGTCCACGGCGACGAAACCCCGACCGCGCCCAGAATGGAGCAGGAACGGCGGGACTCCGTCGCCACCTCCCATATCGTCGCCACAAAACCGTCCGCGTCGCCCACCCAATGTGGGTGATCCGGCACGCGGTACGGCTCGAGTGGTGACCGCCAGCTGTAATAACCCTTCACTCCGCGAGGACTTCGGGACGTCATGTCCCGTGCCGCGCGGCAGTGGTTCAGGATTGGCCTGGAGTGGAGAAGGCGGGCGTCATTATTTAACGGCCGTCCCAGCCTCCTCCCGGCTGTCCGTCCTCGTGGCACCGTCCACGTCCATGGTGGACGCTGCCAGCAACCGGCGGGTGTTTTTGGTCACCGGGGTGGGCCCTTCTTCTTCCTGTTCCGGGAGGGGGAGAGTACCTTGCTCCCCACCCTGTGATCGGCTGGCCTCCCCATGTCCGGCACATAGCGTGGCAGGTGGGGGACCGCCGAGCACTGGCTCGCGCGGTGGTCATTCGCCCCGCAGCGGTAACACTGGACCGCTGCTGTCCATCGGAAGGAGGTGCACCACAGCCTCACGTGCCCCAGGCTCGAGGCAGCGGTGACACTGGAGGCAGCCGCGGCGCGAGTATCTCCACTCGCGCCGAAACCCACCCCACCAATACCCTTCCCGGATTCCGCCACCTTTCGGGCGGCGGAGAGGGGACACCGGCCCACACCGAGCCCCCAGGCCCGGGAAGCGAGACCTACGCGATTTCTCTCCGACCCCACGTCTCCTCGGGGCAATCACCCGGCCTCTGCTAGGGCACAGGACACCCCTCCTGCGCGGTGACCGAGTCGTAAAACGTCCCACTCTATGCGCATCTCTGTGCGCTTTCAGGGCCGGGCGACTCAGGCCACCCCGCTCGCCCAGCTGCTCCTGGAGCCTCTGGGCGAGTCGGGTCCGCCTTATGTCGCCGCCTCCTCTGGACTAGGGATGTCCAGCAGGAGACCCCGGTCACGGCCCCCTTCGCCCTCACGGAAGCGATGCCGAGCTCCTCCAGGGATACATTCGCCATCCCCTGGCGATTTATCGCATCGCCCCGCGAGTGTCAGGTCGCTCCCCTGGGAGGAACGGTCAAACAGCGTAACTGCTGCCGTTTTAGGGGGCGCCCTGGTCGCACCTCTTCGCGGCCATTTCCTTGGCCGCGGGCGGCGAGGTAGCAGGTCGCGGCTGCGAGAGATCACTTCGCCGGCCTCTTCGCCTTCCGCCCTACCACCTCGCTCTACGACACCCCCCTGGGATGGGGCCGCGGGAGTGATCGCGCGCACCGGGGCCGCGCGGTGCTAATTACACCTCTGGGGGCCGCGACCCGCGGCACCGGAACTGCCACGGTGAGTGGAGCCTTCCTCCCCACCTTTGCCTTCCCCGCCTGGAACCGGACTTTGGCCGGGGAGGCACCGTTTTCTTGTTGCTGACCGAACCCCTCGTGGAGGAGCGCCTCCCGGAAGGCGGCCAGCGCATTATCTATCATGTTCCTGATCCCTCCTCAGAAGTTCGTCCTCTGAGAAGGATGGGGAACTCTGCACGTGCGGAGTGCGGGTGGAAGCAAGCCACGCAACACCGCCGCCGCACTCCGCTTATTTTCCGCGACCGTGGATCGTGGGGTGGAGGTGGAGGAGGAGGGAGGATAGGAGGGAGGGCGCTGCGCTGTCACAGCGCTTCCTCTGCCCTCATCCTCCCCTGCGTCGCCTCCTCCACCTGGAGCTGCAGCCGGGCATTTCAGCCCACACATCTCCTGCGCCGCCTCCCTCATCCTCTGGGCCAGCTTCTGCTAAGGGGTTCGCCTCGAGGGCCTTTCCTGCCCTTCAAGGAGCAGGCCGCGGCCACCTTCTCTCCCTGGCCTCAGGGACGAGGAGATCCTCTCGGATATCTCCTCGGTTACCTCGCGTTCCTGAGCGCACCTCACCATCGCAACTGGTTCATTTGCCCGGTCTAATCCGTCGACGGCCCGCTCCCGTCTGGCTTCCCTCTTGGAGCCTATGGTGGCTCCTCGTGGCTCCACTCTTCCACGAAGCCCGGGCCAGGCGCTGAGTGAGGCGCGAGCACCGGTCACTCCAGCCCCAGCGCACCGTCTTCTGTCCTCCCCTAACCGAAACAACCCCGTCCCATCCCCTGTTTTAATATGTGTGAATCCATATAATTCCCACGCGTTGGTCGAAAAATAAAGGTCCACTCTGGGCAGAGCCGCCTTACCCGGGTAAGCCTAATACCCGGGGTTCGGCAGGTGCCCCGGAGTGCGGTCACCGCTTGGGATTGGGCCTTCTCCCAAACCATGGCGCATCCCATCGCCGCGCACCATAGCTTAAGATTGGAGGGCGATTTTATAGAGTCGCCATACTCTTTGGCCCAGGCGGTTAAGCCAAGCGCCCCCGCTTCTCCTGCCGTCACGTATCATTCACAAAACCAAAAAAGCGAATTAGAATGGGTCCGTCGTGGACGACCAACAGGAGGCTTACGGTGTGGGACGATTTAGCTTCAGGTACCTCGGGGTCAAGCTACGCCCCGTACTGCGGCCGACGATTGCCGGACACAGCCCCTGAGGGGCACGCGTCGGTGGCTGGGTCTGGTTATCCGCCAGACCAGCGGGACGATCGCAAACAGTCGCCAGGGCGGCGGTCCGCCCAGTGTTTTATGCTCCTGGGTGGACCGGAGCTAGGGTACGCCTTAATTCATCTGTCAGCTCGACACTAAGGTACTGACCGTAAGCACGGATGCTTCGGGTCGGTACCTGCATCGAATAGGGCGGGAGGCGACGGCTGATGCCGTCATTGCGAGGGAAGCTGGAGGACACCGCGCAGCACACGTTGGAGTTTTGCCCATGCGTGGGCTGCACAGCGCGGTGTCCTCACTGGTGTGATAGAGCGGACCTCTCAGCTGCCGGCCATCATTTCGTGCGATGGTCGGCAGCGAGGCGCGGGCTTCCATGGCCCTGTTTGTGAAGCAGGTCATGGCCGCCAAGGAGGATGCCGAAAGCGGGCGCGTAAGGAGGTGGTGGCAGTGGCGCCGTCGCCGCGCATTAAGACTCCCCCGCCGCCCCCCCGAGTGCAGGGGGAACGTGGCGGATCTGGTGATGTCGTTCTGCGGTGTGGGGAGAGGGGCTTCGTCTTCCTCATTCCCCCACACCCAGCACATCACAGTACCGGGGCCCAGGGCAGGGGCTCCGTCTATGCGGGGGCGGCATAGTTAGCTGGCCCGCAGCCGTGGCCGCGATCGAGTGGGGCCCGGTCGCGGCTAGTAGCAACGGCACGAGTGGGGGCGACGTCGCGGGTGCACCGCAGCGGTCGTCGCCGGGGCAATCGGTTTATTTGTCTCTCATTGGGGGGAGGAGGATTACATCTTCCCCGGGAAGGGCCTCCAGTAATATACAGTTGCGCTTAACGGGGGTAGTCGCGGTAGGTATCGCTGGGTTTGGTTCCCGTGACTACCCCTGTAGATAAAGGGGCAGGCGGTCACCGTGGGGTTTTAGCCAGAGGAGTCCGGCACTACTCCCGGTCTCTCCTCAGGAGGCCGGGGTGTCCATGAGGATTTCCTGCAAAAAAAAAAAAAAAAAAAAAAAAAAAGGACTGGGTTAGACTGGGTTAGGTCTCTCCCCGTGCAGGATGCTACCTTCCTTGTAGTGGTGGGGGAGCTTGAGTTCCCTGTTGATCTCTGGAGCTATGCCGAGGGTCCATGACCCCTAGCAGGTCTCTTACCATGCTGGACAGGTCCACGGTCGAGGGGTCAGAGTAATGCAAAGCCAGCACACGCACACACATCACGCCAGCACATACAATACTTTACTCTCATATAAACATGCACATATTCCTTCCATACACACACGCATAATACTCTCTACCTGTTTCACGCACATGCTCACACATGCCACTGGACGTGGCTGACCCAGTGGTCTATGGTGGCCACGTACAACTTCATGGATATGGACAAGACAAAAGAGGGATGTTACCGGATTCCTGTGGGTACTGGCAGCCCCAGGTCCCGGCCTGAGTAGTTGGCGTGTGCGGGCCGGTGAGTGTGGATGCGACTACTGGGTGAAAGAAAACTGAGGACGCGTGGGATACAACAGGCGAGGATCAATGTGGACATGTTGAGGAAGCGATGAGAACAAGGATAAGGTTATAGCTTTGGTGGAGTCCTGTGACTTTGACTGACGTTAATGAAGTATTTAGGACTCCTTCGAATAGGCTCAAGAAAGGTGCGCGCTCTGAAGGGCCTTATTGATCCGTTTGTGGCAAAGGGAGTAGGGGTGGCAAGGTCACCAGTCCGCAAGACAGCGAGTACCGGGCAGAGTAAGCAAACTCCAAGGCTTGTTTATGATACGGAGACCTGACCTTGATTCCGATGTGTTGATGACTCGACGCACGACAGTCAGTGTGAGGATAAGGAGCGAAGAAAACGGTCTCGGAACGTGTATCGGGGTGTCAAACGTGTGGGTAAATATCTGACCACGGAGAAGCACATTAGCCTTGATGCCAGGGACACCATCTGTAGTGTATATAATGAGCTTAAGACACTAAAGAGGTAAATTCTTAAAGACAACAGGGCTAGGGAAATCAGGACACCTTGAGGAGTTTCGAAGGAATGAGGGAAGAAATGGATAAGTTGAGAGAAAAGACAAGGCCAGGGAACTGGAATTGAGAGGAGATCAAAGAGGCTTGAGATAGATAGAGAAAAAGAAAAATAAGGACCGAGATGGAGAAAATGAAAGAAAGGGATACAAAAGAATTGGAGGAACTGAGGGGTATAATCAGTAGGTACAATACTAGGAGTATGGGAGAAATCAATACAACCCAGCGCGGCAAATAAGAGGAAAAATCGTTCGCCCGCTGTGGAAAAATGAGGTAATGGGTGAGGTTAGAAGAGTAAGAAGAAAGAGGTGAAAATAAAGGTGAGTTTCCCGCCACCGTAACGACTATTCTAGAAGGAATGGAGGGGTTTGAAGCCGGTGTGGGACCGGATGATTCGGATTGGAGAAGGGATGGATTAGATTCAGGTTAAAGGCAGGAAAAAGAAAGAGGGTGCGGTGGACAACGCCCCAAGGATCAAGGTTGGCGGTTCCAGGGATAAGAAATGTGGAAGCAGTAGGGAAATATAGGAAAGAATATGGCTGACGAGAAACGGGGTACCCGAATCGAATCACGTCCCCGACCCAGCCTGTAGAAGATATGCGGGCTCTAGGAACTGAGGCGATCTGCGTCACAATCTGGTAATAAAACGTACGCTGAAGCTTTCTTAAAGATATCACCAAGAAGGCTAAAGTGGGGCTTGAAGATATTAAGTCTGTTAGAAGTCCAGGAAAGCGTGGACCCTATTGTGAAGTTTCGTTAAACCAGGCAGTGTGTGTAAGAGTATGGATGCAATTCGGAGTGTATTTTGGCGAGAATACAAGGTCAGCGCGATGATACCGAGAATTGAGGTGGGAAATCTGCAACCTTGACCCTATTTGGCTTCTATGAGTCATCAAGCATGAGGTTTTAGACGGTTTTTAAGCGACACCTATAGATTGACTTGATAGGAGTGGGGTCCGCTTGCGGTGTTGCGCAGTGACGACTTACTGGGTACGTGCAGATCAGCGGTCTTGGTAGCGCCGGCTACAATAGCGACAAAAATAATAAACAACGACAAGGCTAAGCAGATTGGTTATACGATGGCACAGGGTTGGGTCTTGTGCCAAAAGTTACCAGGTGCTTTAGATGCCACGCATTTTGGGGGCACATACTAGCGTCGGATGCCCTATATGAGGATGCAGGATCATTACCTGCAGAAATGCGGTGAGAAGGACTCACAGAATGAACGAGTGCACGAACAGTCTCAGCATGTGTCATCTCAAAGCCGCGACAAGCGGTGTTCCTTTGGAAGAAAGCTGGCGGCACGTGTCGGGGGGGCTTTTAGGTGCCCCCAGTACCAGGGAGTGCCCTCTGCGGAGGAACAGAGGGTAAAGGGACCATCGAGCTTTAGATTATGCGGTTATTGAAGCACCAATTAACTTAAATCACCGTAGGCTCGCGCAGGATCTCCTGATAAAGACAGCGGAGGAGTTAAGGGCGGATGCGATTGCCATCTCCGAACCCTATAAGGCGCGTACAGATTGGATTACCGATGCATCGGGCAGGGCTGCAATCTGGGTAACCAAATTCAATCGCAGGTTGCATACAGGATCGTACCATTGCTGGAAATGGATTTGTGGCTGCGGAAATAGACGGAAGTAGTTATTGCCCGAAGCTGCTACTACACCCCGCGGCATAATGGCGATGAAGACATTTTCTCCACAGTGCTTTGGACGAACTTGAGGCTGCACGAAGAAGCTGGAGCGACTCGGGCCATAGTCATGGAGATTTTAACGCGAAATCCTCGGTATGGGGGTCGAGTGCTGTACTGACCACAAGGGAAGAATTCCTCCTGTACGCGTTAAGCCCAAGAATGGACTGCCTTCCTGTTAACAGTGAGGGTGATCATACCTACGCAGAAAGGAGGAAGGTGTTCCAAAATCGACATCATGGCGTGTGTACTCTTATTTGAGTGGACGGCTCTCGATTCTCAGCGAAATCATCCCTTCACAAGTAGCACGGCATCCGATCACTTGTACTTACTTTATCGTTTTCACAGGTGACAGGATTAGGCAGCCTGTTGAGGTAACCGGATGGAAGTGACTAACATCTGCCAGACCTGGAGAGGATGCTGCGGAGGCTTTCGATAATGACACCGCGGACATTAATTATCGCGCATCGTTGAACTACAGTGTGCTGATATAGATAAGGTCCTTAACGCGTTAGGAGTGCACTCGCCGGCCCAGCATGGTATGGAACCGAGAAGACCTGCGCGCTTTTTACAAGGCTGCGCGTAAGATTTGGTGGGCGGACCAAATAAGCTGGGCTTGCGCAAAGAAACTAATGCCAGCTGCAGACGGTACCAACAAAAAGTGTGACCAAAAGAGGGCTCCTCAACGCGCTCCAACTTGCCAAAGATTTCAAGCGCTAGTCGGAAGGCCCTAAACAAGGCGATTCTCTTTGAGTAAAATTAAGGCATGGCGTAGTTTTTGTTCCTTAGTCGAGAACGATGTTCTGGGGTAAGCCATATAAGGCCGTTATGAACTTGGGTCAAACCACGTAAGCGACTCCACCGGAGCTTACTGCGTAGCAAATGGAATCAGTTATAGACGAATCCCTTTCCCTGCTGGAGTAGTTAACCCAGGACGGCACACAAGGTAGTGGTGTGTTTGGAGCATGGCCGAATATGCTGGACTCGGTATTACTTATGCTACAGATAATGAGATTACGGAGAAAGCAAGCAAAAGGGTTGAATTTAATAAAGCATCTGGGCTTGATTTAATACCCGGCCTACTAGTAAAGCTTTACGGTTAGCCATAGAATTTTGCTGATTAATATTCTTATAAATGGCTGCATTTTACAGTGGTATCGTGCCGTCGAGGAAGGCCCAGAAGTGCTGGTGCTACTGGCCATCAAAGCAGGGAGGGATCCCTCCCCTCGCCTCTGCATATCGTCTGCCGCTTTGGCCTTTATCAGCACACTCTGGGCAAAGCTACATTAGAGTATCCTGAAAGTGCACGTATACTTGCCTGTCTGGGGCTCCACGGGATTGTCATGTAGACAATTTGGATTTCGTAAGGGACGCAGCACTCTACAGGCGCTGCAAGGTGGTGAGTATCGCAGACGAGGCGGCAAGAAAAGCAGAAATTTTGTCTTCTCGTGACATTTGACATAAAATGCTTTCTCAATTCATTGCCGTGGAAAGTGAATTATCGACGAATGTGGCACATGGAGAGACTTCCACCTTACCTCATTAGGATCATGACGAACTACCTCTGTAATAGGCAGATCTGGCATAGGGTAGATGGTATTTGGACCTCTTCAAAAGTGTGAGTATGGGAAAACGCAGTGGTTCTGGTTTATGGGACCCATTACTATGGAATATCTCGTATGACGGGATTCTGAGAGTTGGAGTTGCTACAAGAGGCTGTGAGACCTTTTGGTTTTTGAGACGATCTGGCGCTTATAGCTGCAACATCATAAAGACGCTGATAAGCTTAAATAAATGTGTAAATACTTGTACTAACAAGATTTTGGACTGGCTGGAAGAAAAGCAGTTAAAGATTGCGCTCAAAAAACTAAAGTTCTTTTTCTTAACACAAAAGAGACGTATGAGTGATTTTACAGGTAAATGTGATGGAGAATGACAATTAAGGCTGGCGATACAAGATCAAGTATTTGGGCCTTGTTTTTGATAGGAGCCAGATATTTAAGAAAACATCTTGGAGAAAGTCACTGACAAAGGGATTACGAAAAAGTTATATCGGCATTAGCGGCTGTATTATGCCGAACGAGTCTGGGAGGACCCGGCAAAACTAGAGTCTCCAATGTACCATTATGTGCTTGAATCTAGATTAGATTTTAGAATATGCAGCTCCCAATATGGGCCTGTTATGCGAGCATTGAGTAAAAGCAATCGCAGGAGACTACTAAATGCGCAAAGTATAGGATTAATTCAGAGTGGTTAAGGCACACCGCACTTTCACGCCACGTGATGTGCTGCCTGGGTGATTGCAGGGGTGTTATTCCAATCCTGCTAAAGATAAAAGCAAAGGGTGTATATAGAAGTTAAGCCGAAGCAAAGCAGCGAAGGAGATGTGGCGGCGGTTGATGATCACCCTCTGACCTTCAGGCGTATGACCATCCGCGCAGAGAGGAAACGCACAAGAAGGAAACACCATTGAGGATTGGCAAAGTACCTTGGGACCGCGATTCAGGCCATAGACTCACTTCCATAGATGGATCCTCTGATATAAAAACATGGATAGAGAGATCCCATGGTCAGATGACATATTTCCTGACGCAGGCATTCACGGGCCATGGTTCTTTCGCTACCATCGACGAAAAATTGACAAGGCACAATGTATGATAGATTATGTTGGTTCAACTGTGGAGAGCAATTTGATACGGCGGAGCATACGTTTATTAGTATTGTAGCAGATGGAATGACCTGAGCGTGGGAGATTATGTGCGGAGCTTCAATTAGATGTTGACCCTTTACCATTGATATGCTTGGTGTGGCGATGATTGAGTGACCTTGAAAAGTTGGAATGCGGTTAAGACTTTTATTACGAGTATTTTGACCGAGAAAGGCAACTTTGAGCGGAGTTGATAGGGACTCTGCGGGGTCGTAGAGTTAGGAACCTGAAATAGCTAGGTAGCTGTGTTGTTTTTGGTTCTTGTGACATATTTATTTTAGTTAGTAGCTTATTTATTGTTTTTTATTTATTTACTATTCGTGACCGTGCCCCCGGGTGACGGTCCGTTCCGGGTCGGGGGACGCGGAGGACGGTGGTGGCCGCCTCAGCCGGCTGCCCAAGGCTCGGTGCGTTGAGTGACGGATGGCAAGGTTTCGGTGTTGTATTTAACGCCTATTCGTGTCCTCTTTCTGTTACAGGTTTACCAAACAGTGGATTGAACTCAGCAGCGGCGTTCGGCCTGGGCAGACAATTATTACATAATTTTTGTTTCCAAACAAGCCTTTCCAATAAACGGCTTAGTCGAGTCATTCGACTAAGCGAAAATTAAATTGAAAATTTGCATTCTTTTTCCCGGGACGTTCCTTCCTCACAATCCGGACCACCGTTAGGCGAGTATATTTTCCTTCAAACCTACTCCCTATAACATAAGGTCCTTCGAGCCGGATCAAACGAGAGTTGATTTCTGGTACGTGGAAAAGGTGACTGCCCTTGCACGTGACGAGTCAATTACCACGTAAGAGTTGAATCGAGCTGATTGATCCCCTCGACAAACTCCGCTATGGCGTTATCTCGGAGTCCATGTCGCGTTCCGACATTGAGGATCAGCTCATGGAGCAACGAGACGAGCCCCCGACTGTCTTACGATCCGTGGTGAGCATAAACCTTAAAAAAATGTGGGGTAGAGCTAAGTTCACGGAGAAACTCCTCCAAGAAAAGCTCTGACTACGCCTGGCGAACATGGCGGGATGTCCGCACCCATGTATGCGAACGTGCGGGAAAGATGATTCCCGCCGCAAAAGACAAGCCTATACGCTTTTAAGCCAGGCTACCTCCTCGGCGTGGGAAAACGGATTCCAGGAATTCGCAGGATTTCGTTAACCGCCGAGCTGACATCGAATCGTTGCTGAATCGAGACCCACCGGCGCACCGGAGGTCCAGCAATTCAGCATGCCCATTGAGTCTCCCCAAGCAAAGATTGCTTCTAAATTCCGGAGGATCAAAGCGACAATCTAATATCAAGGACAAGATACGGGCTTCCACTGGAGCGTGGTCACGGGAAGGTTGGACAAACTATTTTCGCTGAAGCAGATTGAATTCAACGATCTAGTTGCAGCATGCAGCAGGTCGTACCGTGGAATGCACAGAGACTCTAGCTGCATTGAGAAAAGGGGCAACGTCCGGAACAGCTAGTAGAATGATGCTAGCGTACTCGACGATACAACATTTCACCCGGAAATTGAGCCTGGAACTGAATGCAGAGATCGCTCGGCCTTCCTGAATAATCCAATAATCTGATGTTCGAGGATGTCCGAATCTTCGTCGATCTATCACGCAAGCTCTGCTTGATGAAAGAGGACCGTCGAGAGCCAGCTCTCTCCCCGCAAACAAAATCACGCATGCCGAAGCACATCTACGATCGAACAAAAATCGTCTCTTCGAAGCCGCTGCTGGCAAGCCATAACGTTTCGTTATGGGAACCGACTTCGGCCCCAAATCCCGGAGACGCTCAAGTTCCGGCGCAAACGACGGGCGAACCAACCAAATGCGGATGCCAGTATGCGGATTCTGCACTGGGGCACCACAGTCCGCCCCTTAATGCACCACTTTTCTAGTGTTGACGCCAAAAATGCGTCACCACTACTTACAGAACCGCATGGCCTGTGCGCTATGCGCCTCGCATTTTCCCTCATACGGCATCACAAATGTCAGAGACCCCCATGGTGCATGCCATCGGTGTAGGGGGAAGCATCATACCCTCCCTGCACTATGATGACTGCGGAACAAAATAATCCGGAGGCCGCAATCGCAAGGCGCATATGGCTAACGTGACGAGAGAGCGATTACAACGCTCATCCACGAAGTACGGCCGTATCGAAGCCGAAAGCGAAAACCTCTTCGACTTCGAAGGCCTACAAGAAATCGGCCTCGAAATCACACTCACCCGCGCTCGGTACGCGCGCACCGAGGACCGTGCTGCCAGCCACGGCTCGAGTACGCGTGTTCGGAGAGAACGGGTGCATCGCGAATCGCGCAAGCACTGTTAGACTGGCTGATCGAGACGTCATTCGTCTCCGCAGGTCTGGCAAACGTCCTCCGATTAAAACGCGTACCCCAGCCACGGTATTCAGCTTTTTTCGTAGGCAGTTGGCTCCTCCACGTGTCCGCGATCTCCAGGCCCATCCTGGCGAGCGCATCCAGCAGAACTCCACCTTTCGTGTCCTATGTCCTTGAACCCCAGGCAGGGATTTCGTGCATTGAAGTCTCCCGTCACAATGAGATCCTCTTCCAGTTCCTTTCCTAGCCTCTTCCAGCTCCCCCAGCACCTCCAAGCGAACTTCGTCGCTGCTGGGAGGCGGGGAGGGTAGTAGCAGCCAGCAATCGTCTCCCCTCCACCTCCAACCGGCGACGAATCCGCTCTCTGCCCATCCTGTCCTCTCTTACATTTCCTTCCGTTGGAATCCCGTGTCCCATATCGCCGCTCCTCTCCGGATATGTCAGCAACCCCAGGTTGGCCCTTACCAGGTAGGGTTCCTGCGATGGCGACCAGGTCAACGCGTAGCTCCTCCGCTGCCCTCAGAAGCAGAACCTGGGCCAACCTGCAGTGGTTCAAATTTCATTTGTAGGATCCGGCAAGATGGTAAGAATCAACCGCTGCAGGGGCCGCCCTATTCCTCCTTAGGGCTTCCTGAAATTGTGGGTAGCTGACTGCCCGCCACATGTCGGGTCCTATCCGTTGGCAACCCCTTCTCCCCCTGCACAAGCACACACAGCTAGGATCATTAGGTGCAGTCTCGCATTTCATGTCCATCCTCCACATTTCCGGCATCTTCCTATATCCTTCCTTCCGCATGCATAACTCCATATGTCCGAGAGCGACACCTAAAGCATCTCAGGACCCTTTTTTTTTTTTTTTTTTTCCGTGGGGAAAACCCTTCGAAAGCACTCCCCTCCCTGCCTCTTGGGGTGAGGCGGGAGGGGTGTAGATCCCCCGCGCCCATTATACCGGGCGCGGGACCTACCCACTAAAAACCCCACGGTGACCCTTCCGCATCGACTTGGAGGATACCGAATCGCTTGAAGTATACTTCCGGTATCCTCCCGTGCCCGCGCGCTTTGTGCTCACCTCGCGGGGGACAGCGGGTCCCCCGGCAATCGCCCTGGTCTCACAGCGGTGCAGGACGAGGCCACATCGTCCCTGCCGCCATCCGTCCCGGGGCCAGGCCGTCCAGTGGCGGCTGCAGGAGCTCCCGCAACTCGCAACCGCCGCGACCCCTTTTCTACCCCCTCCCTGGAGGCCGGCAGCTCATGCACGCACCAGCGCCACCGAGGGCGTTACCCGTGCGCCGGACCCGGACAGGAGGCACTGCCACCCCATCCGGTCCGGACTTACGCTACGCCTGGCGGAGGGGCTCCTATCAGGACCCCTCCCAGCCCGGGTCATGCAGCCACGCCGAGGGGGGCCGCCCAAAGTGTCGCCTTCGACGCCCAGGCGACGCCTTCGCCACCACCGAGCGCGAGCTTTCAGCGGTCGCTTCGCTGACGTTTCGGTGGCCTTTCCTCCGCGGTCTCCTTCTGCAACATTACGATTTCGGTGAAGGAGGCCACGGCCCTCCATTTCTCCTCGCTGCCGGAGCATGGTGCGCGCACCATGCCCGGCAGCGAGACATCCCGCCCGATGACGCCGATCAGACACGGCGTTCACCCTCCCATGCAGCGCATACCTCGAGGGGTATAAATTCCGCCGTGTCCTGGCTCAGCGTCACAATGGCAGCAGAAACACGCGCCGTCGGGCTCCTTCCTACCTCCGGCACAGGTATCTCCTGAAGCTGCCATGCCTCGAGAACACCTGAGCCATCCTGTAAGTGAGGTGTCCATGACTCTCTGTCCAGCCACTCACTCAAACGGGTGGGCCGAACAGCCCCGGCTGTCCGGTGCCCCCGCGGTAGGCAGAGCCAACCGCTCTTGCCACGCCGCAGTGCACCACGGATCGCGCCGGGCCTGGCGCTTCAACTCGCCCTGCAAGCAGGTTCCTCGCGTACACCCGGGACCGCCCCCACCCTCGCGCGACGGCGTCGACGCGTGGTGACGATACATCATCTGCGTGCGACCGCGCGAGGAGATCCATGGGCGGCATCCCCTGCAAAGAATGTCGCCGCCTCATGTGACACGGTCCGGTACCCGCGGACGACCCTTAGGTCAGCCATTCATGCACCCTGACGCAGGCGACATAGCTCATGCCAGCGCCGGGAGGCCGCCAGGTCGTCCGCCCAGACGGGGCTCCTGCATAGCAGACCACCGACTGAAATCCATTGCCACATAGAGGCGACGAACCTGGCCCGCCGGGCCCCCAGGTTGGGCAGAATCTCGCCCAAAGCCCTGACCATCCTCTCCAGCCGGGGACCAGGCAGCGGAAATGCTCCTCGAAGCGCCAGTGGTTATCGAGGATCAGCCCCAGATGACCTTCTATCTGGGGCTTCACCTTCATATTGAAGGCCTCACCCACGCGGAATCAGGGGTGGCGGATCCTGCCGAGGTGAATGGAACGCTATCACCCCGGTCTGGTGCGACCGCCACTCGTCATCCCCATCCCTCTGATCCGGTCGACGACGCGTTGCGCCCCTCCTCCGCGAGACGCTTGGCCCTCCCCAGTGCGCCCTCGACGGCCAGCAACCAGTGTGTCATCTGCATAACACACGGCGCTGACGCCGTCGGGGAGGGTTCCAGGCTTTATCCAGATCCAGATTATTCCCGTAGAGCTGTTAGGGCGTTCTAGCTAAGTCACATCTTAATCCACCGCTGGATCTTATAGCCTGTTACAGAACTCCTGGTAAATCTCTCACACAAATTCAATGGGATCTCATTTGTTCGAATGTTGCAAGCGTAAAATGCTAACTGCATTTTCGTGGGAGATTTTAATGCTCATAATAAAAATTGAACTGCAACTATACGAGATTCCAATTCTGGTTACAGAGATTAAGCCAAATTCCATAGATTTCTGCTCATGACCTCTTTTTGCATAACAATAATTCTCTCACACACCTGGATTTATTACAGGAACAATAGATCCAATCTTTGACTTAATTTTCTCAACTATAAATATTTCTGATAGCAGTGTAAATAAGAAGTTGTAGGAGATGAAACCTTGGCTCCTGATCACTTTTCTCTTTGGTTACTAATGATACAGAAAGATATTTCTATAAGAAACATTTGTTTAAGTTGAAGACAATCAGAACCGATTATATAAATTTAAATGCAAACTAGATTCTCACTATTCCAAATTTTGCAACCATAGAATATGCACAATTAGAGCCTCACTCAAGATATGAATTCTTTGCCGATGTTGTGGATTGATTCCATTGGGTCGAGCACTCCTACCAAAAGGAAAAAGACTAAAAAAACAAATTATGGCTGAACTCGATATCTCGAATCTGGCTTTGGTGGGACTCGGAGTGTGACAAGACTGAAGAGACTTCTATGGGGGTCTTTAAAAATGTAGGAACACACCGGAAATTTAGGAAGATCTAATAAACTACAAAGATGATGTAAGTAGCATTAGCAAAGAAAACCTTTAAAAACAAGAAAAGGGAATAAGCTTTAAAAATTTATGGAAAGTATTAGTTTTCACACAAATTCAAGTTATGTTCCGGGGACAAATGTAAAATTCTTAAAAATAAGTGGGTTAGAGCATTTCGTATTAATTCTGAAAATTTACATCAAGGAAGACTGAACGCGATCAAGTTTGAAACAAGATTAGTCCACCAAATTTAAACTAACCCTGAATGGCTTCCTCTATGTAATCAAAAAAGAATTTCTAGGACAGCCCATTTGATCTACTTGAATTCAACATTGTTCCTGACTCTAAAAATTCTAAGTCGGCATCCGGTATGGACGGTACAGATCATGAAATTCTCAAAACCTTCCCGTTGAAATTCAAACTCTTTCTCCTTCTAGACATATTCAATTCCATGTATACTACGAATGATTTCACTCTTGCTGGCAAAATCCTTTGTTCACTTTATAAATAAGGCAGAAGGCAGGGACGGCGTCCCATCTCTGGACGTCGTGTTCGTGTAAACTTTTGAGTCCATGATCAAGCAGTAGAATGCAGTGGTGGAGGAACATGATTTACTTATTCCTCCTAGCAGACCATAGGTTCTCTCGACGAACGAGAATCAAGCGTATATTATAATGGCAGATCGATACTCGCAAAGAGGCGACGCGCGTCGTCGTTTATACGGTTTAGTCGAAACGAACGAAACGAACGGTAGAACAACACAAAACAACACATTATTGAAAGAATATGATACAATAATGTTCCGTTCGTAAAAACACGAAAACGTCCATTACTAACGAAAGAAAGAAAGAAAGAAAGCAACAAGCAAACGAAAGAGTGAGGAGGAGGAAGAGAAAATAGCATCTATCGTTGCGACGATCGAGGATGCTACCTGCCGTCAATTTTGCTTACTATATAAGCATGTCTCGGTCGGAGAAATGATGCTGGCTGCTTACGTTAGTGCTTCTGCTCGAAGAGGAGGATTGACGACTTCGATTGTCACATGACGCACAAAGTGATCTCCGAAACAAAGCGCCCAAGCACCTACAGTTGAGGAACGAGACGCTGTCGAAATTTGTTTCGCGACGTTCTTTTTACGGTTTGAACTCTTATGGTAAGCCTGTCGTCGTGCTCCGGAATCGAAACGTTCTGATGACGGTGAGGAAGCAGGTCAAATAATTATATGGCAGCATAATCACGGGTAGCCTGAGGCGTAAATTGCAAAACTGTTAAAATAGGTGCGAGTTGTTAATGCTCTCCTGACTTCTTTAACGCTGAGTCCGAATTACGAGGGAGTGGGAATGTATGGGAAAGTGACCGGTACATCAGCTGTCAATTTCTTTCGCCTAGTCAATCGACTAGGCTGCTTATTTAAAATGCTTGGAAATTTAATAAAAAACAAGATTAAAATAAAACAAAAAGGAAGAAATTTATAATTTTAAATGTTGCCAGGAAAAACTGAGCCCGTTAGCGGGCTCGTAAAAACCTGGCCAGAATCTTTGGTTACTAATATCGTACCTCGGTCGTTCCAGTACCAAACAGAGACCGGAAATCTTATTGTAAATACTTGACAACGCTCGTCGCGTTATGTTCGACTCGCTTTCAATCCACACGCTCTTGCCTCTGTTTATGATAAACAGGAGCGGGATTCCTTCACAGCGATACGTAAACCGTGTTAGTGGATTCGTATTCTTAAACGCTTCTCGTGTGATCGAGAAACGTTCGACTGATTAAACGCTGCTCGCATGATCGAGAAACGTTCGACCGCAAAGCCCTGGTGCCTTGCAACAGTGATGGGGAAGACAAGATTTGAGCCTCGATCTTCCTATTGCCGCTGGCTTGAATTTTGGCTGCCAGTGACAAACAGCCGGGCGCCGCGCTCCAAAATTCATCACTCCGTGATCCAGCGTCGTTTCCTGGTCCGGTACGGGACCGGTGTGATGCAAGCCCTTAACTGCGCTTAGAAGCGTCTGAACGTTAAGGTCACTACGCCACGGTGCCCTTTGAACGCGCGCGTCGCTTCACTGAGTGTCCGTACACACCAGTGATGAAAACGACCGACGTTCGAGCTTAAATCGAATCTGCGCCGAGATAAACCAGGGTATGCGTCGAACAAAGGCGCCCTATGGGGGTGGTACTCAAACCGAGACGCTGACCCTCGGAAACCACAATCCCACTGAGGGTATACGCCCAAAGGCCCCTATCAGAGTGTTTGAACTGCACAAAATTCAAGCTGAAAACTGAGAAGTTTTTCGAGCTCCTCGCCGCACTGATAGCCGATTACAGCGGCAATGCCTTCCACACAACGGTGCGGCGACAATCGAACACCATTTAAGTGTTACGATGATTGCCATCAGCCACTGGTTCATAATGTGGAAATCGCTTATGCTAAGGAACAATTGACTTTAACGGTGGCGATAATCGAACACTATTGAAATGCACACACGATTATGACTCAGCCACCCCGCTGTTCACCAAATTGCTTCTACGCCAGTGTTTTTCCATGAACGGTTCTTGTCTTCATACAACGATCCATTTAACTCCACGAACCAGTGAGGTACGCTTTAAATCTGACTAGGTTAAATCTTTCGAATTCACCACAGCTCCAAATCTCGTTCCGTTTCGGTTCTGTGGAAAATCTATACAATGAAACGAAATTAATTTATGGCGCGTATATCAAAGATCAGGTGTTTGACTATATCGGCTTGGCAGCCAGTTAACCCGCACAGAGAACCCGGATAGCAGTGATTGTCGAGACAGACTCCTCTTAAAAATACGCCCAGTTCGTGAGAGAGCAGACGCTCTGTCTCGCATTAATTTTGAATCCTCTCTGTTATTTCGGTGGAAAACAATGGCCTCAGGGAACCGTTACCGGGCCGATCAAAAAGACTTATTATCGAAGGTAAAATTTGATCTTTTCTACACGCGTAATGTTCCCGGAAGCAGGTTACGACGCAGAGGAAGGCTCTGGAATGTCGCGAACACTGAGTGATAACACCGTATACTAAATGCCGCCCTTTTTTCCATAGATCACGGTAGCGAGAATTTAACCGGCCGTTTCTTTTCCACAACGAATTAACGCGTTAAGATTTTTAAACACAAACGAACGACAACGCGTCAGATTGTGCGGCTACCGTTGCCTCTGCGCGACTAACGACGACCAGGCGATGATGCCGCGAGTTTACCGCATCGATTTCATCGAGCAACCGATGGACGCTGCCGCGTGTGCGTTCGTCCGATTGCCTGGTGTGACGTTACTGTTCGGAACTAAGAATATACGGGTGGTATTATACCACCCGTTGGTCGCGCAGCCACGTCCAGCGCTTTTGAATGCAAAAATGTACGCTTGGCCAGTCGAACGATGGGTTTGGTCACACAATAGCGCGAAAAAGGTCTCGGTCGTCGATATGAAGCGTTCTAACTTCCGTCGGTACGCTGTGCGGAGGTAGTGACATCGAATATTTTTAAAACAAAGAACAAAGGAGCATTTAAAATTATGCACGGTCAACGTCTGTTTCTTCAATTAAACCTCGACGTCCAGTCCTTCTGCAAATATGAACCAGCCTGGCCGCATCACGCGCACAAAACATTTTTGGTCCTCGAGCCGATTTGAGTCGAGGAAGAAGCCAATCTACAACCAAGCGGTGAATACAATGGAAGAACTGATGCATAAACAGTCTCAAGCGATGCGTTCCATAGAGAGCACTACCAATTTCAAAAAATTGGCCGCAAATGATCGCCGCCATTACGCAAAAACCGCATGGCGATGGTCAAAGAAACTTTTGCCCAATGCCAAGATTTGGACGCAAAAATATCAGCGATGGCCGACCATAAATGAAGCGCCACATACACCTACTTCGTGGGACGACCTATTCGCAACATGCGAAGAAAAATACCAAGAGGCGTTGATTTTATGGCGGAAGTCCTTGTGGAGTGTCACTTCCACCGGACTCCGCAGCGGCCAACGGTCACACCAAACGTCGTGACGCAACATCCAACGGCTCATCTTCCCAGGATCAACCTTCCAACGTTCGGAGAGGGTGCATTTGAACATTGGGAAAGATCGGGACCGTTTCAACCATGGTCATCGACAACCAGTCCTTGGTCCAACGTGGAGCGCCTCCATTTTTTGCAAGCGTCGCTGATGGCGAAGCGAGCCTTTGCGGTGAGTCACCTACCGGTCACAGACCAGCAATTTTGAAGTCGCGTGGAAAATAATAACGTCTCGTTACGAAACAAGCGCCGACTCATACCACACATTTGAACGTGTTGCTTACATTACCGCGTGACCGTTTCAACTGGTCTGACACTGAACTCGTGCGTTGCGCGGATAAATTCATTATGTCAACTGAAATGCTACGAAACCTTGGCAGGCCAGTCGACCACTGGAGCGACGGCCGTTTATCTCAGCGCCCAAAATTAGATCGCGCGACGCGAAAAGCGTGGAGTTCAGCTCCTGGGTGACACGACCGTAGCCCCACGCACCGCGACCCGATGCATCCTCGAAAAGAATTCGCGCATTGAAGCCATGCCGGTGACGAAAACGCGACAAACCGTGCGGACCTCGAAAACCGAAGCCCATTCTGCCGAAACCTTCACGCGCATTCAACCGCCACCAGCAAAATGTCGTGTGCTCTGCAAGCAAAACCATTTAATTTACTTCAAATGTTCCGAATTTTTAGGAAAATCGCCTTCCGAGCGTTATCAATTTGACCACACAACACAACCGTTGCGTAAATTGCTTTTCATATTCAGTCACTTCACGGCACAATGCCAAAACTATTGTAAGGAATGCCATCAGCGGCATCACACGCTGCTGCATTCCCAGTCATCTACAATTCCACGGTCGCAGCGTCATTGACAGGTTCTCCGATTTCACAAACCACTAGAAATAAGTTCAAACTTAGTTGGCCAAACTCACCCGTTTAAATTCCGTAGTTCTCCTTTCAACAGCGCTAACAGGTGCATCTTCCTCAAGGAAGGTGCGTCACCGCAAGAGCGCTTCCTCGACCAACGATCAGCAGCGACGCTCATCACGGAAAGGGTAACTTAGCCCAAATGCTCCGTCTAAACGAACATCGCAATACACGCATTAGTGGGATCGAGAAAACATTCCTTCGCACACCAGGTAGCGTCCATATCAATTACACCGACAGAAAAGAACGAGCCTGCATATTCGACTACCGCGATTATAATGCACACGTTAACCAGGCATGTCCCATTACGCCAAAAACAAAACGTTACATGGTCTTACTTTGCAGGGGTTTTAAATCTTTGCCGACAAGGGATCCTATGAGTCCTTGATCCAACAGACATTATTATTGGAGCGATGCATACGGCCAGTTCCTCTCCAAGGCGTCATACAAGGGTCGGAGTGTGCACCGGCAGCGCAAAGGATTGAACCTTTGGGTTGGATCCCCAACTGGTCCTCTTCCAAACGGGATTCCGTCCTGATCCCGTCCACATCCACCATTTGTCCGTCCTTGAAGACCTCGATCAAAATCTTCCGCCGATTTTGGGAGGCTCGAGGACCTTCCCAATCCCAGCACGCTGATACCTGACGAACAAAATGCGAGCGTCATTTCTGTCGAAACGCATTCAAGAACTCTCAGAGGGCCGTTAGAGTTCTGATCGCCGTTCCGGGACGACGCCCATCCAAACTCGATTCAAAACGCCAAAAGCGGTGAACTGTTTGCGATCCTTAGAGAACCGCTCAAAAAGGACCCTTGGGTTTCTCAACGCGAGTACCACGAATTTCTTTCTGAATACGCGTCTCTTAAAAGGCGAAAGGTCGACCCATTTTCGCCAACCATCCCCCCAGTTTATTATATTCCACACCATCATGTTACTCTCGCCAGACAAGTCAACGACGCGTCTTCGCGTTGTGTTCAATGCCTCTAGCCGCACATACAACGGCACCCTCAATCACCACTTGCACAGGTAAATAAAACCTGAATGGGACCCCTATATTTGCACCTTTCCGGTTGTTATTCCAGTATGTTCTACTCTAATATTATTGCAAAACACGATCAAAACTGGCAAAACCTTCATGATGGTCAAGATTGGTCCATCCGGCGCAACTCTCTTGCTCATTGATTAGCAACTTAACCTAACTATCACAACTGTGAACCCACTCTGCACCGTATCTGCTCTTCGAGTCCTAAACAACCTATCGAGGATTAATACTCTTCATACCCAATGTTCAAATTAGGCCATCAAGTACGTTGATGGATTTCCTTCTAAGACGACCTAATCGTCATTGCGCCCTGATCCATGACCAACCGCACACTGTTCAAAGGGAGGTTTGCGCTAAGTAAAATGGCAACAGCTAAACGATGGTAAGGTTGACGCTGGTCTGATATTGATTCACGATTTGATTATCCAGGTCTAGCAGTGAGTAAATCACTTCCAACCGACGAGAAGATTTCCTGCCTCAGGCCTAACGTGAACCCTTAACTGACCATTTTCAGTTTCACGCAAGGCCAAACGCCCAAATTTCCACCAAACGCGAAATACTTTCGCAATAGCTAAATTATTTGATCCAATGGGTTGGGTCGCTCCATTCGTAGTGCACTGGCCAAAATCCTCATCCAACAGTTATGGTCCCTGAAGTGCGACTGATGACGTCGTTCCGCAAGACTATTTTCAGGAATGTAATTATTTGTCTCCATCCCTGGAGTCCAATCCACATAAATTTCTGGAAATCACAGCAAGTCTTCAATGTCCAACCTTCCATTACGCTGACGCTTCAAGTATACACGCGTCCCATTCCAACATATTCTGAAGATATACAGCAAGTCGATAATTTCAACCATAAACATCGTCGCGTCACCCATTGAAAACTGTCAGCGTTCGTTTGGAGTTGCGCGGCCCTCCCTCAGCTCGCTTGATAAAGTTTATCTCAAACGTCCCCTGGCGAACGCCGGATGGATTGTCACCGTTGGACGGATTCTCAAATAACCTCAACCCGGGTGAATCAATCACCATCCCGGTGGAAACTCGCAGTGTAAACCGCGTCGCCAAGATTCAAACCTTATACCGCAATCACGCTGGCATCATTGTTCAACAGGTGACAATCCATGGATTGTGCGTCCTGGGAATCTCGTTATCGGAACAAATCTCACTGATTATGGTGGTCCGACCTCACTGGCTTCAGAAAGATCCTATGGAAGTGGCCGCATTCAAGCTTGCGTGTTCATGGCCTCACAGGAGGCAAGGGTCCAAACAGTTAATATCCTGACTGCTACCGCCGTCCACTGAAGTTAGAAAACGATACTCGTGGCCAACACAGCAATCCGCTTATATTAAGTGGTTCGACAATATTCGCGCACAACTCAACAACGGATGCACTTCACCCAACCTACTCCGTCAACCAAGGCGTCTCTCTCCATTCTGAGTCCAGATGAGATTCACGGGTCCGAATTATTTTACGCGCGAATCCAAGGTGAGGTCTTCTCGACAGAAATGCAATATTCTCCGCAACGCTCAAACGGTGTCAAAACCGAGTCACCTTCGGACCTCTAAACCCCTTCATTGGTTCGACGGTATAATCCGCGCACGAGGTCGCCTCTCCAATGCACGATTATCTGAAACAGCCAAAACCCCTATCATTTTAAAGGCCCATCCACTCTTAACACTCAATTGAAAGTACGCATCGGCAACCTTCACGCCGGCCTCCAACCCACTTCTTCCTACTTCCGGAACCACTACTGATCATCCGAGCTGTCCTTTATCGGTGCGTGCGCACTCGCGAAAGCGTTTGCCATACCACAAGAGCTCATGTTCCTTGCCGGCTCCGCGAGTTGACAGGGTGGAACGGCCGGCCCACCCATACCGGAGTCGACTATGCAGGCCTTGATCGTTCCGCACGACACCGGGCCGCGGCCATAAGTCTGTAAAAGCATATATTGCGATCTTCGCTTGCGCTTGACTTTATAAAGCAGTCCACATTGAGTTGTCAGTGATTATAGTTCACAGGCCTTCATAGCAGCTTACCATCGCTTTTGTACAAGTGACGCGGTCTCCCAACCTCAATTTATTCCGATAATGGCAATATTTGCTGGTGAACTGAACCAGTGCCAAATACAACCGCAACTAGAGATCCAATTTTAACAATTTACAGAGTAGTATACCTATGGGGATTCTAACCCATGGGGCAAATGAGGGAGCGGTGGCGAGGGGAAGGTAGGGCGCAAGTGGGGAGTGCGGCACGGAGAACTTTAGGCGCGGGGCCTGTGGGGAGTGGAAGAGTGGTTGTGCGACAATGAGCCGGTGGAGGGGGATGTCAGACAGTCCATCACGCCGCGAGACCTCTCCAGACCCGGCCCGCCGTCGGAAATTTTTTAAGAGGGGGAATGATCCCGAAAACTTTTCTTAAGGCCTAACAGAGGAGGGGATGAATCTCTGAAAATTTTTTTTTACACCCACAGGCATTTTTTATTGTCTTTTCAAAGCCTTGGTACGTTTGATGAGCTGGGCCTGCCGTCGGAAATTTTTAAGAGGGAATGATCCCCGAAAACTTTTCATACTGAACCGAGGGAGGGATGACCCTGAAAATTTTTTCAACACCCACAGGCATTTTATTGTCTTCGGCGTTCTCGGTACGTTTGATGAGATCTAAAAAAAAAGAATTACATAATGTTCTCCTAAGAAAATATTTACAGCTAGCGAAAAAACAACATCACCCGGCTCGTAAATTATTCTTTCTATTTATTATTCTAGTACTGTATAAATTCAGATTTTTATAGTTCACTATGTTAGTTTGGTCAAATTTTGCAAAACATGTTATAGAAAATGGTTAATATCATTACGAAACACAAAAAAGAAATAGTCTATTACTGTATACCAATGCGAAAATTTACTGAAATAATGCAGTTCCTCTTCATCCGCAGAGTCGAGTCGAGTCTCGCGCAACGATGCGTTTTCGCGCTTTGTCATGAGTCCGTTATCTGCTACGTGCCTTCGACGAAGTCGTTGCAAGCGAATACGCAATATCGCAAAGTTCGCGACACGCTGCGTCCAACGGATTAAAATATAAAATTAAATCGACGGTCCAGCCTTGATTACGTGAGGAGAGAATGTGGAAGACGGGTAAATAAAAATTGAGAAATAATATATGTTTTAAAATGTCAATATATTGTTACAATAGAAGAATATATTGTTTTTTGAAACGTCGAATATTAGAATTATGAGATGAGATAAGGTGGTAAACTGTTGAAATAAAATTTGAGAAATAATATATGTTTTAAATAATAATATATATTTATTTACAGAAAAAATAATTTAAAATTCTCCTCCACTGCCCTACCGGGATGGCGACGATGAGCCAGATGACGACCATGATAGCCGCGGTGAGGGTGTGTTGGGGGTTGATGACGGCGAACGATGCCGCGGCCGCCGCGCATCAATCCACGGCGGCGATGGTGGAGAACGGGGTCGCCGCATGGGCCGCCGCATGGGCCGCATTCGCCTAAAAGGCACCCACGGCCGACGTAACCGTGAGGCCATTTCTGGCCCCATTGGTTGTCGCTGCGGTTGTGGTGAGCCCTAGAACATACAATCATTGGGATAATATTAACACATTAAGCATTAATCATTCAAAAACAATACAAAGTATTACATACCGGCGGCGGCGGCGAGGGCCTTTGGGGCGGCGGCGGCGAGGGAGGCGGCGAGGGAGGCGGCGAGGAGGGTGGTGAGGCAGCTGGCTGCAGCCTCTGCGAATTCTAGAATATAGAAATGATATATTACTTACGATGCGATAATTGTATGAAAATAATATTGTGTACATACCTCAGACCTGCCCCACATATCGAATGCAAATGAGCTCGCTGCATCTCCTGCCTCTTGAACGTAAACCTTTATCTTGAAAGATGCATAGCTTTGCAAAGTAGGATGTCTTTGTTCTTCATGTTCTTCGAAATCTACACCCTCCTTGCACGCCTTTCGCCGAAGTCGTTGCTACGCGAATACACAATATCGTGTTCGCGACACGCTGCGTCCAACGGATTAAAATTACTTCGAACCTCTATCATACCACTTTGAACGCGTATCGAACATCTGTCATACCACTTTGAACATCTATCGTACCACTTTGATCATGTATCGAATGTGTATTGAACCACTCTGAACATCTATCAAACGTCTATCAAACGTCTATCATACCACTTTGATCGCATATTGAACCGCTTCTACATAATAGTAATTATAACTATAGTCTTAATCTAGCGTACATCATGTGCAGGAGGTTAGGTTGGGGAGGGTGAAGAAACAAAATTTTGTATATATTAAAAATTGATTATATTTATTTACGCATTTCTCTCTGGCGTTTAGACCACCAGTTGAATATTTTAAATACATTTTGCATGGCACAATGCTTTGCGTGTCTGTCACATCGTAAGGTATTAAGTGCATTTAGCTTTTTTAGAGATATGGTATCCTCGTAGTCCATGTCCAGTGTCTCAATGATCACGCTCGCTCGCGCATTTTCATCGAGGAAATCCGCAAGCCAGTCTCGTTTCTGCAGCCCTTTAACATATGCGATATGCGGTGCGTCATCTTCTTCATCGACAACAGCTTTCGTAATTAGCTGTTTAGCCATACTGTACGGAACGTCTCCATCTTCCCACCGTAGTCCGTGATGTTTTGTCGTCAACCACCGGATGCATGATTTGTCAGATTTCGTAAGAAGATATTGCGGCATCGAACTCCCAAATATATAATGCGAGAGAATTGTTCCTTTTCGTAGGGCAGCCACTTCCTTCACGACAAATCTTCCATCAACACTGAACCCTTGCAGGTCAACAAATGTTGGTACGGTCATTATCGGAACAATTTAGAGATCCGCTCACTTCCAAGACAGGCGGGAGAATGTGGTCTTTCTCGTAAAGCATCTCGATTTTCATGATGAAAATTTGTACGAATTTGGCACACGAGAGGGCAAGTAAGTAGCGTTGGGATTTAATTGATTTTGCGCACCACGTTTGTCAGCGGATTGTATTCAACCACCCGATCATGCAAAATGAGACAGTAGGCCGTAGTATTCGCTGGCACGTTCTCTTTACAATCGAATTCTATGCGCACGTCCACGGTGCTATTCTTGATCGACTCATTTTGTCGCGAGCAGTCAATCACCACGAGGGGGCCAAATTGTAAAATTGGGCAACGGTGAATAATGCCTCGTTGCAACTATGTCCGTAATACGATTTACGGAAATGCGTATACATGCTAAACAAGATGGCGTGTCTATTCTTGTCAAAGTCCAAGTTCATGTCATCGTACGGATAAAATTCCGAGTTGAGAAACAGTTTTACATTGGTCAATTTGCAGTGGTCAAACCGAGTAGCATCTTCGGTCATCACATTCTTTCGAGCAGTCTGTAGAGCAAAGAGAACATATCGCGGCTTCTCCAGCTGTGCGGCTGCCTTGACGGCCCACGAATGCTTGGTGGTGCTCTGTAAGAGAGGATACTCGTACAGATCCCACGAGCGAAAACTAATGCTCAGGTTTTGCCCACTTTCCAAAGCATGTAGCAGCGATAGCTTATTAACATCGTTTAGCGTCACATGAGGCATCCGCCATTGCACTTTAAGTAATTCAATTTCTGGTTCCAACGTTGGAGACCCAATTAGAGAATTGTTATCGTTGCGCGATCGTATTAAAATCAATTCGTGACGCGCATTAATAACCATGCGTTTGTAGTCCTCGCAAAATCCCAGCAAATATTTGAGCGGGACGCAAAATTGAAATGATTTTTCACTACCAACTCATCGCGTCGTTTCAAGCCCCATCCAGCATTCTCCATATTTTTGTCTTCATCGGATGTCAGTGATACATAATTTTTAAGCGTGCTAGTTATTCCAACGTTTCTGTTGCGATCAATCTCCACACCATTCAGCTCATATCGAATCTCATCAAATATGAACGCCATGCAATTATTTCCCAACATCACCGTTGAAGCATCATTTGGCTTATGTATCGTCAATTTCCTCCACGTAGAGGAAACTTTCACACGGCAATGTGTATAAATCTTGCTGTTGTATAGGTATTCTTATCTCATCACTGTGTCCAAACGTTGTGTTAACGTATGGGTTGTATGTGTGAGTCTCGAGCTTAACAATGCGATCATCAAACGTCCCCTCCAATGCTTAGAATGTCAGCCATTTTCAACTTAAATGCGCACAATGAATCCCAATGATTTCAAAAATGCAATGTTTGCAGCACTGAGCCTCTTCGTTTTAGCGTACTCAGGGCTGTTGTTGTTGTTGTTGTTGTTGTTGTTGTTGTAGACAATTTCGTTTGGAAGAAACGTGTTTCTGGAGTCGTTCAACACAAGCATCTCATTCGTTCGCACCACAGGTATTATCGTCGTCGCACGTGCAGTCTGATGGTAATCTCTTCACCTCGAAAATCCAGCAATCGTCCGTTTTGATCCACAACGCGTATCGTTAGATCCGTAATGATCCTTGCGGTGATTGGAAGGTAAATGATCTGTGCGGGCGTTTCCGATATCTTATATCCGGGCGGGACTCGGAGAAAATTCATGTATCGTATGTACACGCTTCCCATTGTTGTACGCGCCAGCGGTCACACTACATTCAATGCGAATAATGTTTACGCTCATGATATTAATCGGGTCGTCCGATTCGTGCCACTGCCCCGGTTCTAATTCCCGATTCGCCGAGAATCCCAATAGCGATCCAATGTTATTGGGTTTCGTAAAGTCTACGGCAAACGAGCAGTACAGCTCGCTTTTCATGGTGTTGTTGTTGGGGCGTAACACTATAGGATACATATCATTGTCACCATCATCATCGGTACCATCGAGATTTTTAGGATATCGCTCAAGTAATCGCTGCTTCAAATACTTGGCAATGGCGTCTAGTTCGTAGGAGCCGGGGTGAATCGTAATGTATTCGTGGCCAGTGTCGACGCTGTTGTTGTTGTTGGTGTCATAGTTTGTGGTGAAGTAGAATTTATCGTTGCTCGAGTCGATGTTGGGTATTGTATGATACGTTTCAAAGGTTGTTAGACCAAGCTCGTAATCATCGTCGCTCAAATCTATGGGTGGAAAGTAGCTTACAACGAGGGTGCTACTTTGCCAGTTAGAGTCAATGTTAACGACATATTCCGAGAAACTGCTCGACTAGTACTGAATCAGAGTGGCGGGGGACAATCCTTAAATTTGGTGCCAATCGTTTGTAGAAAGCGTAGACATAGTTGTCCACAATTGCTCTGATCATACTCCTGATAAGACGTTCGATTGTATTCAATTTTCACATCATCATCATTATCCAAATATTGTGTCAATTCCTTAGGCGGTCGAAGATTGCCAAAGCTGTCGAAGTATACAGCTCGATGCCCTCTCTTCGCATACGCCACCCAATGAGTCCCCGGTCCCTCGACATTGTCCAAATTCACGATACCGCTCTCGTTTCGACGTACTCCTCCGGCTGGTAGCGCGTTGCGCATAAAAACACCTCTAAAGAATGGAATACGCATACGTTTTGCCAACTCATTCAATTGCATGTCGGTAGTTACACCCACAGGAATTTTTATTGTCTTTTCGGCGTTTTTTTTTTTGTTTTTTCGTTTCGAGATTTCCTGTCCGCGCTTGTATGGTGTCAGATAGAGTCCACGACCTTCCATGGAGCGATTATGACGCCGCATTTCCTGCAGCTGACGTTGCGCTGCCTTATTATCGTTTACCGCCTTGGCGATCCCGCCGCTCCGCCAGCTAATGATCCGAGAACACCTAGCAGCGGGAGAAGTGGTAATATACCACCCCGTTTGGCCACTGGAAGAATCCGCTTTTGCGATGCTTTTCTTACAGTCCCTTGCGGGGTTTTGTTTTCATCCCCATTCCGATTTTCGTCTTGGCCTTCATAGCTGCCCAAACAGCTGTAGCAGCTCCTCTTTCACCCAGAGTCGAGTCTCGCGCAACGATGCGTCTCCGCGCTTTGTCAGCGAGTACGTTATCTGCTGCGTGCCTTTCGCCGAGGTCGTTGCTACGCGAATATGCAATATCGTGTTCGCGACACGCTGCGTCCAACGGATTGATGCCTCGATCACCTCTAGCCAATCGTTTTGCCAGATGAGTTCCTGGACCACAAAACTGATATCCTGGGATATGTAATTCGATAGGTAGCGCGTTTATCGCTCGATTTAACAAACCACCGCCTTTCTTTACTCTCGTCGGCAACATTCGCTGCAGTTTTTAATCAGCGGTGCTGGACCGTCGATATGCGTTCGCTGCCAAGGGCGATTATAATGTTCCAGACACCGACGATACTGCCGAACCTCAGAATCGGCTTTTATATGCTCGGGGAGTCTGTCCCACAACTGGTCAATGTGTCTGCCAAATTCGTGAAGTAGAATAATCTTTGGTATATATATCAGCTGCTCAGAGGTTATGTCTCGAATGTCGCAATTATCCGGCAGAACGAGAAGCATTTCGAATACTGAGCTGTTTTGCTTCGACGCGGACCTATAAATAGGACGCATAGTCGCTTCGATGTGTCAAAAATCATTTTCGCGGTTTGCAGCGAGGATGCGATTCGTGCGACAACCTGTGACTATACGCGTGACAAATTTTGATGATAAATCGCAAATGATGTCCTCGAAAACAAAACGCAGACACGGTAGCATGCTGCCAAACACTATCCGCAGCCTCATTTGCGGCCCATCAAATTGCGGAAAGACCAATGTGCTGGTAAGCTTGTTGAAAAGTCCTCACGGCGTTCGCTTCGAGAACGTGTACGTGTATTCCAAGTCGTTGCAGCAGCCGAAATATCAGTATTTGGAGAATTTATTGGCTCCGATAGATGAAATTGGCTACTTCACGTTTTCAAATAACAGTGACGTCATCCCACCGAGCGAATCGCTTCCGAATTCCATTTTTATCTTTGATGACGTGGCATGCGACAAGCAAGATACGATACGAGAATACTTTGCAATGGGGCGCCATTCGAACGTTGACTGTTTCTATCTCTGTCAGACGTATGCAAAGATTCCCAAACATCTTATACGTGACAATGCAAATCTGCTGATTCTGTTTAAGCAGGATGGCACCAACTTGAAACATGTGTACAACGATCACGTAAACACTGACATGTCTTACGAGGATTTCTGCGCTTTGTGTCGCAATTGTTGGCAACGGGAGTACGGTTTCGTGGTGATAGACAAGGATTGCGCGATGTCCAATGGACGTTATAGAAAGGGATTTAACGAGTTTGCGGTACCGTGAGGTGGTCAATCGTCATCGACACGTCGGTGGAAAAGCAACGTCTGCGGCACAATGATTGATATCGATAGTCTGGAGATTAAGGATCGCGAGAGAATAGCGAAGGAAATTGCAAAACCAGTGATTCCATTCGCAAGAAACATCAGGCTTTGAAGACTGGCAAGATGGAGGAAGATATCGCGTTGGAGAGATACTTTAAACCTATTGTCGATCCCTTTAAAACATATTGTGGAAAATACAACAGCGACAAAAGCTGACATGCCATCGCTGACGAGCACAGACGTTGAAGGCAAGGAAACATTAACACCTAAAACGAAAATCCAACCGAAAGGGAACGCATCACATAAGACAAAGAGGAAACCACACGCGTCATCGGAAAATTCATTCGTAACGTCCACACCAATTCAATCGAAGCGGAAACGGCAGGATGTTACATCAGCCGATTCCCCAGTTCCTTCCACAACAATAAATACATTTCCGAACGTACAATCGCTTGCAACTAATATTGACGATGTTTTCGAAACTACTCCCGATGAGTCGTTTGCATCATCTATTAGACAGCAACTCCAAACATTCGAGGACAACAAACATTTCGCAACCATTTCGGTCCGTTGGGGCAAAATACATGCGTGCCATCCTGAGTGATGACAGGGATACAGCAATGGACTATGTGTACGGCGTATACTTTGGCAATAGTGGAACGATGCTTGGGGACAAGGCTTTCGATATAGACAAGGATGATAATATAATCATAGATGGTGTAAAATACGGAGGAACGTCAGGCCTTTACGAACTGATTTTCAAGAGACTTCCTGACGATGCCATATACACAGATGCCGATAGACAAAAATACAAAAGTATACTACTGACAACAAATGCTCACAGACGTGGTCATAACGCCCAAAATCCCGTAATGGGTAACAAGGGATACAAGTATAAACATGTAATTGCACCGCTACTACCCCGTATATCGACCAGTAAGGCAGGGAAAGGCCTGCCGGTTCCGCGAGTCATGACGGTAAATGATAACAAGATCGATTACGTGCACTGGGACGATCCCAACGAGCTGGTGGATCGACTCCGTTTGTTGGAAGCGTCGCGTCAGGCGGGTAACAACTCGCATGGCCATGAAATTCTATCGATTATCGAGGAACTCCGCGAGGTAGGCCTCATTATAAATTAAACCGCGCACCGATGATGTGCACTGTATGCGTTGAGATGCCGATCAATAAATTTGGAGTATCGCTCGAGAAGAGCGGAGCAGCTGGAATGGACTATTACAAATGGAGCGGTTTGCTTCGAAATTATATGCGAGACAATGCTCTTTGCGTGGCAGGTGCCGACTTTGATGCAAAATCACGCAAGATACGACGCGTAGCTCAGCCGACAGTTGACAGCGATGCCGTTAATAAACTATATGTGGAAAAGAGCATTAAACTTTTGAGAGAGCAGCATGAAGAATTGGAGAGGAAGCTGGTCATGTTTCAGAGAGATATGTTGACGTTGCAAAACAGCGTTCAAGAGATATCACGCGCATTGAATCCGCAGCGACAATGCGAAGGAAAATCATGCGAGACGGTTGAACTTGACCAGAATTTCCTCGAGCCGATGGGGAGCACATAATATATGTACACGATAATTATCGCATCATTCGTGTCAAAGACATCTCTGCGATCAAACATGCAACCAATATCGAAATCCGAGAGTAATGAAAGCCATAGTCTCAAGAAGCGACAACTTGTTGAGGAATTGCATGCTCCAGCTCGAAGACATTTCCCGCGGAGACACGTCATAGTGCATGGATACGATGATCTGTGGCAAGCTGACGTTGTAGAAATGCGTCCATACTCGCGATTCAACCGAGGTCATCACTATATACTCACGGTCATCGATGTGCTGAGCAAGTATGCATGGGCGGTACCGCTCAAGACTAAAGGTGGTGCTGAGGTGACTAAAGCGTTTGCAAAGATATTTAGAGATCGACATCCGAAAAATTTGCAAACCGATCAAGGAAAAGAATTTTACAACGTTGATGTGCAGAAACTCATGACAAAGCATGGCATTAATCATTATTCGACGTATTCGGTGATGAAGGCCTCCGTCGTAGAACGTTTCAATCGAACTTTGAAGAACAATATGTGGAAACTGTTTACGCTCAATGGAACCTATAAATGGGCTGATGCACTACCGCGTCTACTTGCAGAGTATAACGCACGAAAACATAGAACCATCGGAATGCGTCCTTGCGATGTTACCCCAGCGATCGCCGACAAGCTGCTAGCTACAGTATACAGCAACATAAAGATCGCTGCTCCAGCGAGATTCAAATTGGGCGAGTTTGTGCGCGTAAGCAAATTTAAAACCATCTTCGATAAAGGCTATACACCGAATTGGACAACGGAGGTGTTTAAAATAGCCAAAGTACAGGCAACTAATCCCGCGACGTATCTGCTCCTCGATTCCTTTGGAAAACCTGTTGCCGGAGGATTCTACGAACATGAGCTGCAACGCGTCACAGATCCTGATGTGCATCTAGTGGAAAAAGTGTTGCGTAGAAAGGGGATAAGGTGTATGTCAAGTGGTTGGGCTTTGATAAATCACACAATTCTTGGATAAATAAAAATAATGTTTTGTAAAATAATACATGGTTCAATAAAATACAATGATGCATATACATATACATGAGTGGCGACTTTTATTTTACACATTAATCCCAATATTTATATGAATGAGTTAATAATGGTTCAATAAAATACAATGATGCATATACATATACATGAGTGGCGACTTTTATTTTACACATTAATCCCACTATTTATATGAATGAGTTAATAAATACTAATTTCTATACATTTGCGGACAATTTGTAAACAATTTTATATTATACAATAAATTCCACTATTTATAATAAATACAATAATAATAATTTCTATTTTACAACGGTATATTATAATGTCCCCAGGGCAGAGTGTCGGTCGAATCGGGTACGATATATCGCTTGTCGTCATACGGACTTAGAGCGATTTTGGATTCCGAAATGGTGTACACTTTGTGCAATTTAGACCGTATGCATGATTGTCTGCGAACCATTTCGATCTCTTTGCGCAAACACTGCGCGTAGTCGACGAAAGTTATCGTTCTGGCTATGACGTTGGTCTTGACGCCTTTCGCCTTCTTCGTATCTTTTTGCCGTCTACGCGAAGTGCATACATTTTCGCTCTAAGACCTACGAATTCAGTCATTATCGCACCGTTATTTTCATCCTTCATCAGCCCCGGAACCTTCTTATTTACGCGTGGCATATTATATGGATTGTCGGTAGGATAATCGCTTGTGTCGAATCTATCGATATTGTGCTTCATAGACTCGTAGATATCGTCGCACCGAATGTGATAAATAAGACTGTCAGTGTCGGTGTATAGAATTTTACAATTTTGCCCGTGTTTAGGAGACATGTACTCGTGGTGAAATTCATACAAACAAAGTTTTGATATGTCCAGAATGCACATACCCACGTATATCGGTTTGTTGAATTTCACCTCGAGTTTTCGCAATTCAACAGCTACTAAATTTTCCGAAAACACTTCTGCTGTGGAAATTCGGTTTCGCGATCATTGCCTCCGCGCCATATCGCCCTTCCCAATGTGTCACAAGTTTTACATCCACATGGTTTCGTACATTTTCCATAGTTTTACCGAATACTGCGTTGTTCATCAATTTGTACAAATTCTTTTCAAAGTCGTTTGTCGCGCTTGTTCTAAATCGTGTGTTGAGTTCGATGTAATCGCGAAGCCAGGGAGATTGAGCGAATTGAAGCACGCGGTGTATCTTTGTAATACGAAGACCGTGACGCGTGCACTGCTGCAGGTTGCGATAATGGATTATGTAACGCTGCTTATCGTATACCGTCGCGAGTAACTTGTCCTGCCTGCTGCCAGGTGGTTTGGCACGCGTCGGACAGAACGGCAGATCTGCATGAGCATCGTGCAGACGTTGCGGATATTCCAGATCTACCTCGAGAATGTATCCCGTGGGCGAATCGACGCCGATTGAAGATACGTCAAAATTTACAACATCTTCGACCCATTGAAATTTAGCGTATGGTAGAGGCTGACACATTGCCCATCCATACAAATTGTTCACGTCAAAGTACATCAAGTACGATGACTCTTCCGATGCGTCGTAAGATGACATGTACTTGTTATTGGCATGTGCGTATCTTCCGGAACATTGACTTAAGCCCCCGCGTATACCGCGTTCGATAAACATGACCATATCGATGTCTGTGAGCAATTCGAATGTAATTTTGGTATGTTTTAGCATTGCATCCCATGTGAAACCAGGTAGAGTATAGTAATGCGCTGAATCTAATCCGTAGCTCTTGATACAACTTTCGCGAAAATTTTCAAAAATATCTGCCAATAACAAGACATCAGTTTTCAAATACAAATCGCTGTATTCGCCCAAGGTTCTAATCTCGAAACGCTGCCAGACTGTCTCGGCGTGTGCGTAATCGGTCTCTGATACAGTCTCGCCCGTTAACGAACTGTAGAATGACTCGCGCGGTGGTAAGCATGGATCCTGCAGCTTGTTCGCGCAATCAAGGTATTCATATGGAAAGACACCCTTTCGCGTCAATAAATTGAAATCTTCAGTGGATAATGTTCCAAATTGGGATCGCAAAATTTTTAATTGATCTGTGTTAAGAAAAGATGCTAATTTGTCGAGACTGGTATTTAGAAATTTGTATGAATCGATGAATCGTAATTTAATATAATTTTGCGAGTCTGATTCATCCGTATCTTCAACATGTTTTGTGAAAGAAATATATTTTTCTTTAGTTATAGGTAATACATCAATGTGACCTTCGAAAGCGGTAGCTATTTCCTCGATAATGAAATGCGAATCATAGCCGGATAAATTATGGAAAACTATGGGGATGTAAAACACATTTTTATAATTTAAATTGCACTCCGAATGTGCTGGGCCTCTGAACCGTCCGGACAGATGGCAATGATCGCGAACTCGTACATCGCTAGCCTTGAATGGTTCTTCGCAAATATGACAATGTGCTGCATTGCGAAATGTCGTCAACTGTTCGGGAGTTAAATCCAGCATGGGAACATTACTGGTAAGAATAGGTTTGGCAAAGTTTGCAAAATTTTTAAGTTCGTCGACGAACCATGAAACACAATCTGTGTCGCGGGCGACATCGATACATCGACAGTGATGTATCATATGAACAATGCATATAATATGCAATGCTGTGTACATTGTGGTGTTGATATGTATGTAATTTATTATCACCCGCTTGGTTGCCCAACGTTTTTGCGATGATGCACTCCAGATCTGCATATACCACGAAAGGGAGCCGCTCCTTCCTATCGTGGTTGCTGAAATTGAGCAGATTGTCGCCTTCTGCTGGGCAGCAGAATGGCGCAGTTGTTTATCTGCCCGCAGTCCAGCGAATGCACCTCCAACTTCTCGGTAGATCCGAAGTAGTGCATGCATCTGTAAACCCCAAAAAAATTTATTTAATTTCACATATATTTCAACATTTTTTAAACATTTCATAAATTTTTTTATACATACCGATCGCAGATGAATTTCTTGGCTTTGTGCTTGCTCAGCTGCATGCCCACCAGCCTGGACAAGTCCTTAATGCATGCAAAGTGCCCTACATCGCCGTGCTCTTGATTCGGCGTGTAAAGCAAGTTTACATGTCTATCCCTCTTCTGGCTGGTGAGGTGCAGCGGGAAGACTGTTGGCCCCTTCTTCATCTTCTCCTCGAAGCTGTAGACATTGACGGAGATGTCGTTCAGCCGTTCAAACTTCCTATACCCCAGAGACATTGGGAACTCAATGCCCTGGAGATTTAGGATCGACGTATACTGCGGGTATGAACCTGGACGTTCAGGATATTTTGTTGCTGGATGAAGAGCTGCGACAACTGCCCACGCGAAACATGCGTTGTCCGAGGATTGTATGCTTATTGTTGCCCTCTTCAGCATGATTTCTCGCGGCAACTTGAAGTGACACCCCGCGCGGAGTGGATTATACTTATTGACATTGACGGTCAGATTCATGATTCTCGCCAATGCCCATCCGCTGTCGCGTTCCTTGAACTCTTCCAGCGATGCCAGGGTGGATTCGACGACGCATCGCTGGTACCACTCCTGCAGATCGGATGTGTGGAAGAGTTCACAGTTTTGGGTGTTGATGCTTTTACAAGCATGCTTGTCACCTGCCACAAATTCGCCGTTGAACACCGTGTTCACTTTGAGGTTTCGATGTTTCCTCAAGGTGTCCCGAACATGCTCCAGCACAATGGTCTCTGCATCCTGGAGGAAGTTGCGCGGTTCGATATAATTCGAATTTAGGATGACACCTGTTAATACGCGAGTATCGAACGCAGTGTGTATTTCACGCCACAAAAGTCCCGTACTCGAATGTCCGGCACCTTGACGCGCGAAACGTCTGCGCACCAAATGTTTCAATCCTTCGAGTCGCGCGATTCGAGCAACCAACGATTGTCGAACACCGATCGATAATCGCGGGCGTTTCACGCGGCTGTGTTCTTCCAAAGATTCGATACACTCGTTGCACCGTTCTTCCCACGCGAGGTACTCTTCCTGCGAAATCAATCGTTCGGATTGATCCAACAATTGGCGTTCTACTTGTGCGAATTGTTCCATGATTGTAAAATGGAATGTAAATGGAATGTAAATGTAAATGTAAATGTAATATCCTTTTTCAATGCAACACGTTGTAACTATTTGAGGCCTTGTGCAGTTTAAAGCGTGCTTTTATACCAGCACAGCGATTTGGTATCTCTGCCTAACTCTTTCGGTGTCTCTGCCCTTCCCTCAAATGCATTGCATGCCAACATGGTTCTATGCAGTTTCTGCTGATATCGCATAATTCTTTCCATGATATTATATTACATTCAACACGTGTCGAGACTTTTATCCTTGAGGCCGTTCACATGCAATCGCGCGATATGCTGCGATGTTAAGATTGAACAAAAGCATTATGGAAAAAAATGGTAGTTTTAGAATAAAATATTCAGCGCTTCCACAGATATTATATTACATTCAACACGTGTCGAGACTTTTATCCTTGAGGCCCGTTACATGCAATCGCGCGATATGCTGCGATGTTAAGATTGAACAAAAGCATTATGGGGAAAAAATGGTAGCTTTAGAATAAAATGTGGTGGGGATTGCACCTCGATTTAAGCCGTCTCTCCGGACGCTATTCCATCAATCGATCAGTAGCTTCGCTGAATGTTCGACGGAAACAAAAGTGCTCTGAAAAACAATGTGTAGTACCAGTGCCGTGGGCTATTACGTTCCAATCAGGCAAGATGATGGCGTATCTCCATGCAAGGAGAATACATTTAACAGGTAACCTTTCATAATTTTTTATTTATTTATTTATTTATGTTTTTTCATGAAAAAAGGTAATTTTCATGATTATGCTTTTTAGGCCACGCCAACCATCGCGTGTCATGGTCAGAAGATACGC
Source organism: Colletes collaris (assembly GCA_030068185.1). NCBI lineage: Eukaryota > Metazoa > Arthropoda > Insecta > Hymenoptera > Colletidae > Colletes > Colletes collaris. The sequence goes on along the minus strand of JASGYR010000212.1, from coordinate 3,581 downwards.
ATTAACATCCACGGGCTGCAAATATTTGGAAATTGGAATCAGCGTAGGACCTACAGCCGATGTAGAAATTCTTCTCGGTGATAATCGTGGAATCATCTTAGAATACCATGGCATACATGGAACTCACTATTCGACTGCTGTACAACCATCGAAGAACGTGCACAATTGCCTGGATCATCATTGATGCAGATTAATGAATTAACGGTGGAATTTTGTCGGATGTTTGATTCGTCGATTGTAAAGATGACAATTGATAATAAGTCGCTGTATTTCAAACCGAATACAGTAGCATTTTTATTTAATCTTGAGCCATGTGTAAGCTATGTATATCCGCGGCTCTATCAAACTGTAGAAGATGTGAGGAAAAAATTTATAACTTTTGTTAGCGTGTTGCAACAGAGCAATGATGTCATCGAAACATTAGATACGCGTAGTGCTGCTAAAATCATACGTGACAGCGAATATTACTGCAGGGATTATCTTGTAGATTGCGAACTGTTAGCATGCGCCATCAATGATATTGTAATTGAAGCTCGTAAGAAAAACGTAACAATATATTACCGAAACATTAGATACGCGTAGTGCTGCTAAAATCATACGCGACAGTGAATATTACTGCAGGGATTATCTTGTAGATTGTGGAACTGTTAGGATGTGCCATCAATGATATTGTAGTTGATGCTCGCATAAAAATGTAACAATATAGTGTCATTTAAAACATATATTATTTCTCGAATTTTATTTACCCGTCTTCCACATTCTCTCCTCGCATAAATCTAAGGCTGGACCGTCGATTTAATTTATATTTTAATCCGTTGGACGCAGCGTGTCGCGAACACGATATTGCATATTCGCTTACCAACGACTTCGTCGAAAGGCACGTAGCAGATAACGGACTCGCTGACAAAGCGCGAAAACGCATCGTTGCGCGAGACTCGACTCGACTCTGGATGAAGAGAGGAACTGCATTGTTTCGAGTAAATTTTCACATTTAGTATACAGTATGAAACTTTTTATTTCTTGTGTTTCGTAATGATATTAACCATTTTCTATAACGCGTTTTGCAAGAGTTTGACCAAACCTAACCACAGTGAACTATAAAAATCTGAATTTATACGAGTACTAGAATAATAAATAGAAAGAATAGATTTACGAGCCGAATGATGTGTTGTTTTTTTTTCGCTAGCTGTAAATATTTTCTTAGGAGAACATTATGTAATTCTTTTTTTTAGATCTCATCAAACGTACCGAGAACGCCGAAAAGACAATAAAAAAATGCCTGTGGGTGTAGAAAAAAATTTTCGGGGTCATCCTCCCTCGGTTCGGTATGAAAAGTTTTCGGGATCATTCCCCCTCTTAAAAATTTCCGACGGCGGGCCAGGTCTGGAGAGGTCTCCGCGGCGGCTCGGCCTGGACTAATCCCCTGACATCCCCACTCCGCGGCTCGTGTCCGCGCAACCACTCTTCCACTCCCCACAGGCCCCGCGCCTAAAGTTCTCCGTGCCGCACTCCCCGCGCGCCCTACCTTCCCTCGCCGCACGCTCCTCATTGCCCCATGGGTTAGAATCCCCATAGCTATACTACTCACCTGGACTACTACCGTCCTAGTATCCGAGATCAGTCCTTGAGTAAGAGTCCTAGTTTAGCAAGCGGCCGCCTCCTAGCTGGTTCCCGCCGGGCAATGTCCCCCCTGGGGGGATAGCCAAGAGCCGCCTCTGCGAACATCGTTCTTGTTGGGTTGCCAGCCCGCTCGATTGAAATTATATCGGCCCAGTTCAGAGAAATATAGCCTCGGATGAAAATTATAATTCTTCTTGACCGGGGCCCTCAGGCTCCGCCGGCCCGATATCTGTCACCGAAGAAGCCAGTTCGGTTGCTGCCGAATCCTTCGTGTGCAGAAATCCCGACTGTGGCCGAACCTTCCAAACAGCGAGAGGCCGAGGTGTGCACGAACAGCGCGCACACAAAAATTGGCATGATGCTCGGCAGGTCGATATTATCGACGTAAAGAAAGCACCGTGGAGTGCTGAAGAGTCAGCCCTGCTTGCCCGGCACGAAGCGAGACTCATCCTTGATGGCGCAAGGTTTATAAATCAAGCATTAGTCCCGCTATTTCCGCACAGGACTCTTGAAGCCATAAAAGGGCAACGAAGGAATCAGAGACACAAAGACAAGGTTCTCCAAATCCTCCATGAAATGGAGGAAGAAGAAGGAAACCAAGGCCGCGAGCAGCCCGCGCCACATGGGGATACACCATCCACCCCACAATCATCTTTGTTGTCTCTGATCACTGAACTTTTTTCAAATCCTGACCAGATAACAGGCACCGAATTTCGGGCAGACCATCTGAGCCGTATCTGCAACCACCTGTCGGTATGGTCAGTAAGCACAATCCGCACCGAACTCGAGATTTACCTCCTCGAGACTTTTCCACCTTCACTCAGGAGGAAAGAGAGGCGTAATGTGAATGACATCCCAGAACGTATTCCATCACGAAGGCTAGCCAGGCGTATTGAATACGCCAGAACACAGAAAGCATGGAAGCGCAATCCGTGCCGCTGCCTTAGAGCCATTTTAAAGCATAAAGCTTCGGCAACAACACCAGCTGAAGCCGAAATGACTCAATTCTGGGGAAATGTCATGACACATAATAACAACGAATCAACTGAGTGCGAGGCGAAACGCCCTACAATCGAGGATCTGTGGAAACCTATAGTCCCCGAGGAAATAAAGAGATCTTTCTCGGATCTAAACACCTCTCCGGGCCCAAGAATATTCAACCTATTCTTGCTAACCGGAAAACTGCCAAATCACCTTCTTAAGGCCAGAACGACCTTAATTCCAAAGAAGGAGAATGCAGAGAGGCCGGAGGACTATAGGCCAATTACGGTCCAGTCGGTGGTAACTAGGACCTTCCACAAAATTCTGGCAAGCCGCCTCACAACGGCTATCACTTTAGATCCTCGACAGAAGGCGTTTCTACCCAAAGACGGATGTGCCGAAAACATCTTCTGCCTAGACATGGTGTTGAGATACCACAGACAGAACTTCAAACCGTTCTACATGGCGTCCATAGATATTGCGAAGGCGTTTGACTCCGTCTCGCATAAAACGATCAATGATACATTGCATATCATGGGGCTGCCCAACCCCATGACCGAATATATTATGGACACATATGAGCGGTGCACGACTACCTTAATGTGTGAGGACTGGGAATCTGATGAAATCCGTCCAACGTGTGGAGTCAAACAAGGTGACCACTTGTCCCCCATATTATTCAATATGGTGATTGATAGACTCCTAAAAAGACTACCATCGGAGATCGGAGTGCAAGTTGGAAACAACTTTTTTAATGCATTAGCGTTTGCTGATGACATGATTTTTATGGCCACAACAGCAAAAGGCCTGCAACTCACGATCGACACGGTTGCCGGATTTCCGACCAGTGTGGCATGAGAGTCAATGCCGCCAAGTCATCTACCATAGCGGTAAGAAATGTCCTCACATGAAGAAGTCTGTGGTAGACTTCAGAACAAAGTTCAGTTGCCTCGGACGCCAATTGCAGTCCTTAAACGAGA
>JASGYR010000153.1:0-120272 GCA_030068185.1 Colletes collaris | reverse complement strand
TGTAGAGGTGGTCACTGAGTGTGGCCACCTCTACGGCCACTCGCCACCCTCGACATACGAGTCGCAGGGCCGCAGGGGTTGCCCACCGGTCGCCAAATCGATGATGACGTTCCCTTCTGGCCCCACAAACGTAGCTTCCAGAGCCCCGATTCACAAGCCGGAGGTCGTGCTCGGTCGCCCAACCTAGTAGCGCCTCGCCACGGCGGTTGTCCTGGGGCTGCCCTATGCAGCCGCATGGGCACTAAAGTCCCCCAGGACAGCGCACCGGACGGGGTCGGCATCCTCTAATAGCAATCGCCCACCCTGGTCCAGGGTGATACTCCGCATGGTGCGGCGAGGGTCACAGCTGGGCGACACATAGCAGCCTGCACAACAGCGATGGTCCCCCATTGACTTCCAGGACCTCTCCCTCCCCGGATGCAGGATGGTAACGGAGGGGAGTTCTGGCGCTCACGTTGCCAAGGCCATAGCCACCAGACCGCACAGGCACCTGACCCAAATTGGGGCTGGTCGGGAACCATATACGGCTCCGGCGGCGATGGCCAGGGCTACTCCTTTGGGCCCGCAGGGTGGGGACAAACATGTCCTGTGCCCTGCGAGCTCTCGACAAATTGGCCTGGGAGGAGTGTGAACTCTAGGGCTTTCACCGACCTCCCTCCAGGCCATTACGCCTCTGTCGGGGGAGTGTGACTCTCCCCTTCGACTTCCACGCCGCCGGGAGGGGCCCATCCCCCGGCAGCTTCGATCCACCTCCGGCAGACTTTGGAGGTGGCTGCACAGCGGGCTCCGCCTCGCTTGTTTGCTGGGGCCACAGCCCCAGCCCAACCCTTCCCTTTCGCTTGTGGTAGCGGAGATTTTCCGGGCCTTATCGTCCCCTCCCACCTTACCGGACGGGTGTCTCTCTGGCCCCCTGGCCCGCCCTACACGCAGGCATTCTTCTTCTGCTGGGGTGGGCACACCCCTGTCTCACCCAGTCGGTGCCCTGTGGGTCTCCCCTCGGTATATCCACGCAGGTGGGCATATTGGTCAAGACGCCGTGCACCGCCGCCTGACGCGACCCCGTCTCAAGGCAGCGGTGGTAGCACTGCAGGGGTCGCGGCGTAAGCGATTTCCACCCTGGCGGATGGTCCATCCCATCTACAATTTTCCCGGCCACGCCGTGCAATTCTGACGGCGGCCGTGATGGATGGCACCGAACCCAGATAGTGCCCAGAGATGTGGGGTTCGGCGTATATCGCCTACCTGACCCTCCTTTTTTTTTTTTTTTTTCCTTTCTGTGCGGAAATCTTCGAAAGACTCCCTCCCACTCTCTTTGGGGAGAGGCGGGAGGGCAGCGGATCTCCCCGCGCCCATTATAACGGGCGCGGGACCTACCCACTTAAAAAAACCCCACGGTGACTCTTCCGGTAACGATTTAGAGGATACCGGGAATCGCTCGGAAGTATACTTCCGGTATCCTCCTGTGCCCGCGCTTTGCGCTTTCACTCCGCGGGGGACAAATGGTCCCCTGGTAATCGCCCTGATCTCATAGCGGCAGGACGAGCCACATCGTCCTGCCGCCATCCGTCCCGGCGCCGGCAGGTTTTAGAGGCGGCTGCGAGCCCCAACTCGCAAACCGCCGCGACCCCGTTTCTACCCCCTCGGAGGCCGGCAGCTAACGGCCGCACCAGGCCACCGCAGTGGTGCTGCCCGTGCGCCGGACCCGGACAGGAGGCAATGCCACCCCATCCGGTCCGACCCTGCGCCGCCTTGCGGGAGGGGCCTCCTATCAGGACCCCCCTCAAAGCCTGGGTCATGCGCCACGCCGAGGGGGCCGCCCGCGTCGCCCGACGCCCAGGCGACGCTCTCTCGCCACCAAACGAGCACGAGCCTCAGCGAGCCGCTGACGCTCGCGGTCTCCTTCTGCAACATTACGATTTCGCAGAAGGAGGCCACGGCCCTCCACTTCTCCTCGCTGCCGAGCATGGCGCGCACCATACCCCGCAGCGAGACATCGCGCCCGATGACGCCGATCAGGACACGGCGTTCACCCTCCCATGCAGCGCATACCTCGAGGGTATGTTCCGCCGTGTCCTGCTCAGCGTCACAATGGCAGCAACGCGCCGTCGGCTTCTTCCCCATCCGGCACAGGTATCTCCCGAAGCTGCCATGCCCCGAGAACACCTGTGCCATCCTGTAAGTGAGGCTTCCATGGCCTCTGTCCAGCCACCACATAGGAGTGGCCGAACAGCCCCGACTGTCCGGTGCCCCGCAGTAGGCAGAGCCAACCGCTCTTGCCACGCGTGCACCACGGACTGCCGGGCCTGGCGCTTCAACTCGCCCCAAGCAGGTTCCTGCACACCCGGGACCGCCCCCACCCCCGCGCGACGGTCGACGCGGTGACGATACATCATCGCGTGCGACCGCGCGAGGAGATCCATGGGCGGCATTCCCGCAAGAACCGTCGCCACCTCATGTGACACGGTCCGGTACCCGCGGACGACCATTAGAGCCATCCGCCTCTGCACCCGACGCAGCATAGTCATGCCGCGCCGGGAGGCCGCCAGGTCGTCCGCCCAGACGGGGGCCCGTATAGGACCACCGACTGAACCATTGCCACATAGAGGCGGCGAACTCGGCCCGCCGGGCCCCACAGGTTGGGCAGAATCCGGCCCAAGCCCCGGCCATCCTCTCCAGCCGGGGGACCAGGCAGCGGAAATGCTCCTCGAAGCGCCAGTGGCTATCGAGGATCAGCCCCAGATACCTCATCTGGGGCTTCACCTCGATATTAGCCTCACCCACGCGGATCAGAGGAGGTGGCGGATCCTGCCGAGGTGAATGGAACGCTATCACCTCGGTCTTATGGACCGCCACCGTCATCCCCATCCCTCTGATCCGGTCGACGACGCGTTGCGCCCTCCTCCGCGAGACGCTTGGCCCTCCTCAGTGCGCCCCGACGGCCAGCACCAGTGTGTCATCTGCATAACACACGGCGCTGACGCCGTCGGGGAGGTCGGCTCCGCAACACTGCGTCGTACGCGATATTCCACAGGAGTGGCCTGAGGACCGACCCCTGCGGAACACCGCAGTACACCTCCCTCCGCATATGACCATCCCGGCTCGGATACTCGATCCACCTGCCGCGGAGATAATCCCCGATGACCGCCCCGAGACAAGGGGGACCGATGATATTCGAGCCCTCCTTATCTCCCTCCCAGGGCAGGGTGTTAAAGGCGTTGGCAATATCCAAGGATATTGCCAAAGCCACACCTCCCGGGAGACGGCCGACTCCGAGAGGGCCCTGACACGACCTATCGCGTCGATGGTCGATCGACCCTCCCGGAAACCGTACTGGCAGTCGGCCAGGCCGGGGCACCCGCGCCAGGTGCTCTACGAGGCGGGCAGCAATCACCCGCTCGAAGAGCTTGCCCACCTCGTCGAGGAGACAGATGGGCCGGTATGCGGAGGGAGACTCCGCGGGCCGACCTTCCTTCCGGAGGAGGACCATCCTCGCCACCTTCCAACTGGGGGGGAATCGCCCGTCCCTCAGGCATCGGTCGAACAACCGCCTGAGGTCAGCCCCCAGGCCGCCCTGGGTCAACCCCAAACCCCGGCCGGGCACACACTCGGGACCGGGGGCCGTGTACCGCCCCCCGAGCCGCCTGATGGCCGCGGCCAGCTCACCCTGAGTGACCACCAGTTCGGCCGCCCACTCCTTGGGACTGCCGCCTCCGCCGGAGGACGTGGTCCCTCACCCAAATTGGGAAAAGAGTATTGACCACGTCCTCCAGCAGCCGGGTTCAAGACCCTCGGTGACGGGGGCGCCCACGGGCGGAGCTTCTTCAGCACCACCCTGTACGGGCGCCCCCAAGGATCGTCATCGAGGGTCTGGAGGAGATCCTTCCATGCCCGGTCTTGGCACGTTTGATGGCGACCTGTAGAGCAACCCGCGCCATCCGGTATGCCTCATACAGGTCATCTGCCCTCGCTCGCGCCACGCCATCGTCCGGTCGTAGACGACGGCGCGCGCGGGCGTACTGGCGTCGGGCGCGGACACTCGCGACCCGCAATTCAGCGATCGCGGCCGACCACCAATACACCGCCCGGCGAGGAGAAGCTCGCCCAACCCGGGGCATCGACGCGTCGCAAATGTTTGCGACTAGTACCCCGAGACGGGCATCCTCCTCCTCCATGCTTGGCAACTCGGCTGCCACCTGCGGCCAAGTTGCAGCGAGGGCAGCTGCCATCAGGGTGTCCTTGTCCAGGCGCCGAAGCGCCCAGCGGCGCGGTAGGGGTGCCATCCGGGCGGCGGTGCCGCGACGCAGCCCCGGCGGCAGAGACCTTCATCCGGATATACCGGTGATCGGAGAGTGTCTCTGCCTCCGGGGCCACCTGCCAACCCGACACCATGCGCACGGCGTTGGGGGTCGCGAATCCAACATCCACGATAGACCCCCCATATCGCCGCACGCACGTGTGCTCCGACCCCCGGTTCAGTAACCGAAGGTCGAGCCCCGCCGCCCAGTCGCCTAGGATCCCGCCGCGAACGGTGCACGCATGCCGCGATCTCGGCCAAGTACAGCTCGAACGCGGCGTGACCGCTGCGGGGCGAGATGTAGCACCCCACTACGGCGACTCCACCCCAGTCCACGGCGACGAAACCCCGACCGCGCTCCAGAATGGAGAACGGCGGGGACCCGTCGCCACCTCCCCATACCGTCGCCACCAAACCGTCCGCGTCGCCCACCCAATGTGGGTGATCCGGCACGCGGTACGGCTCGGCGGCGACCGCCAGGCCAACCCCCCACTCCGCGAGGACTTGGGACATCATGTCCTGTGCTGCGCGGCAGTGGTTGAGATTGGCCTGGAGGAGGAGGCGGGACGCCGTTATTTAACGGCCGTCCCAGCCTCCTCCCGGCTGTCCGTCCCCGTGGCACCGTCCACCTGCATTGTGGACGCTGCCAGCGACCGCGGTGCCTGAACCGGGCGGGCCCTTCTTCTTCCCCTTCCGGGAGTGGGAGAGCACTTTGCTCCCCACCCTGTGATCGGCTGGTCTCCCCATGTCCGCACATAGCGGGCAGTGGGGGGCCGGCGAACACTGGCTCGCGCGGTGGTCATTCGCCCTGAGGCAACTCACCATCACGACCGGGTTCATCGCCCGGTCCACTCCGTCGACGGCCTGCCCCGTCCGCTTCCTCTTGGAGCCTATGTGGCTCCTCGTGGAGGAGAAGGACGAGACTGACGCAGTCTCGTCGTCCTCCTCCACCTTCCACGAAGCCGGGCCAGGCGCTGAGTGAGGCGCGAGCGCCGTCACCCTAGCCCCAACACCGTCATCGTCCTTCCCCTCCAATATAACCCGTCCCATCCCCGTTTTATTTTGAAAATCCATGTATGAATCCCACGAGTAGGTCGGAAATAAAGGTCCACCCGGGCAGAGCCGCCTTACCCGGGTAAGCCTAATACTCCGGTGTTCGGCAGGTGCCCCGGAGGTGGTCGCTTGGGATTGGGCCTTCTCCCCCAACCATGCATCCCATCGCCGCGCACCATAGCTTAGGATTGGAGGGCGATTTTATAGAGTCGCCATACTCTTTTCCCAGGCGGTTAAGCCAAGGCCCTGTTTCTCCTGCCGTCACGTACCATTCACAAAACCAAAATGGAATTATGAATGGATCGTCGTGACGGCCAACAGGAGGCTTACGGTGTGATTAGCTTCAGGTACCTCGGGGTCGCTACGCCCCGTACTGCGGCCGACGATAGCCGGACACAGCCCTGAGGGGTACCTGACTCCTCCTGCGGGCACTCACCCAAGGCTGCTATGGCCTTCGCGGACCTCCTCCGGTGTGGCGGCATCATCTAGCCCGCTCACCCGCAGCTCGCTCCGCTTCATCGGCGGGCCACCCTGACCGCCATCCCGGTCAGGGCCTCCTCATCTTGTCGGCCAGGGCATCCGCCTTGGCCTCCCTTCTCGGGCCCGGATCTCGTGCAACAGCCCGTGATTGCCCGATTCACCGTAACCTCAGCGATGCCGAGATCCGCGAGGTTGATACTCGCCCGCGCCCTTGACATCGCCTCGGCCAAGGCGGCAGCCGAGCCCTCTTCAGCATCGAGGGCTACTGCCGCCGTTTTTGGCAGATGGCCGCCCACCGGAGCTGTTTTAGACCCCCGTCCTGTTAGGGGAGGGTGACCACTACTGCCCGGCTGTCTCACAGGCGGAGGGGCCTGATGGGCATCGGCCGGACTTGGCCGGCTTTCGCGGCGGACTGACGGGCCTTTGACTGGCTCGCCCACACTTCACCGCCTCCGCCCACGATTGCCCGGCCGCACCTCCCTGCCGGGCCCCTGGCCGCCGGCAACTATAGGAGACAGACGGAGTGGGGTATGTGGTTACTCGGGACTGGGGACGACCCCGGGCTCCTTTCCCCCCGCGTCAGCAACGGAAGAGGACGAGACAGGTAAGAGGGCAGACAGCCTCAGCTTCTGCCTGGCCCTCTGCTCCCCTTTCTTCCACGTTCTCCTGTTGGTGGCCGTCATGCCACCCGCCTTCCCGGGTTGCGCCGCCGTCTCCTGTCCTGCTCCGGGTGCGGCTGCCGACGTGCCCGCCGGGTCCTTCCAGCTCACCGACCCGCGGCCGCGACACCGCAGCAGATGGGGCGACCGGGCGAGCGAGGAGCGAATCATCTCCTCCCCGCAACGCCCGAAACCGCTCCTCCAACGCCACCTCTACGCCCCTGTAGAAAGGCCTCCACCTCACCCGAGGCGGGAAGCACAGGTGAAATAGGAGAAGGAAGAGCTCCAGCCCCCTCTCGACCCTCAGCCGCCACCTCCACCACCTCGCCACTACCCGCACCAGCTGCCGTGGACGGGCAAGCCTCCTGTCCGGGATCCGCAATGGGAGCGGCATCCGCTTCGAGGCCGGTTGACGCGAGCTGGGCCACTGCTTCTGGCGTTTCCACGGGTTCGGGAATATTCGCTCCCCGACCCATGAGAGCCGCCAGCTCTCGCCGCGCCTCCCGCAGCTCCCCTTCGAACTGCCGCTCCTGCGTTCTCCGGGTGGAAGCCACCATCATTCGCCTCTGTAATTCGGTCGCAGCTACCCGGATGAATTCCGCCGCAAACTTGAGGTCCCTGACTGAGGTCCCCTTGCTGGCCGACCTCTCCGCAACCTCGACCACTTTATCCGCCTCGTCGAGGATCGCTGCGTAAAGGGCCTCCCCCTCCTTCCCCCCATCTCAGCACGAACATTCTCGCTCAAGATGTCCCTCTTCCACTTCTTATTTCGCCCTGCAACAACTACGCGCCACTCCGCCGAAGAAGCCGCCGAGCTAGCGCTCCCTGGCTCTTCCGGCTCCGGCCTGACGCTTCCCTAGCAGCCGCCTCACGAGCCCGTTCCGTCCTCTCCAAACGCCGCGAGGCAGCAGCGGCCGCGAGACGCGATCCCGCGCTGCCTCCCTCCGTTCCCATGGTTGTTTCGTTTTTTAAGGATGCCATAACTACAGTGATTAATTTCCTCCGGCTCGCCCATCATGGGACCCCCACCGCAGTAGGGGTACTATCCCCGGGTAAAGTATTACCTAGTTAAGGATGCCGAAGCTGAGAAGCAGGTTGTCGGGTGGTCAACTCTATCGACACCAAATTGACTCTACCGAAAAATGTTACGGGTTAGGCCCGCGCCATAATTGATGCTAATGGTTTTTCGTCACTCCTCATCGAATGAGCGACGCCGGATCCGAGCCGACGCCAAACTCAGACCTCAGGCCAGACGGTGCGCCGATTTATCCTACGACGCCCGGGTATGAGTGAAATATTGACCGGATAATCCTCCACACCCGCGCCCGGTGAGTTCGCTTCAACCCCGTCATAGGCTCCAGTCATTTGGTGAGTGAGCGGTTCTTCCACGTTTAACGTGCGGCTTCACGGGATCACCGAAGTTTACCCATATTACTCCTGCAGAGGTCAGGTACTAACATCACCCACCAACCCCGGAGGGGGGCTACTACTCCCCCCTTGGTTAGTCTAACGGGAATATCCACGAGTCACCGACCACAGCCCATTCAAACACACAACCCATTCATCCCGTGTGTTTAACCGCGGGAGCTAGCGCTCCGACCACCAAGATGCCATGCGAGGATGCGGCCACCAGCCCTCTCAGGTTGACGACCCCACCCCAGCATCCCATCCCAGCAGCTTCCCCTATCCGCCACCTAGGGACGCGCCACGTAGGGGTTCACCTCCCCTGCGGCTTGGATAACCAAACGGGTGCGTGGAGACCTAATCCAGACCTAACCCAGTCCTAACCCAGTCCTAACCCAGTCCTAACCCAGTCCTAACCCAGTCCTAACCCAGACCTAGCCCAGACCTAACCCAGTCCTAACCCAGTCCTAACCCAGACCTTTTTTTTTTTTTTTTTTTTGTACGTGGGGAAATCCTCATGGACACCCCGAGGCCCTAAGTAGGGGGGGCCTCGGGGTAGTGCCGGACTCTTACCGGCGAAAACCCCACGGGGACCGTCCTCCGGCGCGGCGGCGAGGGCCCCGGCACACAAGGGAGACAGAACAGAGTCCCCTGCCGCGCCTTGCCTGTCGAGGTTATCCCGGGGAAGGACGACGTGTCCTTCCCCCCTGATTTCTCCGCCACGGACGCCAGGTCACCTGACGCCCGCAGCCCCGTGGCTGCCTTCGGTGCTCGGGCCCCTTGCACCGAGCACCTGCAACCCCCAGGGGCGGTCTGCCAATCTCCTGACCACCGACGTGGTGGTCGGAGGACAGTGCTGGCGGGCCGCCCCGCTTCTGGAGGTCGCAGTAGACCTCAACGGAGTCGGAGGGGGCCAGGAGGCGAAGGATGCCTCGCTCTGGCCCCGCTCCGAGCCCTCCCCTCTCCGAGCGGGATGCGCGGTCCGCTCTGCGCTTCAGCTGGCGGCCTCCTTCTGTGACATAACAACTTCACAGAAGGAGGCCATCACTGCCAGGTTTCTCGCTGGCCACCATCTTTCCCACTGCCTAATTATGGTAGCCAGCGAGAGATTTCTTCCCACTTCTGAACCAGAACACGGCGCTCATCTACCCACGCTGGGCAGACTTCCAGCGTGTGCTGCGCCGTGTCCTGGGGTCCTCCACAATGGTGGCACACCGCCGTCGCCTCCTTCCGATTCGGCACAGGTACTCACCAAAGCAACCATGCCCGGTGAGTACCTGTGTCATCCTGTAGGACAGCTCTACCCGGTTTGTCCTGCCACTCTTGCCAATGTGGTAGGATTGCACCAACGGACGTTGCGTGGCTCCAGCCGGAATCATTTGCTGGAACTACATAAATACAACGGTCCGTTGGGCATGGCGCCTCGTCTCCTCGACCGCTTGTTCCTTCTTCTCTGGCGGTCTCCCAGCCTCCTGAAGCTCCCTGGAGTGACGGTACACTTGCCGGTTTCTCCAAGCGAGGAGCTCGAGGGGCGGAAGACACGCCAGGGTAGTACTCTAATCACCCGGATGGCCAGCCGACGGTTGACGCGGCGCAGCATCTCCGTACTGCGCCGGCTGGCATCCAGGTCTGGGGCCCATACTGGGGCCCCGTAGCGGGCAATTGACCCCACCACCTCCACGTAGAGGCGGCGGACTCCATCATCGGCCCCCCCGATATTCGGGAGACGGCGGTCAGAGCGGCAGCCGCCTTCCACCCGGGGCCAAGCGGTCGAAATGCTCGACGAAGCGCCACCGGCTGTCGAGGATCAGGCCCAGATATTTCATATGGGCCTTCACCTCGACGTAGGCTGTCCCAACTCGGATCCGCAGGCTGGCCGGCGGCACTCACGGGGCCAAGTTCTGAAAAACATGGCCTCCGTTTTCTGGGGTGCCACCCCAGGCCTAGTCTGCGGATTTCGGCGACGACAGTGGCCACCGCCACCTCTGCGGCGCGTGCTGTCCCTCTCCAGTCTGACCCGGCTGACGAGCACCAGCGTGTCATCGGCATAACACGCCAGCGCAACGTCAGCGGGCAGAGGGGCCTGCAGGGCTGAGTCGTACCCGATGTTCCACAGCAGGGGTCCTAGAACCGACCCCTGCGGAACACCGCGTACGACCCCTCTCCGCATGATTACTCCATCCCGGCCGGTGCAACTGATCCACCTGTCGCTAAGGTAGTCCTAACCCAGACCTAACCCAGACCTAACCCCGACCTAACCCAGACCTAACCCAGACCTTTTTTTTTTTTGTACGTGGGGAAATCCTCATGGACACTCGCGGGCCCACCCGATGGGCGGGCCGGCGGGTAGTGCCGGACTCTTACCGGCTAAAACCCCACGGTGACCATCCTCAAGCGCTTGGCGAGGGACCGGGAACTCTAGTGAGACATCACAGAGTCCCCCGCCACGCCGTGCCTTTTCAGGCCCTTCCCGGTGAGAGGCACTCCTCCCACCGCATTTCCACTCAACCGCAGGCGCCTGGTCACCAGCGCCCGCGGCCCCGTGACATGGGATCGGCTGCCGGCCGCGGGGCCACGTTGGCCGCAGGACACACCCGCAGCCAACTGGCCAACCTGCGGCCTTAGGTCAAACCCGCGGCAAATATCCCATGCCCCAGTCCACTCACACACACATTCACACGCGCAACACATTCATACCGATGTTTGGTCCGCGGGAGCTTTCGCTCCGACCTCCGGGATGCGATGCGAGGATGCAGCCACCAGCCTTCTCAGGTTGATGACCCCATCCCCGCATTCCATCCCAGCGGCTGCCCCTATCCGCCACCTGGGGACGCGCCACGTAGGGGTTCACCTCCCCTGCCGCCTGGACAACCAAACGTGTTCGTGGAGTCTTAAACCAGTCCTAACCCAGACCTAACCCAGACCTTTATTTATTTTTTCTTTTTTAACGTGGGGAAATCCTCATGGACACCCCTTCCTCCTAGGGGAGAGACCGGGGTAGTGACCATAGTGACCGCGACTACCCCCGTTGGCGCAACTGCCTATTACAGGCCCTTCCCGGGGGAGGAGATGTAATACTCCTCCCCCAATGGGGGGCAAATAAACTGATTGCCCCCCCCCCGGCGAAGCCACGCGGTCACCCGCGACGTCGCCCCCACTCGTGCCGTTGCTACTAGCCGCGACCGGGCCACCACCCGATCGCGGCCACGGCTGCGAGGCCGGCTAACACTGCCGCCCCCGCAAGACGGAGCCCCTGCCACGGGCCCCGGTACGGTGATGTGCTGGGTGTGGGGGGGAATGAGGAGACGAAGCTCCTCTCCCCACACCGCAAACGACATCACCGACCACTTCACGCTCCCCCTGCCACGGGGAGCGGCGGGGGGTCTTAATGGCGGCGACGGCGCCTGCCCCCCACCTCCTCACGCGCCCTTTCGGCGTCCTCCTGGGCGGCCATGACCTCTTCACAAAACAAGGCCATGGCCGCCCACGCCTCCTCGCTGCCGACCATCGCACGAATGACGGCCGGCAGCGTCAGGTCCGACCCAATCACATCAACGAGGACACCGCGCTGCGCAGCGCACGCTCGGCAAAACTCCAACGTGTGCTGCGCGGTGTCCTTCCTTCCCTCGCAATGACGGCACGCAGCCGTCGCCTCCCGCCCTATTCGATGCAGATACTGACCGAACCATCCGTGCCCGGTCAGCACCTGTGTCAGGCGGTAGGTGGGCGTACCCCAGCTACGGTCCACCCAGGCAGAAAACACTGGACCGACTGCCGCGGCGACGCGATCGTCCCGCTGGTCTGGCTTGGATAACCAGACCAGCCATCGACTATAGACGCGTCGCCGCGCCTGGCTTCGGGCCGTGGCGGCTTCCTCACCGTACGGGTCCACGCCCCGCTGGCGAAGGGCGCAGAGGCTTTGATATACCTCTGCGTCCATTTTCGCCAGCAGGTGAAACGGCGCGGAATCCGCCAGCAAGGTGGCGGCTGTGTAGGAGATCGTGCGGTATCCTCGCAGGACCCTGATGGCGACCAACCTCTGCAACCGGCGGAGCACGAAAGTGCCCCGCCGATTCGCCATCAAGCCGCCGGCACATATTGGCGCTCCATAAAGCGCCATGGACCGGACGACTCCCAAATACAGCCGCCGTGCTGCCATGTTGGGCCCCCCGAGATTGGGCATTATGCGGCCTAACGCGGCCGCTGCCCTCTCAATACGGGGGCCCAACCCTTCCAAATGATGCCCGAAACGCCAGTAGCTGTCCAGGGCGAGGCCGAGATACTTCATCCGGCGCCCCACCCCGACCCGTAGAGACGCCTGGCGCGGCACCCCGCGACCACTGACGTTGCACAGCCAGATGGCCTCGGTCTTTTGGGGTGCCACGCGTAACCCCAGGCGCTCTACTTCGGCGACGAGTCGTGCCGTCCCATTATCCGCGAGGGCCGTGACCCGCTGCCCACACGAGCATCGCATCGCCCTTCACGGTCGTCCTGGGGCACCCCCACGCTGCAGCGTGGGCGTTGAAATCTCCCAGGACGAGTACCCCACGGGCGAGGTGTGGGGAGATGCATCTCCCCACCCCATCGAGGTACGCCTCAAATTCGTTGAGGCCCATAGCGGGCGACGCGTAGCACCCGGCAACCACCAGTTCCCCCCACTTCACCGCCACAAATCCGCGGCCCCTCTCGACGACGGAGCACGGCCGTGTGCCGTGCCCGTACTCCCAAGTGATCGCAGAGACCCCACCGATATCCCCCACCCAGCATGGGTGCTTGGGGACCCGATAGGGCTCGGCGATCACAGCCAGTCCAATGTTCCACTGCCGGAGGGTTTGGAGCATGAGATCCCGAGCCCCCCGGCAGTGGTTCAAATTGACCTGGAGGAGGCGTTGAGACATTAACTGGTCTCAGCCGCAGCCTCCTCCAGGCCTCCCCTTCCTGATTTCTGGCGGTTTTCGCCCCCCGGATCCTCGCCGCCGTACGAGGCCATCACACCCCTCATCAGGGTCTCCGGCCCGCACGGTGTTTGGGCTGCCTTTAATAGTGGGGGCTTTGCAGAACCCCCACCAGAGTGCACACCACTCTAATTTCGTGGAGGTGGAGGGCGCCGAGTCGCAAGGCGCCACATCCACCTCCATCATCTCCGCCACCGGCGGGATTGCAGGTGCGCCCCCCACTACCTTCTCGGCCGCCGCGATAGAGGCTGGGGCGGGGACAACTCCCGACACCTCATCTGGGGACGGCTGGGAACAAGCCGCCCCCTGAACCTCAGTCGCGACGGACTCCGGCGCCGGCCTACTATTGGCCGGAACCGCGGATGGGGGCAAAAAGGGAAACCTTTTTTTTTTCTTTTTAGGAGAAATCTTGAGGGAAATCTTTTTAGGGAAATCTTGCATAAGACACCCCGGGCCTGACGCGGGGTAGTGTCGAATTCTTACCAACTAAAACCCCTCCGCCGCACTGACCCCGGGGCGGAATTGTGTTTCCCACATTACTTCGCTCCCGGGGCAGTGGCCGTCCGATGTTACGCGGCGGCAGCGAAAACCCCCCCTCCCCGGAGGGGCCACACAACTGGGAGACCTCTACGGGGTTTCCTCCTAGGGCGGCTGATCCGCCAATAATACCCCTTCCGTCCCGAGGGACATCGTCATCTGAAAGGGGGGCACCATGCCCCCCCCCCCATAACACCACCATCCCAAAAGCTGCGGGTGCATGCGTTCCCGCAACTGTAAAATCCCCGAAGGGCCATCTGAAATAGGGGTAGCACCCCTCGGCTCGCAAGCCGCATCTCGGCCAGAGGCCACGTCATCAAATAAATAGGACAAACACACACAAAATGCTAGGGGGTACAGTGTTCCGTACCCCCGTGTCATCGCCTCGGTTGTCCGTACCTCCTCAGTACGGAATCCGCTCGTAGGTCCCGGGGACCCCCCCTCATGGTACCTATGGGTACATAATTATCCCCTCCTACTTTGCCACCTAAGGTGGCAGGGCTATCATTTGCCAGCTGTTGTAGACGGGTTAAATCATGGTGGTTCCGGGTCTTATTAATTTACGCATTTTGACGATATATATGGATTTATTACCATTTTAGCAAACTGTACATTATCTAAATAAATGTCACCGGTTGATCGACAGCGCGTGCGCTGCCGCGGGCTCGGCGCCTCTCCCCCCAGACCCCGCGAGCACCACGGGAGGATCGAGCAGCTCGAGCTCTCCGGGGAGTGGGGCAAGAGGAGAGCGTCGAGCGATAGCGCGCGTTACAGCTGATCGCACTCAACCGTATTGTTTCGACCAGCGAGTTAGCGTCTGTTTTCTAGTGACCTCCTCGTTCCGTTGAGATTAAAACCGCAGAATAAGTTGGCAAAGTTCCGACCACGGAAAACCCATATTATTCGAAACACCAGCAAACATCAGTGTATATAAAAACCAAAATAATAATAGTTGTTTAAATATGTTGAAAACTATTTAAATTCGCGTTCGTCCGTGAAATATTATTTCTCGGCCGCGAGTCCCGTATCCGTTTGTGTACGTGACATTCCGGAAGGTTAGGCTGTCGCCGAGTTCGTTCGGCGTACAGACAGTTTAAAACCGCGGCCGTTTACGTGTTTTGTACGCTGACCTCACGCGAAGATTCGCTTCAAACGCCATTTAAACGGCATAGTGACGTCAGCATCGAGAGAGAGAACCGTATCGTTAATTGAAAAGAGATCGACAATCAGATTCGACAGCGCCACGTCGCGACGACGAGGCGCGACCGAGTCTTCGTCTGTCGATGCTCGACGATTTTGGAAATTATTCACGAGCCGACTGCCAACGGGAGCGGATCCCAGACGATCTCGCTCCTCAGTACGCGCTCCGCCGAGCAAGCAAAGCTTCTCGGCAAGAAATAAATTTGGACTTTCTGTAAAGAATTCTCATCGTTGCTGCGATTTGAGATTTCAAAAAAGAACAATCTCTTTAAGCGAAGGAAGTGGTCTAGTGCACGCAGCGCGTGACGTGACCGCGGACGCGAGAAGTTGATTGTACGTTGCAGTCGTTGCCGCGACCGCGACGTAGGGGACTCAGGGTGCACGCACCTAGAATCCCTTTAAAGCTATACGGCTTTGGAGCCTCCCAAAGGTCCTACCGATAGTTCGGTACCGCCTCGTGGAGAGCTCTCCGTGCAAAGGTCACTGCGAACCCTATCCGAAAACCCTCTTGGTGTACGAGTCGACCGTACACCCACCGGCGGAGTTCGGGTTCAAAGCGCCTCCCACTCTTCACGCCGCCTACCACATACGGTCCCCGTACAAACGGTCGCCGGGTAGGCTTTATAGTGAGGGTGGACCTGCTTGGGATTTCCTCCTGTAAATTCGTTTACTGCACAGTCCCCGAAATAATCGGTCGCTGTGTAGTAGTTATAAAGCGTTGTAGGAAATTCCCTTGCACGACGTACCCACGTCGATCTGCGCGGTGAGCGTGCTCGCGGGATCCACACACTTGGAGCCTTACGACCTCCATTTGGTGACCCGTCCGTGGCGACACAGAGCCTCCGACAGTTACGAGTCAATTCTCCGCTGTTCAGGGCGAAAGTCTCGTCGATCGTTTTAATTAATAACGATTCGCGAGCAACAATAAAATACAGTCCACTTGTTTACGCTTAACGACAGCTGATCTCCCTCCAAGCGCGACGATAGTCGCGAGGAGAGCGAGGCGAACAGCTGACGAGCGTGTTTACGATACGATGCAATCACGTATTTAATTCTGGTCGATCCTTTGTTACAGGAATCAAGCGGCCAGTACCGCAGCCAGGGCAACGCCAATAAAGCAAACCCGGCCCGACAGAAAAAATATATTTATTTTCAATTCTTTATTTTTTTATTTTTGTAATTTTTTCTATTTTTATTTTAATCTCATAAAATAAAAGGCTTGTCGCTGCGCGACAAGCGAAAATACAAATAAATTGTGTCAACTTAACTTTCCCTGAACTTTCCCTCATCCGGACCCCGGTTAGAACCCTTAGATTCTAACAATAGTAATAAAATATAAAGTGAGATATAACTGTTAGGGGGAGTAGGTTTGAAAAAACCTCGCCTAACGGTGGTCCGGATCGTGAGGGAAGGAACGTAGTGAAAAGAATACAGATTTTAATTTAATTTTCGCTTAGTCGAATGACTCGACTAAGCCTTTTATTTTGTAACGTTTGACAACAGAGATTACGAAATTTTGTCTGCCCGGCCAGACGCCGCTGCAACTAATCCTGTTTGGTAAACCTGTAACAGAAAGAGACACGAATAGGCGTTAAATACCTGTTAACGTGAATCACGCTGTGTGTCTTACTTTCTTCCGCGCTCGTCTGGTCTGTGCTTGTCGCACCCAGGAGCGGGGATCTCAGCCGCCGCGATGCGCAGCTAAGCTAGTGGATCTGTATGTGTGAGCGTTCCCGTTAAATCGGGAATCGCTTGCTTATTATTGTCGTGTACGAGATTTCTGCTCGTCTCATTTCACGACTGCAATTCTGACTGCAATTTAAGACTTTGTTGTATGACTGTCGCAGGAAAAGGTGATCGGAGGGAGGTTGTAAGGCTCCAACCTTTCAGCCGGTCCCCGGCCCTTCACCGCCTTCGTAAGTGCGTACGGCACTGTGTGGTGCAGGCTTGTCAACGGCGCCCTTAGGTCGACTTACGGTTGTGCCTGAGACCACGTTGCTTTGTCGGATGCTCCGTCCTACGCACAGGGACCGTACTCCCTGGAGATGTTTGACGTGTCCTAGCTTTCGCCGATAGCTGGGGTTTAAAAAAGTGTCCCGCTTCGACTGGAAGACGGCAAATCCACCCAGGGTATTATTCACTCCTGTATGGTGGGTTCGAAGCCGTTTCTGACAGCCAATTGGAGGAAGGAGTTTGTATCTCGTTCCTCTAGTGCACGATGATTCCACTCAGGGTTTCTTCCCACACCTGGATCGTGGAGTCGTGCACTAAGAAAAGTGCGGAAAACCTCGCACCTATAAATTGGGATGAGCTTAGCCCTCTATCCCTGGGGAAACGATTGAGTCCACTCAGGGTTTCTTCCCACACCTGTTTATGGATCGATTCCCCGGAAGCACTCGAATTACTTCAATCCTATTCCGAATTAAATAAGTCTTTTTACAGAGCTCGGTCGGGTACCGACTGGCTCGATACGATAACTCGTGAATAATTCTTTTACAACTCCGAGGGTAGTCGAAGAACTCGACTCGGATCGGGTCGCTCGAATTATTCGTGTATTCGACTGCTGAGCGTGTTCGGATACCGAAGTGCTCGTGGCAGTGGTTTGATAGCGAGTGACGGACGAGCACGAGCTGCCAAAAGTGAGCGCGTGAGTGGGGAGAGTCTTCCGTCACGCGGCGCTGTCGCCGTGTCTCTCGTCCGTCTCTGTCTATTATATAGTTTTCGTACCTTCTCTAAACTCGGGCGTTTAAACCGCTTGTTTCAAAATTGAACGTTAATTAATCGTTCGCGTGACTTTGCAGAAAACCTCGAGAACCGTGTTTTTCTGTCCTCTAACATTTTGAATAGCGGACGCGTCGACTTAGAATCTTCCTGGTCGGTCGCGTAACCGAAAAACAAACCGGGTAACGAATTGTTTCGGATTTAAATTAAACTTCGCATTTTATTCGATATTTAAACAATAACGAAAGTAAAATATATATAGTAAAATAAAAATAAAAATATCTGGATAAAATACAACGCCAGTAACTAATAAAATAAAAGTAAAAGTATAAATATTTTACATTTAGATACTATGGTATAATAAATAATGGCCAGGTTTGGCTTTTTTTTTTTTTTTTTTTTTGTCGTGAGGAAAATCTTCGTAAGACACCCACCCACCTCTTTGGGGAGAGGCGGGAGGGGTGTGTGGGATTCCCCGCGCCCATTATAACGGGCGCGGGACCTACCTACTAAAAACCCCACGGTGGCCCTTCCGCACGATTTGGGAGGATACCGGGAATCGCTCGAAGCATACTTCCGGTATCCTCCCCGTGCCCGCGCTTTGCGCCCACCCGCGGGGGAACAAACGGTCCCCCCGGTAATCGCCCTGTCTCATAGCGGCAGGACGAGGCCACATCGTCCTGCCGCCATCCGTCCCGGGGCCGCGTCTAGTGGCGGCTGCGAGCCCCAACTCGCAACCGCCGCGACCCCGTTTCTAACCCTCGGAGGCCGGCAGCTCATGGCCGCACCAGGCCACCGAGGGTGCCGCTCCATGCGCCGGACCCGGACAGGAGGCACTGCCACCCCATCCGGTCCGACCCTGCGCCGCCTTGCGGGAGGGGCCTCCTATCAGGACCCCCCTCCCAGCCTGGGTCATGCGCCACGCCGAGGGGGCCGCCCGCGTCGCCTGACGCCCAGGCGACGCTCTCTCGCCACCAAACGAGCGCGAGCCACAGCGCGCCGCTGACGCTCGCGCTCCCTTCCCGCGGTCTCCTTCTGCAACATTACGATTTCGCAGAAGGAGGCCACGGCCCTCCACTTACCCTCGCTGCCGAGCATGGCGCGTACCATGCTCGGCAGCGAGACATCCCGCCCGATGACGCTGACCAGGACACGGCGCTCGCCCTCCCACGCAGTGCATACCTCGAGGGTATGTTCCGCCGTGTATTGCTCAGCGTCACAATGGCAGCAACGCGTCGTCGGCTCCTTCCCTATCCGGCACAGGTATCTCCCGAAGCTGCCATGCCCCGAGAACACCTGTGCCATCCTGTAAGTGAGGCTTCCATGGCCTCTGTCCAGCCACTCACATAGGCGTGGCCGAACAGCCCCGACTGTCCGGTGCCCCGCGGTAGGCAGAGCCAACCGCTCTTGCCACTGCACCCTCATCGTCATGCTGCGCCGGGAGTGGGGTGTACCCCGTATAGGGCCACCGACTGAACCATTGCCACATAGAGGCAGCGAACTCGGCCCGCCGGGCCCCCCAGTGTGGGCAGAATCCGGCCCAAAGCACCGACCATCCTTTCCAACCGGGGGACCAGGCTGCGGAAATGCTCCTCGAAGCGCCAGTGGCTATCGAGGATCAGCCCCAGATACCTCATCTGGGGCTTCACCTCGATATTTGCCTCACCCACCCTGATCAGAGGGGGTGGCGGATCCTGCCGAGGTGAATGGAACGCTATCACCTCGGTCTTATGGACTGCCACCGTCATCCCCATCCCTCTGATCCGGCCGACGACGCGTTGCGCCCCTTCCTCCGCGAGACGCCTGGCCCTCCCCCAGTGCGCCCCGACGGCCAGCACCAGTGTGTCATCTGCATAACACACGGCGCTGACGCCGTCGGGGAGGTCGGCCCGCAACACTGCGTCGTACGCGATATTCCACAGGAGTGGCCAGAGGACCGACCCCTGCGGAACTCCGCAGTACACCTCCCTCCGCATATGACCATCCCGGCCCGGATACTCGATCCACCTGCCGCGGAGATAATACCCGATGACCGCCCCGAGACAAGGGGGGACCCGATGATATTCGAGCCCCCTCCTTATCTCCTCCCAGGGCTGGGTGTTAAAGGCGTTGGCAATATCCAAGGATATTGCCAAAGCCACCCCTCCCCTGGAGACGGCCGACTTCGAGAGGGCCCTGACACGACCTATCGCGTCGATGGTCGATCGACCCTCCCGGAAACCGTACTGGCAGTCGGCCAGGCCGGGGGCACCCTGCGATAGGTGCTCGACGAGGCGGGCACCAATCACGCGCTCGAAGAGCTTGCCCACCTCGTCGAGGAGACAGATGGGCCGGTATGCGGAGGGAGACTCCGCGGGCCGACCCTCCTTCCGGAGGAGGACCATTCTCGCCACCTTCCAACTGGGTGGGAATCGCCCGTCCCTCAGGCATCGGTCGAACATCCGCCTGAGGTTGGCCCCAAGGACGCCCTGGGTCAAGACCCAAACCCGGCCGGGCACACCATCCGGACCCGGGGCCGTGTTACGCGCCCCGAGCCGTCTGATGGCCGCGGTCAGCTCCCCCTGAGTGACCCCCACTCCCTAGGGACTGCCGCCTCCGCCGGAGGACGTGGTCCCCTCACCCGAATTGGGAAAAGAGTATTGACCACGTCCACCAGCAGCCGGGGGTCAAGACCCTCGGTGACGGGGGGCGCCCACGGGCGGAGCTTCTTCAGCACCACCCTGTACGGGCGCCCCCAAGGATCGTCATCGAGGGTCTGGAGGAGATCCTTCCATGCCCGGTTCAGTAACCGAAGGTCGAGCCCCGCCGCCCAGTCGCCCAGGATCCCGCCGCGAACGGTGGTCCTAGGGGATCCCCAAGCCACCAACTTGGCGTTAAAGTCCCCCAGGACCAGCACCGGCCGGACCGCGCAGCGCTGCACGCATGCCGCGACCTCGGCCAAATACCGTTCGAACGCGGCGTGACCGCTGCGGGGCGAGATGTAGCACCCCACTACGGCGACTCCCCCCCCAGTCCACGGTGACGAAACCCCGACCGCGCTCCAAAATGGAGAACGGCGGGGACCCGTCGCCACCTCCCCATACCGACGCCACCAAACCGTCCGCGTCGCCCACCCAATGTGGGTGATCAGGCACGCGGTACGGCTCGGCGGCGACCGCCAGGCCAACCCCCCACTCCGCGAGGACATGGGACATCATGTCCAGTGCCGCGCGGCAGTGGTTGAGATTGGCCTGGAGGAGGAGGCGGGGCGCCGTTATTTAACGGCCGTCCCAGCCTCCTCCCGGCTGTCCGTCCCCGTGGCACCGTCCACCTGCATTGTGGACGCTGCCAGCGACCGCGGTGCCTGAACCGGGGTGGGACCCTTCTTCTTCCCCTTCCAGGAGGGGGAGAGCACTTTTTGCTCCCCACCCTGTGATCGGCTGGCCTCCCCATGTCCGCACATAGAGGGAGTGGGGGCCGCCGAACACTGGCTCGCGCGGTGGTCATTCGCCCCACAGCGGTAACACTGACCGCTGCGGTCCACCGGCGAGGTGCACCACTGCCTCACGTGCCCCAGCTCGAGGCAGCGGTGACACTGGAGTGGGCGCGGAGCGAGTACCTCCACTCGTGCCGAAACCCACCCCGCCAATACCCTCCCGGATTCCGCCACCTTTCTAGCGGCGGAGAGGGGACACCGGACCCACACCGACCCCAGGCCGGAAGGAGACCTGCGAATTTCTCCGATCCGCACATCTCCCTCGGGGCAATCACCCGCCCTCGCTAGGGCACGGGACACCTCCTGCGCGGTGACCGAGTCATCCAGCCCACATATGCGCATCTCTGTGGGCTTCGTGGCCGGGCGACTCGGACACCCCGCTCGCCCAGCTGCTCCTGGAGCCTCTGGGCGAGTCGGTCCGCCTTCCCGCCGCCCTCTGGACCAGGGATCTCCAGCAGGAGGCCCCCGGTCACGGCCCTCTTCGCCCTCACGGAAGCGATGCCAAGCTCCTCCAGGGATATATTATCCCTGGCGAGCTGCATCGCCCTCGCGAGTGTCAGGTCGCCCCCCTGAGGAACGGTCAGCGTCACTGCTGCCGTTTTAGGGGGGCGCCCTGGTCGCACCTTCGCGGCATTTCCCTTGGCCGCGGGCGGCGAGGTAGCAGGTCGCGGCTGCGTGGCCTTCCTCGCCGCCCTCTTCGCCTTCCGCCCTACCACCTTGCTCCACGACACCCCCCCTTGGGATGGTGCCGCAGAGGACGCGCGCACCGGGGCCGCGGGTACACTACGCCCCTGGGGGGCCGCGACCCGCGGCACCGGAACGGCCACGGTGGGAGGAGCCTTCCCTCCCCCCACCCTCGCCTTCCCCGCCTGAACCGACCCTGGTCGGGGAGGCACCGCCTTCCCGCCGACCGCACCTCCGTGGAGGAGCGCCTCCCGGAAGGCGGCCAGCTTGCCGTCGATCATGTTCCCGATCCTGCTCAGAAGTTCGTCTTCTGAGGAGAATGGGGAACTCTGCGCGGGCGGAGTGCGGGTGAAAGCTCCCCGCAACACCGCCGCCGCACTCCGCTTTTTTACCACGACCGTGGGTCGTGGTGGTGGTGGTGGAGGAGGAGGGAGGATAGGAGGGAGGGCTGCGCTGTTCCAGCGCGCCTCTGCCCTCATCCTCCCCCGTCACTCCTCCTCCAACTGGAGCTGCAACCGGGCATTTCGCCCGCACAACTCCTGCGCCGCCTCCCCCATCCTCTGGGCCGCTTCCCTCAGGGCCTCTGCCCATCAGGTCTTCTGCCCCTTCAAGGAGCAGGCAGCGGCCACCTTCTCCACCCGCCTCAGGGACGAGGAGATCCTCTCGGATATCTCCTCGGTCACCTCGTCCCTGAGGCAACACACCATTACGACCGGGTTCATCGCCCGGTCCACTCCGTCGACCGCCTGCCCCGTCCGCTTCCTCTTGGAGCCTATGTGGCTCCTCGTGGAGGAGAAGGACGAGACTGACGCAGTCTCGTCGTCCTCCTCCACCTTCCACGAAGCCGGGCCAGGCGCTGAGTGAGGCGCGAGCGCCGCCACCCTTATAATAATAATAATATAATAGTATAAAATAAAATACATAATATAGTAAAAGAACAGACAGATATATAAAACTAGGTGCGATGAGATAAGTCCGAAGGTAGCTATGAGTAATAGCACATAAGATTTGTATGAAGTGAAGTATTTTCAAAAGATATTATTCTGAGTAAAATGTACTACCATGTGTAAATATCTATAAATATATATAATGATGGTGATAATAGCTCTGGATGTAATAACCAAGAAAAAGTAAAGTACTAAATATCTATGTACATAGGTGAAAACTGTATAAGTATAATATACTAGGTGTTCGGCTGCCTCTAGCAAAAATTTTAATGAGCGATAGTAGAGGCCAAAATAAGACGAAAATCAAGAATACTAATTTGTTGATGGAGGCTTCGTTGCAAAGTTATTAACATTTAAAGTTCCGCCTGTAGAATGACAATCCGCTAAACAGCTGCGTTCGCGCGGACGGTTGCGGCAGGCGAGTGCTAGTGGTTCTCACGCAGCATGAAAAATTCTGCTTACCGACTGTTTAAATAGGTGCGAGTTAATGTCGCTCTCACCCTTTAACGAGGTGTCCGAATTACGAGGGAGTGGGAATGTGTGGGAAAGTGAATGGTACACTTGTAAATTTCTTTCGCCTAGTCTCGTAGACTAGGCCGTTTATTTTAAAATTTGAAATTTAATAACAAAAAAACAAAATTAAATGAAACAAAAAGAAAGAAATTTATATTTAACGAACTGAAACCCACCACCCAAAAAAAACCGGGCCGTGCCTCAGGCCACTACGGCTCTCGTCTCGGTCTTCTGCAACAAAAGAAACCGAAATTTGGTTGAAAATAGGTGACAACGCTCGTCGCGTTGTCTGACTCGCGTCAATCCACACGCTCCTGTCTCTGTTTATGATAAAAAGTGGAGGAATTCCATCACAGCGATACGCAACTTTGTTAGTGGACATTATACTTAAACGTTTATCGTGTGATCGAGAAACGTTCGACTGCAGTTCTGGAAAATTTTATAACAGTAGATGGGGAAGACAAGATTTGAGCCTCGATCTTCCCACTGCTGCTAGCTTGAATTTTGGCTGGAGGTGACAACAGTTGGAGGTTGTAAGTCTCCAAAATTGTCCACTCCGTGATTCCGTGTCGTTTCCTGGTCCGTACGGGACCGGTGTGATGCAAGCCCTTAACTGCGCTAGAAGCGGCTGAAGGTTAAGGTGCTTACACCACGGCGCCCTTCTGAACGTCGCTCTACACCGAGTGTCCGTACACACTGGTGATGAGTGTCCGACGTTCGAGCTTAATCGAATTCAGCCGAGAGCACCCAGGGAATGCGCCGAATAAAGGCCCCTATGGGGGTGGTACTCAAACTGAGATTTCGACCCTCGGAAACGACAATCCCACTCAGGGTATACGCCAAAAGGCCCCTATCCGAGTGGTTGAATCGCACAAAAGTTCAAGGAAAACCGAGAAGTTTTTCTCGGTTCTCGTTGCACGACAGCTGATTACAGCGGTACGTGCCTTCCACGCAACGGTGGCGACAGTCGAACACTACTTAAATGTTACGACGATTGTTATCAGCCACCGGTTGTTAATGTGGGAAATTGCTTTTGATTTGAAACAATCGACACAACGGTGGCGATAATCGAACACTATTGAAGTGCACACACGATTATGATCAGCCACCGGTTGTTCACTGTAAATTGTTTCAATGCTGCGTTTGATTCCAGAACGGTTCTGTTCACACAACGATCACTAAACTCACGAAACCGTGAGGTTCAAAATCCGTCTAGGTTAATTCTTTCGAATTTACCACAGTCTTAATTTCGTTCCGTTTCGGTTCTGTGGTGTAACTATACAATTAAACGAATTTAATTGCGCGTATATCGTGATCGCGGTGTTGGACGAGGTCGGCTTGGAAGAAGCGAACTCGTCGAGAACCAGATAGCAAGTGATTTTCGAGACAGACCCTCTTATCCGCGATCGCGAGAGGGGAGATTGTCTGTCTCGTATTAAGCTTGTATCCTCTCTGTTAGTTCGGCGTAGTAACACCGGTTCTCATGGAACCGTTACTGGGCCGATCGCGAGTCTATTATCGACGGTAAATTTGGATTTTTCTACACGGTATTGCTCCCGAAGCAGGTTACGACGCAGAGAAGGCTCTGGAATGTCGCGAACACTGAGGACAACACCGTATAAGAAATGTCCCCTTTTTTCAATAGATCACGCGAGAATTTAACCGCCGTTTCTTAATAACGAATTAACGCGTTATTTAAACACCGACATTATCGACAGCCTTAGATTTTTGTCCACTTATGGGAATGCGAACACCTTACGTTGAATAAGATTCAACCTGTCTTATGAAAATCCAGAAGGGCATATCAAAACTCGCCCGACGAGATTTTCACAGAGAAAGGGTGAATGCCAGTTCCAATACACAATGTTGTGAACAAAAATCACCCACATGCGATTATACACGGCCCACGATTGTCCACAGTGTCCACAAGTATCCACAAATAATCCTTTCAGGCACTAACCACTATGCAATTAAATAAACACGTACCGCGATTATGTTATTCGTGAATGTCTACGTGTACGTGTATCACGATTCTTCCGAGTTACTTACGAATAAAACTGTTTAAATATCGCGTTAATTCGAAGCATATAAGAATAGTAGAATATTATTCGTCACCCGGTATTGTTTTTCTGCGTATGTAACCGACTCGAGACTGTTCGACTCTCGTGTCCGCTACGCGAAAACAAGACAGGTTATAAAAACTGTCACATACGGATTTCTTCGAAACATCACGCGATCGACGAAACTACGCGTGATTTCGAGCTAACGTTTCGGCGCGTGTATAAAGAGAAGGTACGACAATAATAAGTTGGACAAAGACGAATTCAAATTCGTCTACAGCGCCGCTAGTCGGAGATTCGCCCCTCCGAATTCGACTAACCGCGCTGGATCGTCACTCTGAATTTGGAATCGGTAGAGAGCAGATGGGCATACGATCCCGCTCCACCGTAATTTCCAAGACGTTCGAATAGTTTCGAGTCACTCGAACTTTCGACGAAATTGTAAACGTGGGTTGGAAGTCCAGTACGAGAACGGATTGGGAATCCATCCGGTACCGTCAATCAATGCTTCCGCAAAACCCGTTTACAATTTAAAATCAAGAGTCGTAAACGTGGACAGGAAGTTCAAATACGGAACGGATTGTAAAACAATCTATACCGTGAACTTCCACAACCCGTTTACTATTTAAAAGAGTTGTAAACGTGGACAGGAAGTTCAAATACGGAACGGATTGTAAAACAATCCTATACCGTGAACTTCCACAACCCATTTACTACTTAAAAGAGCCGTAAACGTGAACAAGTTCAATACGGAACGGATTGGAAAACAATCCTATACCGTGAACAACAAGTTCAATACGGAACGGATTGGAAAACAATCCTATACCGTGAACTTGCACAGGACGTTCAATACGGAACGGGTTGAAAACAACCCCATCCCGTGAACCTCCGCAGGACGTTCAATACGGAACGGGTTGTAAAACAATCCCATCCGTGAACTTCCGTAAGCCGTTTACCAATTAAACAGATTAGGTCGGAATACGACCTGATCCAAAGACTGTAAAGATCTCGCAGGTTATAATCCGAAGATTTCCAGATTCCAGCAGTGGGTACGATCCACCTCAGCCTGAATACAGACACGTATCGCTGTAATCGGGGTCGTGTCCGAAGTATTCAGCAGTGGCTATGACCCACCTTGGTCTGAAAAATAAAAAGTAAAAGAAAACGCGTATCGCTGCAACCAGAGGTCGTGTTTAAGGTCTCGAGGTTGATTCTCGTTCCTTTCTTGAATATACAACGGTTCGGACCCCACAATCAGGGGTGTATAAAATACCCTGGGTGGATTTATCACCTTCTAGTCGAAGTGTGGGACAATTTAACTCCCAGCTTACGACGAATCGCAGAATACCTCCAAAGATCGCCAGTCTAGTACGGTCGCTTTGCGTAGGACGTTAATTCATTAAGCTAAGTTGTGTCAGGCCCAAACGTACGTCGACCCAACGGCGCCGAAGACACACAAGCATCACACCGTGCCCGAACGCACCCAATAACGTGGTAAAAGGGCCGAGGGCGGGTACGGTTGCAGCCTTACTACCTCCACCCGTTACCCTCTCCTACGATAGTCGAAACCTGCAGTCGGGAAAGAAACGAGGTTGAATCTCGTCTTCCCAAACTGCAATCAGCTGTTTCCCAGTTTAAAGGGAACGCACAAACATATACAGTCCACTAAAGCTTGGCTGCGTAACGCGGTGGCTGAGTTTCCCCGCTCCTGAGTGCGACAAGCACAATCAGGAGCGCGTGGTATTAACACGAGACGGAGAGAGTGACAAACGTTACCGTATATTTACATCTCGTTCCGTCTCTTTTGTTTCAGAACAGCGTGACGCGAGCACACGCCAGACGCCAGTCAGACAGGCGAGGTTTTTGTCGCGTATAATCCCTAATTAAGACAGGCTGTTCGCATTTAAAAGGTCCACAATAAACGGCGATCGTCGAACTCTTTCGACGACGTGAAATTATATATAACGTGTGACAATTACTTTTCCATCCTCCTATTCCCTCGTGATCCGGACCCCCGTTAGACGAGGTTCTCAAATCAGTGTTTGAGCCCTCCACATTCTAACAAAAACTGTTATTAATTTTTCAAACACACTTCAATTTAAAAATGTAAACAGGAATTTAATAAGTATTCGCTGATTGTTTATATCACTGTATTTCTTACTTGCTACTTAATACATAACTGAATCACATATGTCTAAAATGTGTCGCATGAACTAGCTTGACTGATTCTGTTTTACGACTCACTAGCTGGCCGAACACGTGCCGATGCTGCCCTTTGTCTCCGCTGTGTGTGAGAGAGATAAGCGAGGCGAGTGACGTAGAATCGGGGCCTGTTCGGCATATGTTTCTCTGAACCTCGTCGATCGATGGCACAGTCAGCTGCTAGTATTGTTACATTCTTCGCCGTGAACGTAAATCGATGCGAAAATTTCATTTATCCTGCGATTCCTTTTTACATTTTTAAATTGAAGTGTATTTGAAAAAATTAATAACAGTTTTATTCGTAAGTAACTCGGAAGAATCGTGATACACGTACACGTAGACATTCACGAATAACATAATCGCGGTACGTGTTTATTTAATTGCATAGTGGTTAGTGCCTGGAAGGATTATTTGTGGATACTTGTGGACACTGTGGACAATCGTGGGGCGTGTATAATCGCATGTGGGTGATTTTTGTTCACAACATTGTGTATTGGAACTGGCATTCACCCTTTCTCTGTGAAAATCTCGTCGGGCGAGTTTTGATATGACCTTCTGGATTTTCATAAGACAGGTTGAATCTTATTCAACGTAAGGTGTTCGCATTCCCATAAGTGGACAAAAATCTAAGGCTGTCGATAATGTCGGTAAGCAGAATTTTTCATGCTGCGTGAGAACCACTAGCACTCGCCTGCCGCAACCGTCCGCGCGAACGCAGCTGTTTAGCGGATTGTCATTCTACAGGCGGAACTTTAAATGTTAATAACTTTGCAACGAAGCCTCCATCAACAAATTAGTATTCTTGATTTTCGTCTTATTTTGGCTTCTACTATCGCTCATTAAAATTTTTGCTAGAGGCAGCCGAACACCCTGTATATAGAATAGATTGAAGTAAAGAAGAGTTATGTGAAAAGGAGTACATAAAATCTTAAGAAGTATTAATCAAACTGAAAACCAGAAAGGCGTGGCGAACAGGTAAAAGGTAGTGTACAATAATATTAAATCAGTGTCTGAAGTACCATCAGGGTATATGTATAGTTATATATTTATGTTAAATGTTAAATGTTATAATAAATTATAGAGTAGAATTGCAGGAGCCAGCCATGAATAGATAGGTAGTTAGAATATGTTTAAGATATAATATAATAATAGGTAAGAAAGAAAGTATCTAAAGAATGCGCATAGATGATGAATGTATGTAAATAAATAAATAAATGAAAACTTGAAAACTTGATAACTGAGTGGGGAGAGTTTTATCACCTAATAGACAAAATAAAGCAATAGTGTTAAAATAGGTGCGAGTTAATGTCGCTCTCACCCTTTAACATTGAGTCCGAATTACGAGGGAGTGGGAATGTGTGGGAAAGTGAATCGGTACACTGTAAATTTCTTTCGCCTAGTCAATCGACTAGGCCGTTTATTTAAAATGTTTGAAATTTAATTTAAAAAAAACAAAATTAAATAAAACAAAAAATGAAGAAATTTATATTTTTAAAAATCGCCAGGAAAAACCGAGCCCGTTGGCGTACTCGTAAAACCTGGCCGTGGTCTGTGGCCACTACGGCTCGCGTCTCGGTCGTCTGCAACAAACAGAGACCGAAATTCGGCTGTAAATACTTGACAACGCTCGTCGCGTTGTCTGACTCGCTTCGATCCACACGCTCCTGTCTCTGTTTGTGATAAACAGGAGCGGGATTCCTTCACAGCGATACGCAACTGTGTTAGTGGACTGTATTCTTAAACGTTTCTCGCGTGATCGAGAAACGTTCGACTGCAGTTCTGGAAACTTTTAATAGCAGATGGGGAAGACAAGATTTGAGCCTCGATCTTCCCTCTGCTGCTAGCTTGAATTTTGGCTGGAAGTGATAACAGTTAGAGGTTGTAAGGCTCCAAAATTGTCCACTCCGTGATTCAGCGTCGTTTCCTGGTCCGTACGGGACCGGTGTGATGCAAGCCCTTAACTGCGCTAGAAGCGTCTGAAGGTCAAGGTGCTTACACCACGGCGCCCTTTTTAACGTCGCTCTACACCGAGTGTCCGAACACACGGGTGATGAGTGACCGACGTTCGAGCTAATCGAATTCAGCCGAGAGCACCCAGGAATGCGCCAAATAAGGCCCCTATGGGGTGGTACTCAAACTGAAATTTCGACCCTCGGAAACGACAATCCCACTCAGG
The DNA here is from genome assembly GCA_030068185.1 of Colletes collaris. Taxonomy (NCBI): domain Eukaryota; kingdom Metazoa; phylum Arthropoda; class Insecta; order Hymenoptera; family Colletidae; genus Colletes; species Colletes collaris. The sequence goes on along the minus strand of JASGYR010000153.1, from coordinate 90,912 downwards.
GTATACGCCAAAAGGCCCCTATCAGAGTGTTTGAATCGCACAAAAATTCAAGGAAAACCGAGAAGTTTTTCTCGGTTCTCGTTGCACGACAGCTGATTACAGCGGTACGTGCCTTCCACACAACGGTGGCGACAATCGAACACTATTTAAGTGTTACGATGATTGTTATCAGCCACTGGTTGTTAATGTGAAATCGCTTATGCTATGAAACAATTGACGCAACGGTGGCGATAATCGAACACTATTGAAGTGCACACGATTATGATCAGCCACCGGTTGTTCACTGTAAATTGTTTCAATGCTGCGTTTGATTCCAGAACGGTTCTGTTCACACAACGATCACTAAACTCACGAAACCGTGAGGTTCAAAATCCGACTAGGTTAATTCTTTCGAATTTACCACAGTCTTAATTTCGTTCCGTTTCTGTTCTGTGGTGTAACTATACAATTAAACGAATTTAATTGCGCGTATATCGTGATCGCGGTGTTGGACGAGGTCGGCTTGGAAGAAGCGAACTCGTCGAGAACCAGATAGCAAGTGATCGTAGAGACAGACCCTCTTGTGCGCGTTCGCGAGAGGAGATTGTCTGTCTCGTATTAATCTTGTATCCTCTCTGTTATTTCGGCGTAGTAACACCTGTTCTCATGGAACCGTTACTGGGCCGATCGCGTGACTATGATTGAAGGTAAATTTGGATGTTTTCTACACGGTATTGCTCCCGAAGCAGGTTACGACGCAGAGAAGGCTCTGGAATGTCGCGAACACTGAGGACAACACCGTATAAGAAATGTGTTTTTCTATAGATCACGCGAGAATTTAACTGCCGTTTCTTAATAACGAATTAACGCGTTATTTAAACAAATAGCAAATGAGAAAATGGAATAGACAATAAAAGTAAAATTAAAGTAACAAGTAGAAAGTACAAAATAAAGATAAAATATCAAAATAAAATGTAAAATAAAATGTAAAACTATATAAAATGTATGTAAAAACTATGAAAATACCATACAAAGCGCACAAAGCCATATTGTCGGGACCCAGAAGAATGACCATAAAGGCGTAAGGCCAGTCGGAACTAAATAGGCCGAGTAATAATACGGCGGTTATAATCAAAGTATATAGTAGTCGCCTATATCTATGGTTATGGAATGAAATAATATCCTGTAACAATGCTAGCTCAGAAACTAAACTAAAACTTGTATATAAAAGATAGCCACCAGATAAATAAAACTGGTAAGTAGGATGTAAATAAATAAATATATGTATACATAAATAACTAAATCAATTATCTGACCAATACGAAAGATCTAATAAATAAGTATAGAATTATATGGAATTATAAATAGATGCAAAATGAGTAAATAGATAAGTAAAGAAGTAATTTGACTAGAATAAATATAGTAGCAAAATGAAATAAAATAAAACAAAATAATATATATGTAAGGATCACTTTCTAATTCAGCTGGGTGGAATAAATGCTAACACATGTGGATGTAGTTTCACAACTGAATCCACAAAATTGTCGATCTTCCGTCTCTTTATTATTTAACCTTTCATACACTGCTCTCCTCTACACTTATTCTCGAGCGTTCTCCTAACCTCACCTCACCCGTCGCTGCGCATCAGTCGCTCCCCTCCGTCTTCCCATGTGACTCCCGTCACATGGTCAGTTTGGCGAGACCGTTCAAACTTACATCCCCCCTCTTAGAGTGGGCAGCCAAGGTTGATGGACGTACGGCACCAACTTGCTCGCGTGAAATAAATTAGACTCTTTTTTCTTAAATCCGCTGTCTATCACGTAAATCAAGTCCGATATCTTCTCTTTTATCCTGTGCGGACCTGTTCTGACTACCATTAATTTGTTTCTGTTTAGTTCGTTACTATTTTGTATATATACCAGATCGCCGATATTATAGTCAATCTTTGTTGCATTTTTATTATAGTATGCCTTATTTTGATCATGCACTTTCTGTGAATTTCTAAGAGCCCATAATCTATTTTCACTCAAATTTTCGATGTTGTTTTTATCCAAGGACGGTGGTAGTGTAGAATTGTCTGTACCTGTCAATAGATATTTTGGGGTGAATCCTGTGGAGCTATGGATTGTATTATTGTATTCTTCTACACACTTTTCAGCTATTGCCGGCCACGGAGTGTTTCTATTTTCATATATCTTACACCTTATCCTGTTCACTAAAGTCTGATTTGTTCGCTCATTTAATCCATTTGAAAACGCACAATCTACTGCGGTGAAAATCAGTGTTATATTTTGATCTGTTATGCATTTTTGAATCCTGTTGAATTAATGCCCGCATATTGATCTGTGAGTAACGTTCTTATTTTTCCATTCTGTCCTACTTTTTAACTATTTTTACAAAATCCTTTGAAGTCTGTGTTTTGGAAGTTGTGATGAAAGCACATCTGGTAAAGTGGTCTATAATCAAGTGGAGATATCGTTTTGTGCTCCTATTTCCTTTAAAACCTCCTATTGTATCCAAAGACACACTCTCAAATGGCTCCGTTGCTGGGCCTAATTGTGATAGTGGGGCTTTAAAACAGCCCACTCTCGTTTTATTTTTTTTACACGTTTCACAAGTCCTGCAAACTGTTTTTATGTGCTTGTACATATTCTTGAAATAGAATTTTTGACCAATAGTCAACCCCATCTGTTTTTGTTCCAGTATGTCCTTGTTCGGCATGCATCGTTTTTATTACTTCGACTCCAAATTCTTCTGTTATCCAAATCTTTTTCTTGTTATTTAATGTCTTATATATTATATTATTTTCAACCTCATAATTATTGTCTAATTTTATCAATCTTTGGTCTTCAATTATTTCCTCTATTTTTAGAACATTTGATGTTCTTACCACCGCATCTATTATATTTCCTTCTCCCTCTGATTCTAGAACTGGATTTCTGGATAAGCAGTCCGCTTCTACATTTTCTTTGCCTGGATTATACACTATATCAAAATCAAATTGGGAAATGAAATTTAACATTTCCAATAACTCAGGATCTGTGCACTTGTTTATATTAAAATTTTCCAGTGGCTTATGATCGGTGAATATCAAGAATTTTTTTCCCATAAGATGATACTGCCAATACAAAATGGCTTCTTTTATTGCTAAGCACTCAATGTAAATAGCCTTTTTTGTGTTTTTTGTGTTTTTGTTAATTTTTGAAAAATAAAATACGGGCTTTAACTCTTTGTTCTCTTGCTGTTGTTTTAGAACTGCTCCAATTCCTTCGATGCTTGCATCTGTGTACATATAAATTGGAGCATTTTGGTGATCGCTAATACTGGTTGTGCACATAGATACTCTTTTATCTTCTCAAAATTAATCTGGCATTTTTCTGTCCAATTGAAATTTAGATTCTTTCTTAACAAATTGTGGAATGGTTCTAACAGAATTGTGCTTTTGGAATATATTCCAGGTAAAAATTTATTTTGCCTAGTAACTGTCTTATATGTGGTCTTGTCTGTGGTATGGGAAATTTTCTGATGGCTATAAGATTATCTGTCATTGGTTTTATACAATTTTCACCAATTTCGTGACCTAAATAAGTTGTCTTATTCTGTATAAATTTACACTTTGTCCCATTTAGTTTCAAACCTTCATTTTGTAATGCTCTTAAAGTCTGTTCAATATGTACTATGTGTTCTTCATAACTCTTAGAGTGAATTAAAATGTCATCAATGTAATTTACTACATGCGCTGCCAGTGCATTTTTCCTTATCACACTAGCTAGTACTCTTTGAAAAATTGCTGCCGAAGACTTTAGCCCAAATGGCAAACATGTCCATTGCCAATGGCCATGATGAGTTACGAAGGCAGTTTTGTACCTGTCTTTGTCGCACTGGTATCGACCAAAACGCCGAGTTTATATCCAGCTTCGTAAAATACTTACAGTTTCTTGCGCGTAACGTTAAATCCTCAATTCTTGGGAATGGTTGACTTTCTGGCACTACAATTTTGTTCAGATCTCTGAAATCAATGCATAGGCGTGATTTTCTCCCTTCTTCTTTCTTGAACACTAATGTGACCGGCGCTGCATACGGGCTGCACGATTCTTCAATTAGGCCTGTTCTTACCAACTTATCAATTTGATTTTCTATTTCTATTTTATCTTGCATAGAACACTTGTATGGTTTTTTTGCTAAGTATTTGTTCTCTGTCAACTTTATTGTTGCTTCATATCCTGAAGTCTTGCCCACATCAAATTTTTCTTTTGCAAATATGCTATCAAATTTATGTAAAATATTTTCCAGTTTACTGCTATCGTGCTGCATGTCTTCTTCTTTTTCTTACACGTTCACTTTTTTATTTTCTTCTTCTATATAGTTTTGAGTAATCTTTAAGTTTTCATCTTGCCTGAGTCTAAACTTTTGTATGGCATCTAGTCCTAATAATAAGTTTTCTTTGAAATTGTCACTACTTACTATGAAAAAGGAGAATGATTTTTCTATTTTTCCAATCTTTACGCATAATGTTGTAACTCCTTCTGTTTGTGTTACTCCTGTTATGCTTTTTATGTTGTCCCCTCCACTTATCCTAGAATTGATACTGTCATACTTTTCCTTCCAGTATTTATAGTTTATTAATGAAACATTAGACCTGAGTCATACAAAGCAACTGTCGGAGTTTCATTAATAGATATTCGTATTTTGATAAGTGGAGTTACTAATCGTTTTTTGACTGTTCACTACTAGCCACAGCATCTTGGATTTCTTGGTTATTTATTACTTTTATATTATTATTTTTTTTATTTTGCATATTCTTATCCTTGTTTCTGCATATGCTTTCTGGGTGAAATCTATTCTTATAACCTAAATTCATGCATATTGCACAAGGTTTTTTAAAATTTTCGGTATTTAGTTTACTTTCATTGCTTACTTTTTCTCTCCTTATATTATTGACATGACCCAGCTGTTTTAGCCTTGCCATTAAATCTTCTATAGTTTTTAAATTCTGTTTTTTTATTTTACTCCTACAAACTCAGGTAACGCTATTGCAATTAAATTTATTTGCAAATTTAAAGTTAGTTCAGGATCTGCTTAATAATAATTTTTGTTTCTTTAATCCAAATTCTAATAAGGATCCATACACAAATTTATATTCATAAGCATACGTAATTTCAGCCCATGACATCTCAGAAAATGTGTCTAAAAAGGAATTGCTCCACATTTCCCACGCATGAGACATTGAGTTTGCGTTCATAAAGTTTACATACCAGTTTAAGGCCGATACTTCCAAAAATAATCTTAGAACTTGTGTATAGCTACCTTCTGCTACTCTTACTCTATTACACTCTTGTATGAATAATTTCATCCATGATCTAGCATTTGTGTTTAAATATCGCGTTAATTCGATGCGTATAAGAATAGTAAAATATTATTCGTCACCCGGTATTGTTTTTCTGCGTATGTAACCAACTCGAGACGGTTCGACTCTCGTGTCCGCTACGCGAAAACAAGACAGGTTATAAAAACTGTCACATACGGATTTCTTCGAAACATCACGCGATCCACGAAATTACGCGTGATTTCGAGCTAACGATTCGGCACGTGTATAAAGAGAAGGTACGACAATAATAAGTTGGACAAAGACGAATTGAAATTCGTCTACAGCGCCGCTAGTCGGAGATTCGCCCTCCGAATTCGACTAACCGTGCTGGATCGTCACTCTAAATTTGGAATCGGTAGAGAGCACATGGGCATACGAACCCGCTCCCCCTTAAATTCCAAAACGGCCGACTAGTTCCGAGCTCCTCGAACTATCGGAGAAATTACCAACGTGGTACGGAAGTTAACACGAAAAAACGGATAGGCAATCCATCCGGTAACGTCTTAACTTCCACATACGTTAATTTATTTCAATTAAAATTAGAGTCGGAAGCGAAAGGAAGGTCTCGACGAAAACGGATAGGGAACCCATCCGGTGCCGTCGATACTTCCACAATCGCTTACCTGTTAAAAAGATCAGATCGGAACACGACCTGATTAATTAATTTATTGACTGTAGAATCTCGCAGGTTAAAATCCGAGATTTCGTATTCAGCAGTGGCTACGACCCACCTTAGTCTGAAAAATCCAAAAGTAAAAGAGAACACGGATCGCTGCAATCAGAGGTCGTGTTTAAGGTATCGAGGTTGACTCTCGTACCTCTCTAGTATCTCAAACGGTTCGTAACCCACAATCCAGGGGTGTATAAAATACCCTGGGTGGATTTACCACCTTCTAGTCGAAGTGTGGGACAACTTTCACTCCAGCTTACGACGAATTGCAGAATACCTCCAAAGATCGCCAGTCTAGTACGGTCACTGTGCGTAGGACGTTAATTCATCAAGCTACGTGGTGTCAGGCCCAATCGTAAGTCGACCCAAGGGCGCCGTTGGCACACCTGCATCACACCGTGCCCGTACGCACGCCATAATGTGGTAAAAGGGCCGAGGAGCGGGTACGGTTGCAGCCTTACAACCTCCACCCGTTACCCTCTCCTACGACAGTCAAAACCTGCAGTCGAGGAAGAAACGAGGTTGAATCTCGTCTTCCCAAAACTGCAATAAGAAGTTCCCTTTAAATTAAGAATTTAAAGGGAACGCACAACATATACAGTCCACTAGCTTAGCCGCGTAACGCGGCAGCTGAGTTTCCTGAGCGCGACGAGCATAATCAGGAGCGCGTGTATATTAAAACGAGACGGAAAGCGTGACTCACGTTGCCGAATATTTACACATCGTTCCGTCTCTTTTCGTTTCAGAACAGCGTGACACGAGCAGCCGCCAGACGACGGCCAGGCGGATCACGCGTCGCCGAAATACAAATAAACGGCTGTATTTTCAAGGGCCAAAATAAAAAATAAAAGACGTCGTCGAATTTTCGACGACGTGAAAATCTATATAACGTGTGATAATTACTTTTCCATCCTCCTATTCCCTCGTGATCCGGACCCCCGTTAGACGAGGTTCTCAAATCAGTGTTTGAGCCCTCCATATTCTAACATAAGGTCCTTCGAGCCGGATACATACGAGGTTGAAAGGAATAAAGAAAAGTACATTTTCTCACACGTGTGGAACCACCCACGTAAGAGGTTTTTTCGAGCGGTTTAATCCTCGAAAACGCTCACTATGGCCGTGTCACAGCAATCCATAGAAATCGATCTCGATGACGAGATCGAAGACTTGGTCGATCTATGTGGTCAGCTCAAACGGTTGGGTGTAAACCTAAAAAGTTGGGACGAGCGAAGTACTCAGAGCGTTTGCTTGAGGAAAAACACGAGCACGCTAAAGAAACTTGGCGTGAGATACGCACTAAGTACGCTAGCGTGCGTAAACAAATACCTGCAGCGGAAAGACCGTCTCACGATCTTTTCAAGCTGAATTATATGAGGCATGCCGAGGACGATTTCCAAGATTTTCAGGATTTCGTCCTTACTGAACTAGGCCGACTGAGTGCTGAGTCGAAACCAGCAATGTCGGAAGTTCAGTGTAGTATACCGATCGAGCTCCCGAAGCAACGATTACCCAAATTCGGAGGGGATCCTCAAGAATGGGAACATTTCGAGGATCTGTTCACCTCCGGGGTCGTACGAAATGCAGGACTGCCAGATGTGCAAAGATTGCATTATCTGAACGCCTGCCTAGAGGGACCCGCTCTAGCGTCCATTGCTTCAATCAAGATCGTCGGTCGCAATTTCTCAGTGGCGTGGACAAGGTTGAAGAACACCTTCGGCCTCCCACGCATAGTCACGGGAAAACTGCTGGATAAGCTCCTGTTCCTAAAACCCATTGACACCGGTGATCTGGCCAGCATGCAGCAGATCACCGTGGGTTGCACGCAGGCACTAGCTGCCCTTGACAAAAAGGGCACGCCCGAACAGCAGCGGGACTGGCTACTCGCGCATTGGGCGAAACAGAAGTTTTCGCCGGCGCTTGAGTTAGAGTGGCAAAAAACGCTAAATCTCTCGACAGAATATCCTACGTTTGAGGACGTACGAAAATTCATCGAGATGCACTCACGCGCACTGCTCTCCATGGACGAGAAGCGCCGCGCGGTTGCACTTGCGTCTGTCACGAAACCAAGCGCACGTAGTCATAGCGCGACTCGGGAATCGAGATCGGCCTCGAGACACGTGCGCAGCCATAATGTTGTCGTGGACAACGTCCGGGCGGAAAAGCCACGGGAAATGTGTCACGACAACAGGCACAGTGGGGCGACGCCTATGAAATTATGCGGATTCTGTAACGGGCCGCACAAATTGACGCAATGCCAGAACTTCGTGCGATTGACTGCTAAAATGCGCAGTCATTACGTAAAAAATCATGGGTGGTGCGTACAGTGTCTGGGCACCACCCATATAGGCACGAAGTGCAGAAGCCCCACGGCATGCACGAAGTGCAGCGGAAGGCACCATCCCCTGCTGCACTTCGAAATATTCCGGGAATCGCAATCTCAGCCGTTAGCGGTAAACGAGTACGGCGAGATAGAGGAAACGAGCTCACGAGCCCCTCCCCGGCGGCCTGCGAAATCCAGGCCACACACCCAAACCTCGTCGAGCACAAACACAACCAAAGCCACGACGTCGCACTGTACGACGTTCGGTACAGGTGTACCGAGGCCCGTGTTGTTGGCTACGGCTCGAGTGAGAGTGTATGGAAAATACGGTGCGACGCGCATCGCGCGCGCACTGCTAGATCAAGGTTCGGAAACTTCGTTTATTTCCGCAAGTTTGGTGAATGACCTCCAACTTGTACGAAGGAAAACCCCAGCCACGGTGACGGGCTTGGGAGGAGACCGAACGAAAACGATCAAATACAGTGTCGGGATGTGTCTCAGCGCGAAAGAAGGTAGAACACCGACCTGTACGGTCGACGCGTACGTCGTGCCCAGAATCACGACCTACGCACCCACGTCCTTGAAACCGCTCGGCTACGAAGCGTTCCGGGACCTACCTCTCGCCGACCCCGACCACAACGCTGATCAAACTATTGAAATTTTGATCGGCGCGGACTTATATGCACAGATTATGCGACCGGGATTCCGTCGCATAACAGCGGAAGGTCCGATAGCCCAAGAAACTGCATTCGGCTGGGTCATTTCCGGACCGATACCTGCAGTGGGCAAAGCCCAGAATCCAGTACGGACGCTACACTGCACCGTACTCGAATCGCTGGATAACGCCATTCGAAAATTCTGGGAAACGGAGGAAATTCCCGCAACCTCGGTGCGTACAAAGTCCGAGGAAGATTGCGAGGCATTTTTCCGAAAAACCGTCGTCCGTGACGAAACTGGGAGGTTTCTAGTTCGACTCCCTGTCAATTGCCCGAGACCGGAGGAGGCGTTAGGAAATTCATTCCATATCGCGCCTCGGCACTCACAAGGCTACGAAAGAAATTAGACACGAACCCGGTTCTCGGTAAAGAATACTCGGAGTTTCTAACCGAGTATGAGTGGCAAGGTCATATGACTCGTATCGAGCCTATTGACCGATCCAGACTCTATATACCACACCGAGCGGTCATACGTACGGACAGTACGACCACAAAACTACGGGTCGTATTTAATGCAACCAGTAGGACGACTGGAGGTCGCTCCCTAAACGACATCCTACACGTAGGTCCGAAATTACAAAACGACATCACCTCGGTATTGACGAGGTGGCGTTTGTATGAATACGTGTTGGTGGCCGACATCGAGAAAATGTTTAGACAAATTCTCGTCGACCCACAGGATCGTCGATTCCAATGCATCGTATGGTGCGCTCCAGAAACCGAACAGCTGAAAGCGTTTGAGTTAAATACCGTGACATACGGAACGGCGTGCGCCCCGTACTTGTCGATGCGTACCCTTCTCGAGTTAAAAGAGCAGGATGGGAAAAAATTCCCCTTAGCCGCTCCGATCCTCGAGAAGGACATTTACGTCGACGATGTATTTATGGGAGCACCAGATAAACCCTTGCTGGAGAAAATTCGCAAGCAAGTATGCGAGCTTCTGCAAGGGGTGGGTTTCAGCTGAGGAAGTGGGCAGGAAATTCGCCGCAGCTACTGCAAAATATCCCCCACAGCGCTCACTCCCACGCCGTAGACCTCACCTTGTTCGAGGATTCCGAACTAAAAGTGCTCGGTCTACGATGGATCCCGTCTGGAGATTATTTTTATTTCAATCTCCAACGGTTTCAACCATCAGCTTTGCCGATGACAAAAAGGAATTTGTTCTCGGAAATTGCCAAGCTGTTCGATCCGCTCGGCTGGTTATCACCAGTCGTAATTCGCGCGAAGGTTTTGATGCAGTCCCAATGGTTGGAGAAAATCCAGTGGGACGACCAAATCTCAGCGAATACGCAACGAACGTGGAATGCGTTTTGCGCGGATTGGAGCAGCTTAAAGGAATTAAAAATTCCCCGATGGATACGTTACGGAGCAGATACTGTGTCCGTGGAGTTGCACGGATTCTGCGACGCTTCACTCGCAGCCTATTCCGCCGTCACGTACTTTGCGCGTGACGACGACAAACAATGACGTTTTTACGACATTAATGATGGCAAAAACGCGAGTGGCTCCGATTAAAACGCAGTCCATCCCCGTTCTGGAATTGAACCGGGCTGTGCTCCTCTCCGAGCTCGTCGTGCACGTAAAACGGTCACTGTCCTTGAAGGTGGACCGTATTATCTGTTGGACAGATTCTACGATTGCACTAGCTTGGTTGAGAAAGCATGCGTCTACATGGAAGGTTGTGGTTGCCAACCGGGTGTCAAAAATCCAGACTATGCTTCCGAACGCTGAATGGTATCATGTTCCCACCCGCTCAAATCCCGCAGATTTAAATTCGCGTGGAGTAGAAGCGGCGGAACTTCTTCAGTCGGAACTTTGGATTTCCGGGCCGTCGTGGCTTCGACAGGCGGAAGAAAGTTGGCCAAAAATGCCCGCTTCACTCGAGACCGAGGAGGGTAAACGCGTCTCGCATACCCTTGTAGCAACTCCGGAGAAAGAATGGGAGTTTGTCTTCCGATTCTCCAAATGGAATAAGCTACTACGCGTCACCGCCTACTGCCTTCGGTTACGAAGGGCACGGGACGGAAAGCGTCGGTCATACGACGCCAAGGTTGTCGAAGCATCGGAAATGCGGCGTGCAACGGAAAGAATTGCACGCTATTTACAACGCACGCACTTTGCAGACGAATACCAATGCTTGAAAAAGCACCGTATTATCCTCTGCAAAGTCTCCATTAAAAGCCTAAACCCCTTTCTCGACGACAGAGATGTCTTAAGGGTGGGTGGAAGGTTGGAGAATGCTGCATTAACATGGGAAACCAAACACCCGATAATTCTGCCAAAGCACCATGTTTCGAACATGATAATAAGGCAATGCCACGTGGACACGTTGCACGGAGGTTTGCAACTGACCATGTACACGGTGAGACAGAAATTCTGGATCATCGGAGGTCGTAACGCAGCGCGTACGGTTATCCAAAATGCATGCGATGCGTGAGATGGAATGCAACCACCTCCACGCAGTTAATGCAGGATTTAATACCAGAACGCAGCCGAGCAGCTCGACCTTTCTCGAACTGCGGAGTGGACTATGCGGGACCATACCGAGTCCGAGACTCCGCAGGGCGTGGGAAAACGGCTCATAAAGCTTACATAGCAGTGTTTATCTGTTTCGCTACAAAAGCCGTCCACGTCGAACTCGTTCACGATTATACCACGAGTGCATTCCTGGCCGCCCTTGACCGATTCATCGCCCGTCGAGGAGTTCCGTCCTGCATGTTCAGTGACAACGGAACAAACTTCGTCGGAGCGGATAGAGAATTGAGAGAGCACTTTAATATCGTGTATAATACACACGAAATGCGGAGTACGTGCAGCCAGAAGGGTATTAAGTGGAAATTCAATCCACCCAGTGCACCACATTTTAGCGGTATGCAAGAAGCCGGCGTGAAATCGGTGAAACATCACCTAAAACGCATAATCGGCGACTTCACTCCCACGAGCGAGGAAATGCAGACCTTGCTCTGCAAAATCGAAGCGAGTTTAAACTCAAGACCGATCGCCGCATTGAGTGATTGTCCCGAGGACTATGCACCTCTCACGCCGGGCCATTTTTAATCGGATGTCCGATAAACGCACTTCCGGTTGAGTCAGTGGAAAATGAAAATCTCTCGCGGCTCACGCGATGGAGAGCGATTCAGAAATTCCACGAGCAACTCTGGAGACATTGGACGCGTGATTATCTCATGCACCTCCAAAACCGCTATAAGTGGCGTAACGCTCAATTGCAGTTAAAACCAAACGATTTGGTTTTAGTGCAGAACCCCCCTTCTACCCCCCAATCAATGGGAAATCGGGAGAATCGAGGAAATATTCCCGGGTAAGGACAGGCTCGTGCGGGTTGTAAAAGTACGCACAGCCACTTCCACCTACACACGACCGATCACACGTCTGTGTAAATTGCCCGTGGAAGAGTCGACACAGACAAAGACGACGCTATCGGGACAAAAGAAATCCCGAATCACAGGTTAGAACGAGACAGGAAGTGAGATCCGCCGTTGGTAAGAGCAACGGTGTTGATTACCACATATCCCGCGTCTTGGTGACAATCGGTGAGAGGGGAACCTATTCCCTACCATCCCGGTAACAATTAAGGAAGGGAGCGATTCGCGCGCGTCCTAGGTTTTAAAAGCAGGACCCGTGGGCCGAATTCGCTTAGTTCCAAGTTACACGCGGAAACATTAAAACAAAAAAAAAAAAAGAGAAGTCACAACATGTCGTCGAGTGACGAGAGTGTGGAAACGGTGGTGCAGTCGACCCGTGACACAGCCATAGACGAGCAATTCGACCAACTGTTACAGTTGGTCGACACCAACCGCCCACTACCGGCCCCCCCGGTGACGGAGGGACCACAGGCCGGAACGTCGGCCACCATGGAAACGCCAGCACCGACCCAGGAGTTCATCCTGAACCTGGGACAGGACGTCCTCCGCATCCCCGCCCACGTGCCATGGACCACCCGGCGCATGAAATGCAAAGTGCCCGGAGGCTTCTTCAGGCTGAAGTGGGCGAGGGGAGGCAGACTGATAGCCTGCAACTACCGGGCCAACGACGGCCCGCCACCCCCGAGGCATACAGCAGGCCAGGCGTCAGGAGCGGAAAGCCGCCCGACGCCGCCCGCACCACCCACAAGGAGGGAGAGCAGGCCGAACCGGGCTCGGGGCAGGCAGAGGCGCCAAGGGCCCTCTGGTGCCCAACGTGGGGCCGAAATAGACCAGGCCGCGCTGCAGGAGGCGGTCTAACAACCCTCCACATCCTGGAGGCAAGACGGGCCATCTCTCGCCGTTAAGTAAGTACCTTAATTTTTCAATAAATTAAGTGTATGTCGACCTTCTCGGAAGCGGATCAAACGTGACCGCGAATTACCGCTCCTCTGGATTATTGCACGGACCGTGCAAGGGGGGCGGTATGTTTAAATATCGCGTTAATTCGATGCGTATAAGAATAGTAAAATATTATTCGTCACCCGGTATTGTTTTTCTGCGTATGTAACCAACTCGAGACGGTTCGACTCTCGTGTCCGCTACGCGAAAACAAGACAGGTTATAAAAACTGTCACATACGGATTTCTTCGAAACATCACGCGATCCACGAAATTACGCGTGATTTCGAGCTAATGATTCGGCACGTGTATAAAGAGAAGGTACGACAATAATAAGTTGGACAAAGACGAATTGAAATTCGTCTACAGCGCCGCTAGTCGGAGATTCGCCCCTCCGAATTCGACTAACCGTGCTGGATCGTCACTCTAAATTTGGAATCGGTAGAGAGCACATGGGCATACGAACCCGCTCCCCCTTAAATTCCAAAACGGCCGACTAGTTCCGGAGCTCCTCGATCTATCGGAGAAATTACCAACGTGGTACGGAAGTTAACACGAAAAATCGGATAGGCAATCCTTCCGGTAACGTCTTAACTTCCACATACGTTAATTTATTTCAATTAAAATTAGAGTCGTAAGCGAAAGGAAGGTCTCGACGAAAACGGATAGGAACCCATCCGGTGCCGTCGATACTTCCACAATCGCTTACCTGTTAAAAAGATCAGATCGGAACACGACCTGATTAATTAATTTATTGACTGTAGAATCTCGCAGGTTAAAATCCGAGATTTCGTATTCAGCAGTGGCTACGACCCACCTTAGTCTGAAAAATCCAAAAGTAAAAGAGAACACGGATCGCTGCAATCAGAGGTCGTGTTTAAGGTATCGAGGTTGACTCTCGTACCTCTCTAGTATCTCAAACGGTTCGTAACCCACAATCCAGGGGTGTATAAAATACCCTGGGTGGATTTACCACCTTCTAGTCGAAGTGTGGGACAACTTTCACTCCCAGCTTACGACGAATTGCAGAATACCTCCAAAGATCGCCAGTCTAGTACGGTCACTGTGCGTAGGACGTTAATTCATCAAGCTACGTGGTGTCAGGCCCAATCGTAAGTCGACCCAAGGGCGCCGTTGGCACACCTGCATCACACCGTGCCCGTACGCACGCCATAAGGTGGTAAAAAATTAAGAATTTAAAGGGAACGCACAACATATACAGTCGACTAGCTTAGCCGCGTAACGCGGCAGCTGAGTTTCCCGCTCCTGAGCGCGACGAGCATAATCAGGAGCGCGTGTATATTAAAACGAGACGGAAAGCGTGACTCACGTTGCCGAATATTTACACATCGTTCCGTCTCTTTTCGTTTCAGAACAGCGTGACACGAGCAGCCGCCAGACGACGGCCAGGCGGATCACGCGTCGCCGAAATACAAATAAACGGCTGTATTTTCAAGGGCCAAAATAAAAAATAAAAGACGTCGTCGAATTTTCGACGACGTGAAAATCTATATAACGTGTGATAATTACTTTTCCATCCTCCTATTCCCTCGTGATCCGGACCCCCGTTAGACGAGGTTCTCAAATCAGTGTTTGAGCCCTCCACATTCTAACATATTTCACCATTGAACTTTGTTACAATCATATCCTTCACTAGTGAATGTACAGATTTTTCTTGTGCTTGACTCTCACCGGAGTTTGACTGTGAATTTACTGGCACTTCTTCCAAATACCACTCATTGAAAACCACATTATTTTCTTTATCTAAATATACTTTACGCAGGTCCTCACTGAGTGTAATTACCACGTTTGTAAATTTATTACGCGTGGTCAAGCTTTTCACAACATTTTTTGCAATCGTGGTTTTGAACAAATCCTCATGGTCTGCATTAGTCTGTTGTTCTTGCGGGAATTGAAAAATTTTTTTCTGATTTATTATTTTAATCGTTTTTACCTTAACCACCGTTGTTTTACTCGAAGCACTTGCTTCAGATTCAAATCTGAATTCTGCTTTAACTGTCTCCATTTTGTGGATTTGTAAGGATCACTTTCTAATTCAGCTGGGTGGAATAAATGCTAACACATGTGGATGTAGTTTCACAACTGAATCCACAAAATTATCGATCTTCAGTCTCTTTATTATTTAACCTTTCATACACTGCTCTCCTCTACACTTATTCTCGAGCGTTCTCTCTAACCTCACCTCACCCGTCGCTCCGCATCAGTCGCTCCCCTCCGTCTTCCCATGTGACTCCCGTCACATGGTCAGTTTGGCGGGACCGTTCAAACTTACATATAAAATATGGTAAAATAAAGTGTAATGAAATAAAATGAAATAGAATAAAATAAATAAAATAAAATGAAATAAAATAAAATAAAATGAACTGGACTTGAAGCTAGCCTATGTTAAATGGTGCCTCCGCCGGGTAAAGTACCGGCTTGGCAGAAATCGCTGCACGGCAAAGTCCCGGGGCCACATTACCCTCCGTTCGGAGTAACTTACCGACAGTCGGTAATTTACCGTCAGTAGCGCCCCAAGGGGGTCTGACGCCTACCGACCGTCGCTCGCCGAAGACCTCGGTGGGTACTTACCTTTCCCCAGTGCTGCCCTCGTATCAATTACCGGTTGGCGGTTGCTGTCCAACAGTCGGTGCACTTACCTTTCGTAGCCTGAAGCGCTTACCGACCTGCAACCACGCCCCCTCCAGCCTCTTTCTATGTCCTAATTACCATCTACTAGGGCTATTTCCTACCCAGAGATGGCAGTCAAGCCCTCAAAAGTGCCTCCGATTAAAACTTTCTTTATATTCTATCTATTTATTTTAACCGAAACAAAATAAAATAAAATAAGATAAAATAAAATAGAATAAAAGAACAGGAAAAAAAACAAAAGGAAAAGTCACACCATGTGACATAAGATGGTAAAAGAATGATAATATAAAATTGAATGATGAATATATATAATAAGCCTGTGCAATATGCAGGCGCAGCAAAATAAACTCAAATAGATGAAAAGACGAAATGAATATACTAAAATAAAATCATAAAATAATAATAATAGCTTAAATAAAACGGTAATAATAGTAATAAGAGTCACAGAGTCATAAAGTAAAAGGTGTAAAGCCAATAAATCAGGTAACAGAAAACAAATAACAGGTAACAAAGTAACAAAATAAATAAAACATAAATAGGTACATAAAAAACATAAAATGAAATAAAATAAATAAAATAAATAAGTGTATAAATAAATAAATAAATAGATAGATAGCAGATAACGGTGTATACGTCCCCGTTGCACCCGGGCAACAATTTCTCGGGCACTTAACACTTGTTTATCATTTAGACCACACGCGTTACACAAGACCTTTTCTCCCGGGTGATAAACTACTGCGGCGGCGACAGCGGAGGGGGAGGGGGAGGAAGGCCTCTTCGCCGAGCTCTGTCAATCTCCCTTTCAAAATCCTCCTTTTCAATTATTATTTCCGTGACATAGACCCGCATTTTCTCCCAATCCTCGCTGCTCTCCAGCATCCTCCTCCCCATCTCTCCTACCGTGACCCTCCCCAACCTGAGAGCCACAGCCAGCTCCCTCCTTTTATCCTCCCATTTTTTGCACACACAGAGTGTATGTTCCGCGGTGTCTGTCGCCCCGCAGTCGTACCAGCATCGTATCACAGGCCGCCTTCCGTTCCGATGTCTAAACACATTAAAACATCCGTGACCGGTAAGCGCCTGGGTGAGATGGTACGTGAGGGCACCGTGTCTCCTTCAACCCACTCACGTATGCTGGGGATCCACCCATACGTGATCTTTTCGCAGCATTTCTCGCTCCAGTGTTGCTGCCATACCTGCAGCGTGCCCTCGAGGATCCTCGCTCTTTCGACCTCTCGTTCGGCCCTTTCCGTCGTCCTCTTCTCCAATGCATAAAGGGCCGCCCTTTCCTTTATTATCATCTCGATGGGTGGAACCCCAGCCAGAACGTTAAGGGCGTCCAGGGACACGGTGCAATACGCTTTCACCACCCGGGACAGTCCCACGCTCTGGGCCCTTCTAAGCTTCGTCCTATTGACCTCAATGTCCAGTGCCTTCGACCAGATGGGGGAGGCGTATAAAAGGATCGACTCCAGCACCCGATAATAAAACATGCTCTTGGCCTGTCCGGGTCCCCCGATGTTTGGCATGATACGAGCCAGAGCCGCCATGACTCGTACCGCCCTTGAAACCACAGTTTCCACGTGAACGCGGAAACTGTAGCTTTCATCGAAGGTGACCCCCAGCTACTTTATCTGGATGCTGGGTCTCACCTCTGCCCCCGCGACAGTGACTTTAAAGTCCCCTATTTTCTTCCTGTTTAGGGAGAAAACCTCCGTCTTGGAGGGTGCTACCTCCATATCGTGCGCGATGAGCCACTCCATAACCACCCTTATGGAGTGGTTAACCCGCTCCTCGAGAACCCCAATCGTCCCCGCCGTCGCGACCAGGGCGATATCGTCGGCGTACCCCACAATCCGGCATCCCGGCGCAAGGTCGCACCTGAGAACCCTGTCGTACGCGAGGTTCCACAGGGTAGGGCCCCACATCGAGCCCTGCGGGACCCCCATCTCGGCAACAATATGCCTGGGCCCTTCTTCGGTGTGGTACCACACCCTGCGGCCTAAAGTACACCCACCAGAATCCTAATGAGATACGACGGGATTCCCCGCGCAACTCCTGCCACCAGGATATGCCTCCACCTCAGGGTATTGAAGGCGTTTCTCACGTCAAGGGCGACCAGGACGCAGAACCTACGCTTGGCTCTCGCCTCCCTGGCCGCCCCTGCCACCACCTCGAGGGCCTGAGCCGTATTTCGTCCCCTTCAAAGAAGTATTGGCTGTCCGACAGCCCTGCGGGTCCGATGGCGGCCATCAACCTTTCTCTCAGGACCATCTCGAAAGTTTTGGCCCACACGCTGAGGAGGCAGAGGGGTCGGTACGCGGAGGGGGACCCAGGGTCCCTCCCCCCCTTCCGGATCAGGACCAGCCTCTGCTCCCTCATCCTGCGCGGGACGTGCCCCCTCAACAGACAACTGTTGAAAAGGCACGCCACCTTCACGGCCCTTTCCCGGATAATGGCCGCCACCACCCTTCCCGGGACGTTGTCCCTACCCAGGGCCCAGTCAACCCTGAGCTTCGAACAAGCCTCCACGACCTCCTTAGTTTCCACCGGCTCAAAACCCCCGAGAGCCGCCTCCCACCCCGGGTCGAAGCTCCGGAGAGGGGGCTCCCCAGAGGCCCTGGGAAACAGCGCCTCGACGACCACCCTTGCATTTTCCGCCGAGAGTACCTGCGGGTCCGACCAAGGCTTAACGATTCTCATGACTGCTTTGTAGGGTTTACCCCACACGTCACCTTCAACCTGCCCACACAGGCTCTTCCAGGCTTCAATTCTGCTTTTAATTATCTCTCTTCGGCGGGCCTTCCTGGCCTCCCTGTAGACGTCGCGGAGGACTCCGGTCCAGGGCCTATCACGCCCCAACGCCCTCTGATAGGCCCTGTGCTTCCGGTTGGCCTGTCGCCGGAGTTCCGCGATTTCCGGGGTCCACCACGCCTTTGACCGCCTAGCCACAGGAGTCTGCCTGCGGGGTCTATACTGGCAGAGCATGCCCCTCACAGGCGTCCAGGAAGACCTCCAATTCTTCCTCGTCCCAGAAGGGCGCCTGAAGGCCAGCCGTGAGCCGGTCGAAGGCCTCGAGGAACGCGTTCTCATCTAAGGTATTCACCCTCCAACCCCTCCGTTGTCGCGGGGAGCACGATCCGTGGCACTACCCCCCACGGTGTGGAGAAGGTATTTATGGTCTGACGCGGAGTAGGTCTGCAAGACCTCACTCCTCGTCACACCACGCAACGTCGCAGGGTCGCACGCCAAGATATCTATCTTAGACGTGCGACCATTTCTTTCAAAGGTGTGCCCCCCCAGAGGTCATGACTGGGACAAGTCCCATTCTGTAAAAAAACCCCTGGAGGGCCGCACCCTTTCCCCTGGCGTCGAAAGCACTGGACCCCCACGCGGGCGAGCTGGCGTTGAAGTCACCCCCAACGACAGCCCTGCCCCAGCTGGCCCTTTCGAGTTCCAGCTCGTGGAGGGCGGCGTCCAGTTCCCTCGGCCCATGTCTCGGCGTGTAATAACAACTGCACACCGTGATCCCCTCAATCCTGACGGCGGCAAAACCGTTACCCACGGTTTCACTATCGGTCACGTGGCGAAGCCCATTGATGCCAGTGACCCACACGGCCGCTGACCCCGAAACGTCTCCCACCCAGTCCGGACGGACCCTGTACGGCTCTGAAACCAGCACAACGCCCGCCCGAACCGAGTCGGCCGTCCGAAGCAGCAGGTCCTGAGCCAGCCTGCACCTATTCAGGTTTACCTACAGGACCGTGAAGGCACGGCATCACCCCTACCCCCTCGGAGGTACTCCCGGAAGACCGGGCAGACCCCCGACCCCGAGGGGTGCCCAAGACCTCCGGTCGCATACCCCCTATGTTTGCACAGTATGCAACACGGGGGCGAGGTGCAGCTCCGCGAGTCCTAACCCAGACCTAACCCAGTCCTAACCCAGTCCTAACCCAGACATAACCCAGACCTAACCCAGTCCTAACCTAGGCCTAACCCAGTCCAAACCCAGTCCTAATCCAGAACTTTTTTTTTTTTTTTTTTGTACGTGGGGAAATCCTCATGGACACCCCGAGGCCCTAAGTAGGGGGGGCCTCGGGGTAGTGCCGAACTCTTACCGGCTAAAACCCCACGGTGACCGTCCTCCGGCGCTGCGGCGAGGGACCGGGAACTCTAGTGAGACATCACAGAGTCCCCCGCCGCGCCTTGCCCGTCGAGGCTCATCCCGGGGGGAAGGACGACATGTCCCTCCCCCCCCTGCTTTCTCCGCCACGGACGCCAGGTCACCCCGGGGTTGCCTTCGGTGCTCGGGCCCCTTGCACCGAGCACCTGCAACCCCCAGGGGCGGCCTGCCAATCTCCTGACCACCGACGTGGTGGTCGGAGGAGAGTGCTGGCGGGCCGCCCCACTTCTGGAGGTCCCTCTAGACCTCAAAGGCGTAGGAGGGGGCCAGGAGGCGAAGGATGCCTCGCTCTGGCCCCTCTCCGAGCCCTCCCTCTCCGAGCGGGATGCGCGGTCCGCTCGCGCTCCCGCTCGGCGGCCTCCTTCTGTGACATAACAACTTCACAGAAGGAGGCTACCACTTGCCAGGTTCTCTCGCTGGCCACCATCCTTCCCACTATGGTAGCCAGCGATAGATTTCTTCCCACTTCCTGCTCCAGAACACGGCGCTCATCTGCCCACGCTGGGCAGACTTCCAGCGTGTGCTGCGCCGTGTCCTGGGGTCCTCCACAATGGTGGCACACCGTCGTCGCCTCCTTCCCGATTCGACACAAGTACTCACCAAAGGAACCATGACCAGTGAGTACCTGTGTCATCCTGTAGGACAGCCTACCCGGTTTGTCCTGCCACTCTTGCCAATGTGGCAGGACTGCACTAACGGACCGTTGCGTGGCTCCAGTCCGAATCATTTGCTGGAACCACATAAATACAACGGTCCGTTGGGCACGGCGCCTCGTCTCCTCTGGCGGTCTCCCAGCCTCCTGGAGCTCCCTGGAGAGCCGGTATACTTGCCGGGTTTTCCAAGCTAGGAGCTCCAGGGGCGGGAGACACACCAGAGTAGTCGCCGCCTCGTGGGAGATGGTGCGATACCCTCTAATCACCCGGATGGCCAGCCGACGGTTGACACGGCGCAGCATATCCATGCTGCGCCGGCTGGCATCCAGGTTTGGGGCCCATACCGAGTCCCCGTAGAGGGCAATTGACCGCACCACCTCCACGTAGAGGCGGCGGACTCCATCATCGGGCCCCCCGATATTCGGGAGAAGGCGGCCTAGTGCAGCAGCCGCCTTCTCCACCCGGGGAGCCAAGCGGTCGAAATGGTCGACGAAGCGCCACCGGCTGTCGAGGATCAGGCCCAGATATTTCATATGGGCCTTCACCTCGACGTAGGCTGTCCCAACTCGGATCCGCAGGCCGGCCGGTGGCACCCACGGGGGCCAAGTCTTTGAAAGTACATGGCCTCCGTTTTCTGGGGCGCCACGTCTAGGCCCAGCCTGCGGATTTCGGCGACGACAGTGGCCACCGCCACCTCTGCCACGCGCGCTGTCCCTCTCCAGTCTGACCCACTGACGAGCACCTGCGTGTCATCGGCATAACACGCCAGCGCTACGTCAGTGGGCAGGGGGGCCGCAATACTGAGTCGTACCCGATGTTCCATAGCAGAAGTCCTAAAACCGACCCCTGCGGAATACCGCGTACGACCCCCCTCCGCATGCTTACTCCATCCCGGCCGGTGCAACTGATCCACCTATCGCTACGGTAGGACCCGACTATCCTCTTCAGGTATGGGGGCACACGATGATACTCTAGTGCCCCCATAATCGCCTCCCAGGGCAGGGTGTTAAAGGCATTGACGATATCTAGAGATATCGCCAGAACCACCCTACGCTGGGAGGTGGCGCCTTGAGAGAGGGAACGGACCAACTCGATGGCATCGAGCGTGGACCGTCCCTCTCTAAAGCCGAATTGGCAGGGGGCCAAGTCGGGTCCTACTGTGGGCAGGTGGTTGGCGAGGCGGGCAGCCACAATGCGTTCAAAGAACTTGCCCGCCTCATCCAACACACACACGGGCCGGTACGCGGAGGACGCACCTGCGGGCCTTCCGCCTTCTGGAGAAGGACCAGCCGCCGCCTTCCAAGGCGAGGGGAACACCCCTCGGCGGAGGCAACCGCTAAGCAGCCTCCCGAAACCCCTCAGGGGCTGTGTCCGGCAATCGTCGGTCGCAGTACGGGGCGTAGCGACCCCGAGGTACCTGAAGCTAATCACACCGTAAGCCTCCTGTTGGTCGTCACAACGATCCACTCACAATTCAGTTTTTGGTTTTGTGAATGGTACGTGACGGCAGGAGAAACGGGGGCCTTGGCTTAACCGCCTGGGCCAAGAGTATGGCGTTTCTATAAAATCGCCCTCCAATCCTAAGCTATGGTGCGCAGCGATGGGATACATGGTTGGGGGAGAAGGCCCAATCCCAGGCGACCACCTCCGGGGCACCTGCCGAACCCCCGGATTATTAGGCTTACCCGGGTAAGGCGGCTCTGCCCGGGTGGACCTTTATTTCCGACCTACGCGTGGCAACTATATGGACTCAATAATTAAAACGGGGACGGGACGGGTTATATTGGAGGGGGAGGACGAAGACGGTGTTGGAGGAGGAGCTCCTCCCGGAAGGCGGCCAGCTTGCCATCGATCATGTTCCCGATCCTCCTCAGAAGTTCGTCCTCTGAGGAGAATGGGGAACTCTGCGCAGGCGGAGTGCGGGTGGATGGTCCCCGCAACACCGCCGCCACTTGCACCGCTTATTTTCCACGCCCGTGGGTCGTGGGTCGGGTGGAGAGTGGAGGAGGAGGAGGAGGATAGGAGGGAGGGCTTGCGCGCTGTTCCAGCGCGCCTCTTACCCCTCATCTTCCCCCGTCACTCCCTCCACCAACTGGAGCTGCAACTGGGCATTTCGCAACCGCACAACCTCCTGCGCCGCCTCCCCATCCCTCCGGGCTGCTTTCTCCTCAGGGCCTCTGCCCCATCAGGTCTTCTGCCCTTTCTTCCGCAGGCAGCGGCCTGACCTACTCCCACTCGCCTCAGGGACGAGGGAGATCCTCTCGAGATATCTCCTCCGGTCACCTCGTCCCTGGAGGCAATCTTTACATCACGACCGGGGTTCATGGCCCGGTCCACTTTACCTCCGTCGACGACAGCCTGCCCCGTCCGCTTCCTCTTGGAGCCTAGTGCGGCTCCTCGTTGGAGTGGAGAAGGGACGCAGACTGACGCAGTCTCGTCGTCCTGCCTCCACCTTCCATGAAAGCCGGGCCAGGGAGCTAACTGAGGCGCGAGCGTCGTCACCCCATCCCCAACACCGTCTTCGTCACTCCCTCCAATATAACCCCGTCCCGTCCCCGTTTTAATTATTGAGTCCATATAGTTGCCACGCGTGGGTCGGAAATAAAGGTCCACCTGGGCAGAATGCCGCCTTGCAGGTAAGCCTAATGAAATCCGGGGTTCGGCAGGTGCCCCGGAGGTGGTCGCCTGGGATTGGGCCTTCTCCCCCCAACCATGTATCCCATCGCTGCGCACCATAGCTTAGGATTGGAGGGCGATTTCATAGAAAACGCCATACTCTTGGCCCAGGCGGATTTAAAGCCAAAGGCACCTGATTTCTTCCTGCCGTCACGTACCATTCACAAAACCAAAAACTGAATTGTGAGTGGATCGTTGTGACGACCAACAGGAGGCTTACGGTGTGATTAGCTTCAGGTACCTCGGGGTCGCTACGCCCCGTACTGCGACCGACGATTGCCGGACAGAGCCCCTGAGGGGTTCGGGGAGGCTGCTGTAGCGGTTAGCCCTCCGCCGAGGGGTGTTCCCCTCGCCGTGGAAGAGCGGCACGGCTGGTCCTTCTCCAGAAGGCGGGAAGGCCCGCAGGTGCGTCCCTCGCGTACCGCGGTACCGGGCTCCGTGTGCGTGTGTTGGATGAGTGGCGGGTTCGAGTTTCTTTGAACCCGCACGTGGCGGGCTGACTCACCCGCCTCGCACAACCACCTGTCTGCAGTAGGACCCGACTTGGCCCCCTGCCATTCGGCTTTAGAGAGGAAGGTCCACGCTCGATGCCATCCCGGGTTGGTCCGTTCCCTCTCTCAGAAGCCACCTCCCAGCGTAGGGTGGTTCTGGCGATATCTCTAGATATCGTCAATGCGCTTTAACACCTCTGCCCTGGGGAGGCGATGCGATGAGGAGCACTAGAGTATCATCGTGTGCCCCCATACCTGAAGAGGATAGGTCGGGTCCCTACCGTGAAGCGATAGGTGGATCAGTTGCACCGGCCGGGATGGAGTAAGCATGCGGAGGAGGGTCGTTACGCGGTATTCATGGGGGAATCGGTTTTAGGACCTCTACTTCATGGAACATCGGGTACGACTCAGTATTGCAGCCCCCCTGCCCACTGACGTAGCGCTGGCGTGTTATGCCGATGACACGCACGGGTGCTCGTCAGTGGGTCAGACTGAAGAAGGGACAGCGCGCGTGGCAGAGGTGGCGGTGGCCACTGTCGTCGCCGAAATCCGCAGAAGCTGGGCCTAGACGTGGCGGTAACCCCCAGAGAAACGGAGGCCATGTACCCACAAAGACTTGGCCCCGTGGGTACCACCGGCACGGCCTGCGGATCCGAGTTGGGACAGCCTACGTCGGTGAAGGCCCATATGAAATATCTGGGCCTGATCCTCGAGCAGCCAGTGGCGCTTCGTCGACCATTTCGACCGCTTGGCTTCCCGGGTGGAGAAAGGCGGCTGCTGCGCTGGGCGCGCCTTCTCCCGAATCATCAGGAGACCCGATGATGGAGTCGCCGCCGCCTACGCATTGGAGGTGGTGCGGTCAATCGGTGCCCTCTACGGGGACTCATTATGGGCCCCAAACCTGGACCAGCCAGCCGGCGCGGCGTCGATATGCTGCGCCGTGTCACCCGTCGGCTGGCCATCCGGGTGATTAGAGAGTATCACCATCTCCCACGAGGGCGGCGACTGCCACTGCGCGTGTCTCCCGCCCTGGAGCTCCTAGCTTGGAAACCGGCTTAGAGTATACCGGCTCTCCGGGGGCTCCAGGAGGCTGGGGAGACCGCCAGAGGGACGTGAACGCCGTGCCCAACGGACCGTTTGTATTATATGTGGTTCCAGCAAGGCTGATTCGGACTGGAGCCACGCAACGGTCCCGTTGGTGCAATCCTGCCACATTGGCAGGTGGCAGGACAAACCGGAAAATGAAACTGTCCTATATAGGGATGACACACGGTACTCACTGGTCATGGTTCCTTTGGTGAGTACTTGTGTCCGAATCGGGAAGGAGGCGACGACGGTGTGCCACCATTGTGGAGGACCCCCAGGACACGGCGCAGCACACGCTGGAAGTCTGCCCAGCGTGGGCGAGATGAGCGCCGAGTACTGGAGCAGTAAGTGGGAAGAAAACTCTCGCGGGCTACGATAGTGGGAAGGATGGTGGCCAGCAGGGAGAACCTGGCGAAATAGTGGTAGCCTCGCTTCCTGTGAGAAGTTGTTATGTCACAGAAGGAGGCCGCGGCTGGGAGCGCAGGAGCGGACCCGCGCATCCCGCTCGGAGAGGGAGGGCTCGGAGAGGGGCCAGAGCGAGGCATCCTTCGCCTCCTGGCCCCCTCCTACACCCTTCCCAGGTCTAGAGGACCTCAGAAGTGGGGCGGCCAGCCAGCCTCCTCCGACCACCACGTCGGTGGTCAGGAGATTGGCAGGCCGCCCCTGGGAGTTTGCAGAGTGCTCGAGTGCAAGGGCCCGAGCACCGAAACAACCCAGGGGCTGCAGGCGTCGGGTGACCTGGCGTCCGTGGCGGAGAAAGCAGGGGGAGGGACATGTCGTCGCTTCCCCGGATGGTGAGCCTCGACGGGCAAGGCGCGGCCGGGGGGGACTCTGTGATGTCTCACTGGGGTTCCCGAGTCCTCGCCGCAGCGCCGGAGGACAGAGTCACCGTGGGGTTTTAGCCGGTAAGGTTCGGCACTGCGAGGCCCCTACTT
Organism: Colletes collaris; assembly: GCA_030068185.1. Taxonomy (NCBI): domain Eukaryota; kingdom Metazoa; phylum Arthropoda; class Insecta; order Hymenoptera; family Colletidae; genus Colletes; species Colletes collaris. The sequence continues at coordinate 64,862 of JASGYR010000153.1, read as the reverse complement.
AGGGCCTCGGGGTGTCCATGAGATTTCCCCACGTACAAAAAAAAAAAAAAAAAAAGTTCTGGATTAGGTTGGGTTTTGGACTGGGTTGAGGCCTGGAGTTAGGACTGGGTTGGGAATCTGGGTTATGTCATGTCTGGGTTAGGATTTGGGTTGAGGACTGGGTTAGGTCTGGGTTGGGACTCAGCGGGGCTGCACCTCGCCCCCGTGTTTGCATATGCTGTGCAAACGCAGGGGGTATGCTGACCGGAGGGTCTTGGGCACCCTCGGGTCGGGTCAGTGCCCGGTCTTTTCGGGAGTACCTCCGAGGGGTAGGGGTGATGCCATGCCTTCACGATCCTGCTAGGTAAGGCCCTGAATGAGAGTGGATGCTGGCTCAAGGACCTGCTGCTTCGGACGGCCGACTCGGTTCGGGCATGGGGGCGTTGTGCTGGTTTCAGAGCCGTACAGGGTCCGTCCGGACTGGAGTGGGAGACGTTTCGGGGTCAGCGGCCGTGGTGGATTCGCACTGGCATCAATGGGCTTCGCCACGTGACCGATGGAGTGAAACCGTGGAGTAACGGTTTTGCCGCCGTCAGGATTGAGGATCACCAGGTGTATTGCAGTTGTTATTACGCACGCCGAGACATGGGCCGAGGGAACTGGACGCCGCCTCCACGAGCTGGAACTCGAAAGGGCCAGGCTGGGCAGGGCATTCGTGACTTCAACGCCAGCTCGCCCGCGTGGGGAATCCAGTGCTTTCGACGCCAGGGAGAAGGTGCGGCCCTCCAGAGGGATTTTTTACAGAATGGGACTTGTCCCAGTCCGCGTGACCTCTGGGGGCACACCTTTGCTGAAAATGGTCGCACGTCTAAGATCTGCTATCTTGGCGTGCGACCCTACGACGTGCGTGGTGTGACGAGGAGGTGAGGTCTTGCAGACCTACCCGCGTCCAGACCATAGGCTACCTTCTCCACACCGTGAAGGTGAGACCACGGATCGTGCTCCCGCGACAACGGCAGGGGTTGGAGGTGAATACATGGATGTAAAGAACGCGTTCCTCGAGGCCTTCAGACCGGCTCACGGCTGGCCTTCAGGCTTCCTTCTGGACGAGGAAGAATTGGAGGTCTTTCACCTGGACGCCTGTGAGGGGCATGCTCTGCCAGTATAGACCCCCGCAGGCAGACTCCTGACCCCCAGACGCGGTCAGAAGCGGCTGGTGTGACCCCGTGAAATCGTCGGAACTCCGGCGACAGGCCCGGCCCGGGAAGCACAGGAAGCCTATCAGAGGGCGTTGGGGCGTGATAGGCCCTGGACCGAAGGTCTCGCCTCCGCGACGTCTACAGGAGGCCAGGAAGGCCCGCCGAAGAGTATTATTAAAGCGAGTGAAGGCCTGGAAGAGCCTGTGATGGGCAGCGAGTTGAATGTGACGTGTGGAGTGTAAAACCCCTACCGCGCAAAGCAGTCATTGAGAATCGTTGAAGCCCGCTGTCAGGACCGCCCCAATGAAAATATTCTCGGCGGAAAATGCAAGAGTTGTCGTCGAGGCGCATTTCCCAGAACCTCTGGGGCCCCGGCTCTCGGAGCTTTCGACCCGGGGTGGGAGGCGGCTCTCGAGGGGTGTTTGTGAGCCGGTGGAAGCTGAAGTCGTGGAGCTTGTTCGTGAGCTGTTCAGCTCAGGGGTGACTGGGCTGAACAGTAGGGGACACAGCGTCCGGAAAATTGGGGTGGTGGCCATTATCCGGGAAAGGGCCCGTGAAGCGTGGCGTGCCTTTCCAGCGGTTGTCTGTATGACCAGGGGCACGTCCGCGCGCAGAGATGAAGGGAGCAGAGGCTGGTCCTGAATCCGGAAGGCGGGAAGGGACCAGGATCCCCTCCGCGTACCGACCACTGCTGCCTTCCTCCTCAGCGTGTGGGCCAAAACTTTCAGTATCTCTGAAGAGGGTTGATGGCCGATATCGGGCCCCCGCAGGGCTGTCGGACAGCCAATACGCTTCTTCTTTGAAGGGGACGAAGCTACGGCTCAGGCCGCCGAGGTGGTGGCAGAAACGGCTCAGGAGGCTGAGGCTAACGTCAGGTTTCTGCGTCCTGGTCGCCTGCGGCGTGAGAGACGCCTTCAATACCCTGACGTGGCAGGCACTATCTGATTGGTGCAGGACCGCGGGGAATCCCGTCGTACCTCTATTAGATTCTGCAGTGGGAGTAACCAGGGGCCGCCTGGAGTGTATTGCCACACACCGAAGTAGAGTTACCGACCCAGCTCATATTGTTGCCGAGATGGGTAGTCCCGCAGGAAATCGATAATGGGCCCTATGTGGAACCTCGCGTATTACAGGGTTCTCAGGTGCGACACTAAAGCAGCCGGGGTGCCGGGTGTGTTACGCGACCTGCGCCATCTGATCACGACGGCGGGTTCTCGAGGGCGGGTTAACCACTCCATGGGGTGGTTATAGATTGACAAATCGCGCACGATCTGGAAGGCCAGCGCCCTGCAGTTTGTTTTACTCCTAGGCAGGAAGCAAATAGGGACACAGGGCACTGTCGCGGGGCAGAGGTAGACCCCGGCATCCAGATAAACCAGCTGGAAGTCACCTTCGTGAAGCCCCTACGGGTTTCCGCGTTCGCGTGACTGTGGTTTCAAGGGCGACACGAAAGCGTCATGGCGGCTCTGGCTCGTCATGCCAAACATCAGCGGTGGCCAAGAGCATGTTTTATTACCCATCGGGTGGAGTCGATCGCTGCGCCCCCATCTGGTCGAACTGACTTTGAATTTATTGGTGGCTAGGACGAAGCTTAGAAGGGTCAGAGCGTTTACTGTGGCCCAGGCGGGTGGTGAAAGCACATTGCACCGTGTCCCTGGACATATGGCTGAACAAACAGGTTCCACCATCGAGATTGATAATAAAGGAAAGGGCGGCCCCTTTTATGCGTTGGAGAAGAGGACGATCGGAAAGCCGAGCGATTGATCAGAACTGAGGATGGCACGCCTCGAGCACGCTATGGCAGCGGCACTGGAGCGAGAAATGCTGCGAAAAGATATGGGTGGATCCCAGCATACGTGCAGTGGAATTGGAAGGAAGACCTGTGCCATCTCACGCTGACGCTACCCGTCACGGATGATTTTTAATGTGTTTAGTATCGGAACGAGGAAGGCAGCCTGTGATAACGAGCACGACTGCAGGCGGCAGACACCCAGGAACATCTTGTCTGTGCAAAATTAGGAGGACTAAAGAGGAGGGAGCTGGCTGTGGCTCTCAGGTTGGGGCGGAAGAGATGGGGAGGATTAGCTTAACGGAGAGCGGGCGAGGTTGGGAGAAGAGTCGAGATCTATGTCACGGAAATATGAACGAAAAGGAGGATTTTGAAAGGGAGATTGTTCAGAGCTCGGCGCAGAGGCGCTGCCACCTCCCTCCTCCCGCTTATTCAGCCGCCATCAATGGATCACCCGAAAGAAGATGGCTTGTGTAACCCATTGCTGGTCCTGATGAGCAAGTGTTGAGTGCCCGAAATTGTTGAGTGCCCGGTAGCGAACGTGCAACGTACCGTTCCCATCGTCCATATCTATCCTATGTTATTTATTTACTATTTATACCTTATTTTATTTATTTGTACTATTTCATTTTATGCATCGCTTATTTGACTGACTATGTATGGCTATTTATGTACTATTATATTGTTTGTTACTTTGTTACCTGTTGACTGTTTTTCTGTTACCTGATTTATTGGCTTTACACTGCACACTTGCTATGACTCTGTGATACTTTATTTACTATTATTACCGTTTTGATTTAAGCTATTGTGTATTATTTTTACTGATTTTATTTAGTATATTCATTTCGTCGATCTTTTCAAATCTATTTGAGTTTGATTTTGCTGCTTGCATATCACAGGCTTATTATATATATTCATCATTCAATTTTATATTATAAATTCGCCAAATGCTTTATGTCACATGTGTGACTTTTTCCTTTGTTTTTTCCTGTTAACTTTATTCTGTTTATTTTATCTGGCGCATGCGCTTTTGTTTCAGTTCAAAATGAAACTGATAGAAAGTACAGTTTTAATCGAGGCACGTGGAGCCTGGAAGCTGACATCTCTGTGGTGAAATAGCACTAGTAGATGGTAATTAGACATAGAAAGAACCGGAGGGCGCTGATTTTGAGTCTGTAGCAGGCTTCGAGCAGGTAAGTGCACGACTGTTGGACGGCAACCGCCAACCGTATTGATACGAGGGCAGCACTGGGGAAAGGTAAGTACCTACCGAGGTCTTCGGCGATGGATTCGGCTGTCGATAATACTTGGGCCGCTACTGACGGTAAATTACCGACTGTCGGTAAGTTAGAACGGAGGTAATGTGGCGGACTTTGCAGCGATTTCTGCCGGTACTTTACTGGGGAGGCACCATTTAACATGGGCTGGCTGGTCAAGTCCAGTTTATTTTATTTTTATTTCATTTTTATTTTATTTATTTTATTCTATTTCATTTTGCTTTATTTTTATTTTACCATAGATTATATGTAATTTGAACGGTTAATTAACTGACCATGTGAGGTCACATGGAAGACGGAGGAGCGACTGACGGCGACGGGTGAGAGGTTCGTCGAGAACGCTCGAGAATAAGTTTAATTGAAATAAATTAAGGTTAAGTTAAGAGTTACTGAAGATCGACATTTTTGTGGATTCTGTTGTGAAACTACATCCACAGGTGTTAGCATTTATTACTCCAATCTGAATTAGATAGTGATCCTTACAAATCCACAAAATGGAGACAGTTAAAGCAGAATTCAGATTTGAATCTAGCAGTGCTTCGAGTCAACGGTGGTTAAGGTAAAACGATTAAATAAATCAGAAAATTTTTCAATTCGCAAGAACAGACTAATGCAGACCATGAGGTTTGTCGTACCACGATTGCAATGTTGTGAAAAGCTTGACCACGCGTAATAAATCACGCGTAATTTCGTGGATCGCGTGATGATAAAGAAAATAATGTTTTTTAATGTTTGTTTTGCGAAGAAGTGCACGAGAGTCAAACTCCGGTGAGTTGGCACAAGAAAAAACATTCACTAGTGACGAATAACAAAGTTCAATGGTGAAATATGTTATACGCATCAATTAACGCGATATTTAAACACGCCCCCTTGCACGGTCCGGATCACGAGGAATAGAGGAGCGTAATATCACACGTTTGATTTTCACGTCGTCGAAAATTACACTTAATTTATTGAAAATACAGGTTTATTTTAACGGCGACGTGATCCGGCCGTCGTCTGCTCGTGTCACGCTGTTCTGAAGGAGACGGAACGATGTAAATATTCGGCAACGTGGCACGCTTTCCGTCTCCTCATACACGCCCCTGATTATGCTCGTCGGTGGGTGTCAGCTGCGTTACGCGGCTAAGCTAGTCGACTGTGTTGTGCGTTCCTAAATTTATGCCCTTGTGCGTGGGCACGGTGTGATGCAGGTGTGCCAACGGCGCCCTTGGGTCGACTTACGATTGGGCCTGACACCACGTAGCTTGATGAATAAACGTCCTACGCCCAGTGACCGTACTAGGCGCGATCTTTGGAGGTATTCTGCCCGTCGTAAGCTGGGAGTGGTTGTCCCACACCGACTAGAAGGTGGTCCACCCAGGTATTTTATACACCCCTGATTGTGGTCGAACCGTTTGAGATACTAGAGAGGTACGAGAGTCAACCTCGATACCTTAAACACGACCTCGATTACATGTTGTGTTCTCTTTTTTTTGGATTTTTCAGTGGGCGTGTAGACTGCTGAATACGAAATCTCGGATTTTAACCCGAGATTCTGTCAATAAATTAATTAATCAGGTCCGATCGATCTTTTTAACAGGTAAGCGATTGTGGAAGTATCGACGGCACCGGATGGGTTCCTATCCGTTTCGTCGAACCTTTTCGCTTCGACTCAATTTTATTGAAATAAATTAACGTATGTGGAAGTTAAGACGTTACGTGGATTGGTTTATCCGTTTTTCGTGTTAACTTCCGTACCACGTTGTAATTTCTCCGATAGTTCGAGGAGCTCGAACTAGTCCCGTTTTGGAATTTAAGGAGCGGGTTCTGCCCATCGTGCTCTCTACCGATTCCAAATTTAGAGGACGATCCAGCACGGTTAGTCGAATTCGGAGTTTCTGAATCGCTCTCCGACTAGCCGCGAGAGAATTCGTCTTTCCAACTCAATGCGTTTTCGGACATACACGTTGAAAGTCGAAATCGCGTACTTCGTGGATCGCGTGATGTTTCGAAGAAACTGCATGCAGTTTTATAACCGATTGCGTTTTCGCGTAGCGGACACGAGAGTCGAACCGTCTCGAGTTGGTTACATACGCAGAAAAATACACGTGACGAATAATATTTTACTATTCTTATACGCATCGAATTAACGCGATATTTAAACATACCGCCCCTTGCACGGTCCGCACTGAATCCAGAGGAGCGGAATTCGCGTCATGATGCGAGAATCACATTTAATTTATTGAAAAATTAAGGTACTTACCAACGGCGATGGCCACGTCTTGCCTCCAGGATGTAGCGTTAGACCGCCTCCCTGCAGCGCGGCCTCGGTCTATTTCTTAGTCCACGCACCAGAGGGGGCTGCTCGGCTGCGTTCTGGTTCGGCCTGCATCCCTGCGTGGTGCGGCGGCATTCCCTCACGCATCCTGCTGTATGCCCGTGGCGGGCCGTCGTTGGCCCCGATGCAGGTTATCTTCTCGCCCACTTCAGCCTGCAAACCTCCGTGCACTTACATTTCATGCGCCTGGTCATGGCACGGTGCATCAGTGTTTGTCCCAGGTTAATGAGCATTCTCGTTCCCATGTAAGACATCTCTGTCGTCGAGGGGGCCGGTATGGAGTTTGCGACCAACTGTAACAGTTGGTCGAATTCGTCTGCAAAGTGCGGGTTGTAAATAGCGTGCATTCGTCACGACGACATGTTGCAATTCTTCGAATGTTTCCGTCGTATGACCAAGCGGTCCGTGCCCTTCGTAACCGAAGGCGGTGAGTAGCTTATTCCATTTGGAGAATAGCTCTCACCGATTGTCCAAGACGCGTTGTGGTAATCAACACCTCCTCGGTCTCGAGTGAAGCGGGCATTTTGGCCTTTCTTCCGCCTGTCGAAGCCGACGGGAGTCCCGATAGTCGTTCGCCGCTCTTCCACGCGAATTTAAATCTGCGTTGAGCGGTCGTGTACCATTCAGCGTTTACAAGCATAGTCTGTTGACCCGGTTTCCCACTCCTTCCATGTAGATGCTTTCAACCAAAACCAAATCGTTTAGAATTGAGCGTAATACGCCACCTTCAAGGACAGTGACCGTTTTGGAGGTGCAGATAACACGTCCAATTACGGAGTTGCTCGTGGAATTTCTGAATCGCTCTCCATGTGAGTCATTGTTTTCATTTTCCACGCATAGTGATCGGAGAATCTGCAAAAAAAATTGGAGGTATAGTCCTCGGACAATCACCAACGCGGCGATCGGTCTGATTAAACGCTGATCAGGCTCCAGTCGCCGTGACGTCGCCGATTATGCGTTTTAGGTGAATTTCACCGATTTCACGCCGGCTGCATACCGCAAACGACTGGTGATTGTAACCAACGGCCGCATTCGTGTGTATTAACACGATATTAAAGTCAATCCATCCGCTCCGACGAGTTTGTTCCGTTGTCACTGAACCAGACGGAATTCGAACGATGAATGCCGGCGAGCACCGTATAATCGTGAACGAGTTCATTGGACGCTGCCAGCCGACACTGTTTGCATGAGCCTTTTCCCGCCCTGCGGATCTCGGCTCGGTATGGTCCCGCATAGTCCACTCCGCGAAACCTGAGCTGCGCTCACGCTCCTAACTGCGCCGGGAGGTCGCCACTCGCAGATAACCGTACGCGCGTTACGACCTCCGATGCCGACTCCACCGTGTACATGGTCAGGCAAACCCCCCTGCAACGTGTCCAGCAGGATACCGCACCAACCAGGCCGAAAGGAATGCGGGTTTCTCCGAATGCAGCATCTCCCAACCTCACCCACCCTTGACATCTCTGCAGGGCGGTAGCAATGGAGACTTTGCAGGATGGTGCTCAAGCATTGGCATCGCCCAGTGCGGCCTGAAATAGCGCACTCGCCTCATGCTTCGACCCTTGTCGTAGACCGACACCCCGTGCCCTCTTCGGAGGCGGTGACCAAGCCTCTGGAGAATCGGAAGACACCTCCCGGAGTTGCCGGGATGCGAGACGGTCGCCCGAGGAAGCGGGGGTCAACTCCCGCCTGTCGGCCACGCGGCCCGGAACCCTTGCGTTCCGCCGCTTTACCCCGCCTCGCGGATTTGAGCGGGTGGGCAGCCTTCGCGTTCGGAAGCAGCTAGACACCCGGTTGGCAACCACACCTCCATGTGGAGCATGCTTTCCCTTAGGCTGTCTCCAACAGATTACGGTCCACCTTCGGACAGCCGTTCGTTGTGCACGACGAGTGGAGAGGAGCACAGCCCCTCTTCCGCGGGATGGACTGCGTAATGGAGCCCCGCGCGCCACGTCGTCATTTTTCGTCCACGCCGTCGTGGTGGGGGGAGGAAGGGAGGATAGAAGGGCTGCGCTGTTCCAGCGGCTCTGCCTCATCTGCCCTCTCCTGAGCTTTATTCATTTGCCCAATCCGCGCCGTTCCCGTTCGTGATTCGCTGAGAGGTCGTCCCCGGATTTTCTCCACCAGGGACTCTCCCTCGCGGATATCGACTCGTGACAACTCACCATCACGACCGGGTTCATCGCGCAACTCCAGCTTCCTCTTGTCTCCTCGTGGAGAAAGGACGAGACTGATGCAGTCTCGTCGTCCTTCCACTTTCCGAAGCCGGGCCAGGCGCTGAGTGAGCGGAGCGCCGACACTCCAGCCCCAACACCGTCTTCGTCCTTCCCATACGCAACAACCCGTCCCATCCCGTTTTAATTATTGGATCTCCCACGCGTAGGTCGGAAATAAAGGTCCAAACCGCCTACCGGGCGTCCCAACCGCGGGATTGGGCCTTCGCGTCCCATCGCCGCGCACCATAGCTTAGGATTGAGGGCGATTTTATAGAGTCGCCATACGCCCGATGTTACGCGCGGCGGCAGAATCCCCCGGAGTGGCCCCTGACTGGGTGACCTCTACGGGGTTTCCTCCTAAGACGGTTATTAAAACCGCCAAAACATACCCCTCCGTCCCGAGGGACATCGTCATCTGGGGGCGCAATCCCATATACCACCACCATCCCAAAAGCTACGGGTACATGCGTTCCCGCGCAACTGTTTTACCCCTCGGCTCACAAGCCGTGTCTCGGCCGAAGGCCGCGTCATCAATAAATAGGACAGAACACACACACAAAATGCTATTGGGTACAGTGTTTCGTACGCCCGCGTCATCACCTCAGATTTTCCGTACCTACTCGGTACGGAGTCCGCTCATGGGTCTCGAGAGACCGCTCGTAGTACCTATGGGTACAGTTTGTTTCCTCCTGGTTTGGCCCCGTAGGGTACCTGACTTTTCCTCGTCGCCAGCGGATATAGTATAATATAATATGATATAGTGTACTATATTAATCAGGGCATAATAAATAAATATAAAATAAGAATATATATATATGTAAGAACAAATAAATAAATAAAATGTGTAAAAATGTAAATAAAAATGAAAAAAAAGAATAAATGAATAAAATAAAATACCAGGTAAAATGTGAGGTCCCTGTGAGGGTGTAAAATGCCCTCACTGAATAAAGTAAAAACATAAGTATGTATAAATGTTCTGAAGCATGTATGATAATGTATTTATATTCATTTAGTATAAAAGTAAAGAGAGTAACAGAGATAAAATTAAAAGTACAAATCAAAATGAAATGGAATGAATAAAACAAATTTTGTACTTGGAATAGTAAAAGTTAAGTAAAGCAGGAAGTACACAGAGAAATAAAGAAGTGATAAGGACCCATGGGGGCATAGAAACCCCTGGGATACGTGAAAACTATGGCATAGTGGTGGCATCGTATGGGTACTGTATCTGTACTCTGTAATACCATATGTATGTATGGATAATGGGTGAGTTATATATAATACCTGTAATAAATGTCAGAGTAGAAGTGAAGATGGAATGCTAGAATTCCATGTGCGTAGGTGAAAATCAGTGAATACAGAGACAAATAAATACAGAAGTAAATAAATAAATTAATACAGGTAAATGTCGTATAAGTAGAGTATGGTGTAATTTAATAAGTGGAAAGGAGACAGATAGGAAATAGTGAGATAGAGTAACCAAGGGTAAAATAAAGCTAAGAGCAAAATAAAATTTAAATGAAATAAAGGATTTTAAACAGATGGGATAACATGTAGTGTATAAAATGGAAGTTGAAATAGTAGAAATAAGGTAAGATAAGGAGTACAAGTATTTAAGAATATTACTCAGAATGACTCCATGACGGCGTAGGAAAACCGGTAAAAAGTAGTGTACAATAATCTAAAACTGGGTATATAGCACCGTCTAAATGTGTGGAATAAGATAAAGTAACTATGGTAGATATGGTAGATGAAAATGCTAATGGACCCGTGAATAGGTAAGTAAATAAAATAAAATAAAATAAAATAAAAATAAAAATAAAAATAAATATAAAATAAAATACAAATATAACTAAAAGCAAAGGAGTATAAATAAAAGTAAAGTAAAGTAAAAATAAAAGTAAATGAAAATGAAAATACAAATAGATGAGGGTAAGTAAGTGAAAACTAGGTAAATACGCGAGAGAAATTTATAATCTAGTAGCCAAATAAATCAATAGGAGAAATAAGAAAATGGGATAGAGTGTAAGATGTGTAAAATACCATACTGAACTATAACGCAAATAACATAATATGGGATTCAGATAAAAAATCCATGGAGGCGTAAAAGCCAGTCATAACTGCTTGAGTTGAGTAATATTATGCGGCAGCATATGATCAATGTCTATAGTGGTAGCATATACATATGGTTATGGTTCTTGTTATAGAAAAGAATTAATACAGTATAAAATGCTAGGTAAGAACTTGTATGTAAAGATAGCCACTTGGTATATAAAATAAAATAAAATAAAATAAAATAAAATAAAATAAATAGAATAAATAAGTAAGTAAATAAATAGATGAATGAATAAATAGGTAACAAACCAGAACAGAAAACCAGATAGATGGAAATGAAATAAATACTTACATACATACATACGTAAATAAAATAAATAGACCAATAAAGTATAAAATAAATAACCGGCTAATAAATAAATAAATAGATAAATGCAAGTAAATAAATAAATAAATAAGTAAAAACAAAAGAGACGGAATAAAATAAATAAATAACTAACTAGGTAAGCTATATATAACTAAATAAAAGATAGAGGATAAAATAAAATAGAGTAACTGGAGTAAAATAGAAATAAAATTAAAATAAATAAACTCAAAATAAACAGAAATAAAATAAGATAGAATAAAATAAAATAAAATAAAATAATATTGTTAGAATGTGGAGGGCTCAAACACTGATTTGAGAACCTCGTCTAACGGGGTCCGGATCACGAGGAATAGGAGGATGAAAAAGTAATTGTCAAGCACGTTATATACATTTTCACGTCGTCGAAAGTCTGACGACGTCTTTTTATTTTTCGGCCCTTTAAATTATTACAGACTTTTCGGATTAATGTGATGCGTCTGGCCGCCGTCTGGCGGCTGCTCGTGCCACGCTGTTCTGAAACAAAAGAGACGGAACTAGGTGTAAATATACGGCAACGTGAGTCACGCTATACGTCTCGTTTTATCGTCGCCACGCGCTCCTGATTAAGCTCGTCGCGCTCAGGAGCGGGAAATTCCAGCCGCCGCGTTACGCGGCTAAGCCAGTGGACTGTATATGTTGTGCGTTCCCTTTAAACCGGGAAAATTTATTGCAGTTTTGGAAGACGAGATTCAACTCTCGTTTCTTCCTCGACTGCAGTTTTGACAGTCGTAGGAGAGGGTAACGGGTGGACGTTGGAAGGCTCCAACCGTACCCGCTCCTCGGCCCTTTTTACCACCTTATTGCGTGCGTACGGGCACGGTGTGATGGCAGGTGTGCCAACGGCGCCCTTGCGGTCGACTTTACGATTGTGCCTGACACCACGTAGCTTAATGAATTAACGTCCTCACGCACAGTGACCGTACTAGACTGGCGATCTTTGGAGGTATTCTCTGCGATTCGTCGTAAGCTGGGAGCAGTTGTCCCACACTTCGACTAGAAGGTGGTAAATCCACCCAGGTATTTTATACACCCTGGATTGTGGGTTCTGAACAGTTTAATATTCAAGAGAGGTACGAGAATCAACCTCGATACCTTTAAACACGACCTCTGGGATTGCAGCGCATACGTGTTTTCTTTTACTTTTGATTTTTCAGACCAAGGTGGGTCGTAGCCACTGCTGAATACCTCGGATACGATCTCTGATTACAGGGATACGAGTCTGTATTCAGGCTGAGGGTGAATCGTACTCCACTGCTGAAATCGAAATCTCGGATTATAACCTGCGAGATTTTACATAGTCAATTAATCAATTAATCAGGTCGTGTTCCGATCTGATCTTATTAATAGGTAAGCTGATTATGGAAGTATTGACGGTAACACGGATGGTTTCCTATCCGTTTTCGTCGAAACCTTCCCTCTCGCGCTTCCGACTCTAATTTTAATTGAAATTAAATAACGTATGTGTGAAGTTAAGACGTTACCGGATGGATTGCCAATCCGTTTTTTCGTGTTAAACTTCCGTACCACGTTGGTAATTTCTCCGATAGTTCGAGTAGCTCCAGAACTAGTCGGCCGTTTTGGGAATTCAAGGGGAGCGGGTTCAGTATGCCCATGTGCTCGCTACCGATTCCAGATTCAAAGTGACGATCCAGCACGGTTAGTCAAATTCGGAGGGGAGAATCTCCGACTAGCGGCGCTGTAGACGAATTTGAATTCGTCTTTGTCCAACTTATTATTGTCGTACCTTCTCTTTATACACGCGTCGATCGTGTGATGTTTCGAAGAAATCCGTATGTGACAGTTTTTATAACCTGTCTTGTTTTCGCGTAGCGGGCACGACAGTCGAACAGTCTCGAGTCGGTTGCATACGCAGAAAAACAATACCGGGTGACGAATAATATTCTACTATTCTTATATGCATCGAATTAACGCGATATTTAAACAAATATAAAATGAAAATAAAGTAAAATAAAATGAAATAAAAATAATCTATGATAAGGTACCCAGCTGTGATAACTGGTACCTCCACTGGTAATACCACACCGGCAGCGGAAAGCGCTGCATCGGCAAAAGCCCCAGGGCCGCTTACCGTCCATCTGGGGTAACTCACCGGCGGTCGATAGATTACCGTCAGGCAGACGCCCCACCTGGGCGCGCATGACTTGTACCTCGACCGTCGATCCTCGCAGACTCTGTGGGTACTTTACCCTTCCTCGGTGCTGCCTCTCGTCTCCGTCGCCACAGCAGACGGTGCACCCCCCATCCATCGATGCATCGGGACTTACCTTCCACTCCGTCGGTACACCTACCCGCTGTAGGTAAGAAAGACAGGAAAGGATAAAGCGATAAGAGGATAAAAGAAAACCCCACCCCTATCTGACTATTTCTGCCGCCCTGGTGTCCATATTTGGCACCAGTGTCTTATCAAAAGCAAAAGAAGTTGCAGAGTTTGGGGTTTTAGAAAGTCCTCCAACCCGTGCAGCTTCAGTGACAGGTGTGTGCAAGGGATAATATAATGTTACAGTAGATGAGAATAACATCCAAATAAAAATAAAAATCAAAATAAAAATAAAATGAGGGTGAGGTAAATAAATGTGTTTAAATATCGATTAAAATGCGATAGTTAATTCAAATCCGGAAACAATCTGTTACCCGATTTGTTTTCCTTCGGTTACGCGACCGACCAGGAAGATTCTAGGGCGACGCGTCCGCTATTCAAAATGTTAGGAGGACAGAAAACACTGGCGATCGAGGTTTTCTGCAAAGTCACGCGAACGATTACATTAACGCCTTCAATTTGAAACAAGCGGTTTAAACGCCCGAGTTTAGAGAAGGTACGAAGAAACCATATAATAGACAGAGACGGACGAGAGACACTGGCGACAGCGCCGCGCGTGACGGAAGACTCCTCCCACTTCACGCGCTCATCTTTGGCAGCTCGTGCTCGTCCGTCACTCGCTATCAAACCACTGCCACGAGCCCTTCGGCATACGGTGAACACGCTCAGCAGAATCGCATATACAAATAATTCGAGCTTATCCGACTCCGAGTCGAGTTCCTCGGACCACCCTCGGAGCGGGCAAAGGAATTATTTGCGAGTTATCGTATCGAGCCAGTCGGTACACGACCGAGCTGTAAGCAGATCTTTATTTAATTGAAGGAATAGGCAATCGAAGTAATTCGAGTGCTTCCGGGGAATCGATCCATAAACAGGTGGGAAGAAACCCTGAGTGGAATCAATCATTTCAGGGATAGAGGGCTAAGCGCATCCCAATTTATAGTGCGAGGTTCTTTCGCATCTCTTTCTTAGTGCACGACTCCATAATCCAGGTGTGGGAAGAAACCAAGAGTGGAATCATCGTGCACTAGAGGATCGAGTGTACGAACTCCTTCCTCCAATTGACTGTCAGAAACGGCTTCTGAACCCACCATAGTACAGGGGTGAATAATACCCTGGGTGGATTTTGCCGTCTTCCAGTCGAAGCGGACACTTTTTAAACCCCAGCTATCGGCGAAAGCTAGGACACGCCTAGAAATCTCCAGGGAGTACGGTCCCTGTGCGTAGGACGGAGCATCCGACAAAGCAACGTGGTCTCAGGGCCCAACCTGTAAGTCGACCTAAGGGCGCTGCTGACAAGCCTGCACCACACAGTGCCGTACGCACTTACGAAGGCGGTGAAGGTCCGGGGACCGGGCTGAAAGGTTGGAGCCTTACTAACCTCCTCTCCGATCACCTTTCCTGCGACAGTCATACATCAAAGTCATAAATTGCAGTCAGAAATTGCAGTCGTGAACAAATTAGACGAGCAGAAATCTCGTACACGACAATAATAAGCAAGCGATCTCCCGATTTAACGGGAACGCTCACACATACAGTCCCCAGCTTAGCTGCGCATCGCGGCGGTTGAGATCCTTCGCTCCTGGGTGCGACAAGCACAGACCAGACGAGCGCGGAAGAAAAAGTAAGACACACAGCGTGACTCCACGTTCACAGGTATTTAACTCCTATTCGTGTCTCTTCTTTCTGTTACAGGTTTACCAAACAGGATTAATTGCAGCGGCGTCTGGCCGGGCAAAACCCATCCTTACATAATTCCTTTTGATTTACAAACGTTTCAAAATAAAAGGCTTAGTCGAGTAATCTGACTACGCAGAAAATTAAATTAGAAAATCTGTATTCTTTTCACGACGTTCCTTCCTCAATACGATCCGGACCACTGTTAGGCGAGGTTTTTTCAAACCTACTTCCCTAACAACAACAAAAAATGAATGAAATGGGAATGAAAAGAAAATAAAATAAAATAAAATAAAATGTGCGGATATGTGAAAAGTCGATACAGCCAAATAAATAAAGTAGCCATAAGGTATGCGCGTATAGGGCCAGTAAATGTATGAAGGTGTAAATAAATAAATCGTTTAGTGGATGCGTAGGTAGGTAATCAAATGCTAGGTTGATATGCAACCAAGCAAAAACTAAAACTGATAAATGCGGGCAGTTTAGCACGTCTGTCAGGTATATAGTACCGACATAGATTTACATCTGAATATATAACCATAGCTATAAATAGCTGTCGACATAAAACGTATGTATATATAAATATAGATGTCAAATGTCTGATTAATAAAATAAATAAGTCAATATGGCGTTAGGGAGCACTTAGGGCTTCTAACGTGTGTGGTTCCGGACGAGGGACTTATGCGTTAAAAAGCTTGGATATACACTTTTAACGTATATGAGTCCGGATAGAGGTGTGGGCAGAATTTATCGGGGAAGTGAATCGGACACAAATGAGTTTTCGTCGGCCTTTTAAGACCGACCGTTTATTACAAAAAATAAAAGCGAAAACAAAAGGAGAAAAACCAATGACCAATTATAATAAAGATAACGAAACTGAACCATAAAGAATGAATTAATATTCGGCCTCGTAAGGTCTGGTCACGTTCCGCGAGGCTAGGTCGCCGAACTCGCAGGCTTGAGGTAGGCCAAGATTCCTATGAACAGAAAAACACGACTCTCATGTGTTAGACACATCGCAATACACGGTATACGTACTCTTCGTCGCGCCTGTTTGCCTTCGCGCTCTTCTGGCTTCATAATTCGAACGTCACCGAGCGGAGAAATGTAAACTTTCGTAAATTACGAATTATAAACGACTGTATTTTGGCTAGGGAAAAGAATTCAAACTTCTTCTTCTGGCCGATTCAGTGGCTTTCGATTGCCCAGTGGACGGGGATGCAAAGAGGAGGTTGTAAGGCTCCTAATGCACTGTTCCCGTGAGTATGCACACTGGAGTCTGTGCGTCGAGTCGCACTTCTTCGCAGTGCACTGCGGTATCGACAAAATCAATCTGCGGCTTCTTCTTAACACGTTCCAACAGATGACTTTATTTGGCCGAGAGTTACACTGCGAAGCCCGACAACACGTTGTTCACTGCACGAATACACTACTCGACGTGATACGTTGCAGATTCTTTGAACTACTGCGGGGGCCTGACCCACGACTCCGTTACTACTTCCCGCACCGGTGCTCCTCTAAACGTTAAGCACCGGCGGGATCTGTAGAATTAAGAAGGCGAAGACCGCAAAATCACACGTCCGAAATGCCGGACGCCGACCAGACTACAGTGAGCTTCCACTCAGAGGCAATACACCACGTAGTTGCTCTCCTTTTTGGCGTCTCCTATGTGCCGAAGGGGCAATCACACAGAAGTTATGGACGGTAACTGCCGACTTCTATATGACTTCAACGTTTATACGTTGGAATCGACCGTTAAATTCCTGGCACAGGAGGGGTCGAACACCCCTATTGGCGTATTCCTCGAGCCCTCCAACATCTGCAGGACATTTAAATTAAGTAAGCACGATCGAGATCTTCTCGAACGAGATTCAGGAGAAAGTGCACGAATCGGGATGCGCATCGTCTTTTCCAAGCAAGGTGGGGAATAAATTCTTCCTGACCTTTTCGAGCAAGGCTCGCTAAGCACCCTTTTTAAATAGCAGTCTTTTCGGCTTTCTGCAAGAGGTGAGAGTTTCCTCTTAAATCGCGATTAACTTCTGATCGAATATGATCGGGAGCCGATGCTTCGTTCGGAAGTTGCCGTAAGCAATGGATCGGATTGACAGCCGAAGACGTCGCCATGCGGTACTTGTAACTGGTCGTTGGCGTGGAACCGTCTGAATTTCGGGCCGCCTTCCTTGTCACATTATCGGCGCACTACTTCCTCTCACGGTACTGACGTCACTAACAATCGCGTTGCCAGCACGACCTCGGAATCGAAAGCGTAATGAGCTGTCACCGATGCTAGAAAAACTAATACAATACACATCGTTTTTTCAATCACCGTTCAGCTATACAAATCCAATTCAGAGATAATTCTTCTGGTTATTGTACGTTAACAGATTAACGCAGTAATTGCGGGCCGAGGATAATCGCTCGGCATTACGCAATCTTTAAACAGAGAAGATAGGGAAGAGAAAGTTGTTACAAGTTTTCAAATAACCTTTTTTATTACAAAAATAGATAAACCGAAACTATTATTTTATAGAAACCTTAAACTAAAAAGAAAATGAATGAGACGACGGCTCTCCTTTCGGGCCGCGTCCTCCCTTCCTTCCTTTTCTTCCTTTCTATTTTTTTTTTTTTTTTTTCTTCGTGGGGAAAATCTTTGAAAGACTCCCTCCCACCTCTCTTGCGGGAGTAGGCGGGAGGTGTGTAGATTCCCTGCGCCCATTTATAACGGGGCGTGGACCTACCCACTTAAAAACCCCACGGTGAATCCCTTCCGCATCGATTTCGGGAGGATACCGGGAATCGCTCGAAGCATTACTTCCGGTATCCTCCCGTGCCCGCGCTTTTACTGGTGCCCACCCGCGGGGGACAAAACATGTTCCCCCCGGTAATCGCCCCTGGTCTCTCATAGCAGCGCAGCACGAGGCCACATCGTCCTGCCGCCATCCGTCCCGGGGCCGGCAGCCAGTGGCGGCTGCGAGTGCCCCAACTCGCAACCTGCCGCGAACCTGTTTTACTTTACCCTCGGAGGCCGGCAGCTTCATGGTCGCACCAGGCCACCGAGGGTGCTGCCCGTGCGCCAGGACCCGCGATACACAGGAGGCACTGCCACCCCATCCGGTCCGACCCTGCTGCCGCCTGGCGGGAGGGTGCTCCTATCAGACCCCTCCAGCAGCTTGCATCATCCTTTTCCTTTTCTATGGTCTTTCTTGTAGGCACAAAAATTATACGAGAAGTATAATTAATTATTTGCGGACGTCACCGATTACGCGCTCGTCAGCTGATTGTCTCTTCTGCGCTCCAGCGACAGCTCTGCGAGCTTGGAGGGCAGAGCAATTCTGGCAATTCCAGCGCAATAGCGTTAGTGGACTGTATTATTTGCTTTTGGTCGGTGATAGTCGTTTTTACGATATCACCGACGCGCACAAACCGGGTAGACTGAGGTTTTCCTCTCGATCTACCGGGTTCGCTTCGCAATGCCACTGGACGGGAAACCAAATGGAGGCTGTGCGCGCCCCAAATGGCTATATCCCCGCGAGCACGTTTTCATCGTGCGGGTGACGTTGGAACGCCACTCCACGCAAGAGAGGACGCGTCTCGTCCAGGTACCGGGTACCCGTCGGCGGCTCCTCAGAACGGCCTGCGGCCTTCCACTCCACGCAGCTGCCTCGACAGCGATTCCTTTCCTTGAAGGAATCGCCCGGCAGCCCGGCCGTGGTCCCCTCGTCGGCGGTCTCCCCTCTCACGAGGAACCTGGGCCTGCGGCTCGCCGAATTCAGGACGATCGTCCTTTGCAACCCTAACCACCCTACGGTCACAGCCCAGTGCGTGGTCGGACTCCACATCTGGTAGTGGGTGTAGCGGTGGATTTGGCCGGTGCTTTCGAACCCCTTTGCTCCAGTGGTCGCCTTGTGCTCTACCTTGTCACTCTCACGACTGGTTCACTGGAGCGGGTTCTCTAAAGCTTTGCGGTGCATCGGTGAGCTAATCCGGCGAAGTGATACCAATATCTGGGTATCCAACTTGCCGGTTGTCTTCTACACCGTAGTGAGCTCACATCACGGGTCGATGAAACCAATAACTCCACCGGTCGGTGCACTCTATGTGGTACACCCTGAGACGGGCGATTCTCGAGTGGGTTCCTCAGATCCCCTTCGAACAGCGAACCACCACCAGGCGATAACCAGTATGTCGGTATCTCCGTTACAGTGGATCAAACCTCATTCCAATAGGAAGGGACTCAAAGTGATTAACACCGAATCCCTAACGTCGCAAAGTCGCGCGGCAACGAACAGCAACGTTCAATCACAATCCTGCGTCTACGATCGTGTCACGGGCGTGGTGCGTGCACAGCGATCGCTTCCAACAACAGGCAGATTGTCCCCTTTTTTTATTCGAGAAAATCTCGTCGCTATGACGAGATTTTCCTGAATAAATGTGTTTGGGGAATATCGCGTGAGTCCGAGAGACGTAAAAACTCGGCCGCGATTCCCGTATTTATCAAGTGAATCTGCGCGTAATTCTAGAAGGGGTCAGTTCTGCTGACGGGAGAATTTCTTCTTCGTTAGGGATTAGTATACTCGCGGCTATTTTCGTGTTTTTGCCAGCTAGCTTCACTGGAATTTCTTTTCGATTCTGAGAACAAATCTCCAGAAATCGTAAGTTGTTAGCGCCGAGAGAGAGAGGAAATCGAGATTTTACTCGAATCGAGATCGACAGCCGAAAACGCGGCAGCGCCGCATCGTGGCTTATGCAGCGCTGTTGTCGCTCCGGGCCCAGCTGTGTTCTCTCTGTCGCTATGCGGCCTTGATTGCGCCTGCGCGACGGAACCCAGCCCCGGCCGTCGATGCTTGCAGATCGTCACGCTCCAGTACTGAGTCGTCGACGATCGAGAGCAGACCTGTTTACGATCTCGCTCCTGTTTTGCGTTCGAGCTCCGAAGAGTGTGAGCCAAGCTTCTTCTTCGAGTACTCAATCCGCGGATAGCAGCTGCTAATATTTATTGGAAAATCTCATCGTGTCGATTTAGATTTTCCTGAATAAAAGGACAATCGGCTCTGTTGGTCGAAGCGATCGCCGTGCACGCTACGTGACGCGATCGTAGACGCAGTGATTGTGGATTCGAACGTTGCAAAGTTCGCTGTCACGACTACGACGTTGGGGATTCGGTGCGTCGTTAACATTGAGTCCTTTCCGTTATTGAAAAAGGTTGAACCTCTGGAAGGCTGATACCGACATACAGGTGGTATCTCCTTAAAGTGTTCTTCCTTTCACGGGATCGAGGAACTCCATCCTCGAATCACCCGTCTGGTGTACCATATAGAGTGCACCGACCGGTGGAGTTGTGGTTTCGTCGACCCGTTGAAGCCATATACGCGTAAGAGCTGCCGGTAGGTAGATATCCAGGTACTGGTATCTCCTCGTGGTGCTCTCTCGTGCATCGGGCTGCGGAGAACTCCGCTCCAGTGATCCCGTCGTGAGGTGACGATCGTTTGAGCACAATACGCGTACGGTGGAGCAAAGGGTTCGAAGAGCTCTTCTTCCGCCTCTACCACACTTCACTCACCAGCTGTGTGAATCACACTGGGCTCAGCGCGTAGGGTGGTTGGAGTTGCAGAGTGGCTTCGTCTGATTTCCGGCAGGCCGCAGGTCGCCCTCGTTGCATAGGAGCCACCGTCGAGGTAGTCACGGCAGGCTGCCGGGCGGTCCTTTTGATAGGAACTCGTTATCGAGGCAGCTGCGTGGGCAGGCCGCAGGTCGCTCCTGGAGGAGCCGCCAGTCGAGGTACTCCAGAACAGTCAAAAAGTCCTCTTGCGTCGGTGGCGTTCAGACGCCACTCGCACGGGTGAGCGTGCTCGCGGGATATAGCCTTCTGGAGCCTTTACAACCTCCATTTGGTTTCCCGTCCGTGGCATTGGCGAAGTGAACTCCGGTAGATCGGAGGAAAACCTCGTCTACTGAAAGAAGCGCGTCGGTGATATCGTAAAAACGACTATCACCGACCAAAGCAAATTATTACAGTCCACTCGTTGCTGCGCCAATCGGCAGTTAGCTTTCCCTCTGCGCCCACCAGACAATCGTTTGGAGCGTGAGGTAAGCAGCTGACGTGCGCGTTAACTTGATCGCTGTCCGCAGATACTTATACTTTTCGTATAATTGTGTTACAGAAACCAATAACCAAAAGGAAGGAGGAGACGCGCCGAAAGTACTGGGAGCCGTCGTCTCATTTATTGTCTTTTTTAGTTTAAGGTTTTTTGTAATTTGATATTTTTTGGTTTATATTTTGCAATAAAAACGATAAATTCTAAATCTTGTACTCAATTTCTCTACTCCTGTCTTTTTCCCCTCGTCCGGAATCCACACAGTTAGAGCCCCTAGGAGTGCTCGTAACAAAATGAATGTCCGTGCAAACTTGATCTGGATTACGAGGAGAGAGATCGTCTACATTCTCCTCGGAGCTTCGGTCCTGAAAAATGGGAGAGATCGTCACAGGATCTTGCTCCTGATCGCCGACGGCTCACCATGAATGATCCGTAACGATTTGCAGCATCGACGGCCACGGTTGGGCTTCCGTCGCGCAGGGCGCAAAGTCGCGTAGCGACGCATCGCCCTGCTAGGTCCGGGGCGGCTACGCGCCAGCATAGCCACGACGCGGCGCTGCCTCGAAACAGGCCTCCACGACCTCCCCGGGCTCAACAGGCTCAAAACCCTCGAGTGCTGCCTCCCACCCCGGGTCGGAAGCCTGGAGTGAGAGAGTTCCCCAGAAGCCTTGGGGAACAGCGCGCCTGCACCACCTCCCTGGCCTTATCCAGCACAGATAGCAAATGGCGGGTCCGACCAGGGCTTGACTACTCTCATCACCGCTCTGTGTAGGAAGCCTCTTCCCAGACGTCACCTCTCGACCTGTCCACACACAGACCCCTCCAGGCGGCCATCCGACTTTACTGATGGCTCTCCTGGAGGGCCTTCCTGGACTCCTGTAGCTCTCACGGGAGGACCTCGGCCCAGGGCCTGTCCCGTTTTAGGGCCCACTGGTAGGCCCCAGCTTCCTTGGGTTGGCTTCGCGCCGCCGTTCCGCTATTTCCGGGATCCATTACCTTAGGATCGTCTGGGTACCGGGAGACCTTGCTTTTATTATTTTTTTTGTACGTTGGGAAATCCTCATGACACCCGTTCGCGACCCACCCGATGGGCGGGCCGGCGGGCAGTGCCGGACTCTTACCGGCTAAAACCCCCACGGTGACCATCCTCAGGCGTCTTGGCGAGGGACCGGGAACTCTAGTGAGACATCACAGAGTCTCCGCCGCGCCGAGCCTTTTCAGGCCCTTCCCGGTGAGAGGCACCTCCTCCACCCGCATTTCCACTCAGCCACAGGCGCCTGGTCACCAGCGCCCGCGGCTCCCCGTGACATGGGACTACTCGCCGGCCGCGGGGCCATGTTGGCCGCAGGACACACCCGCAGCCAACTGGCCAACCTGCGGCCCTTTAGGTTTAACTCCGGGCGGCAAATACCCCATGCCCCAGTCCACTTCACACACAAAGCATTCACACGCGCAACACACTCCATACTGGTATTTAATCCCCGCGGGAGCTTTCGCTCCAACCTCCGGGATGCTATGCGAGGATGCAGACACCAGCCTTCATAGGTTGATGACCTCATTTCCGCATCCCATCCCAGCGGCTGCCCCTATCCGCCACCTGGGGACGCGCCACGTAGGGGTTCACCTCCCCTGCCGCAGGGACAACCAAACGGGTGCGTGGGGGTACAGGGAGACCTAACCCAGTCCTAACCCAGACCTTTTTTTTTTTAACGTGTGGAAATCCTCATGGACACCCCGGCCTCCTAGGGGAGAGACTATTTACTGTTTAACAAGACTATCTTTTTATATTCACCTCGAAATATTGAAAATATTTTTGTTTCTCTAAAACGGGCACGACGACCTCAGGATTCTGATTTCGACGGTGTTTGTTTGTTTATTTTTTCCCTCGAATTTTCACAGAATGTTTTTTCTGTTTCCGGATACGAAGCTCGGTGTCTTGTTAATTTAACGACGGCATCGTGATCCCCGAATTTTTCCCAACAGGATAGCGTGTCGATTTTTTGCCCTACGACGGTATTTACCGCCGGAGCGATCATTCGAAGCTGGAGGGACTTTTATTTATTTTTTTTTTTTTTTGTCGCGGGGAAAATCTTCGATAGACTCCCTCCCTCCTCTTTGGAGAGAGGCGGGAGCAGTATGTGGGATTCCCCGCGCCCATTATCACTGGCGCGGGACCTACCCACTAAAAACCCCACGGTGACCCTTCCGCACGATGTAAGAGGATACCGGGAATCGCTCGAAGCATACATCCGGTATCCTCCCTGTGCCCGCGCTTTGCGCCCACCCGCGGGGGGCCATTTGTCCCCCCGGCAATCGCCCTGACTCATAGCGGCAGGACGGGGCCACTTCGCCCTGCCGCTATCCGTCCCGGGGCCGTAGCCTACTGGCGGCTGCGTGAGCCCCAACTCGCAAACCGCCCGCCGCGACCTCTGTTTCTACCCCGCGCAGGCGGCCGGCGCCAATGGCCGCACCATGCCACCGAGGGTGCCGCCTGCGCGCGCGGACCTACGGACAGGGGCACGCGCCACCCCATCCGGTCCGGACCCCTACGCCGCCGCCTGGCGGAATGGGGCTCCTATCAGACCCCCCCTTCCAGCCTGGGCGGTCATGCGCCACGCCGAGGGGCCGCCCGCGTCGCTTCTTCTTCCGATGCCCAGGCGCGACGCCTCTTCGCTACCAAACGAGCGCGCGAGTTCAGCTTCCCGCGGTCTCCTTCTGCAACATTACGATTTCGCAGAAGGAGGCCACGGCCCTCCACTTCTCCTTCTCGCTCCGGGAGCATGGCGCGTACCATGCCCGGCAGCGAGACATCCCGCCCGATGACGCCGACCAGGACACGGCGCTCCCCTCCCCCGCAGTACATACATATCGAGGGTGGTGGCAATGGTTCCGCCGTGTCCTGCTCCAGCGTCACAATGGCAGCAACGCGCCGTCGGCTCCTTTTCCCTATCCGGCACACAGCGTATCTTCCCGGAAGCCGCCAGTGCCCCTGAAAAACACCTGTGCCATCCGGTAGGTGAGGGCTTCCATGGTTTCTGTCCAGCCACTCCGGCATAGGAGTGGCCGAACAGCCCCGATCTGTCTGGCAGTGCCCTGCGGCAGGCAGAGCCAACCGCTCTTGCCACGCGTGCACCACGAACTGCCGGGCCAGGCGCTTTCCAACTCGCCCCCAGGCAGGTTCTCTGCACACCTGGGACCGTCCTCACCCCAGTGCGACGGTCGACGCGGTGACGATACATCATCGCGTGCGACCGCGCGAGGAGATCCACATGGGCGGCATCTCGCAAGAAACCGTCGCCGACCTCATGTGACACGGTCCGGTGTACCCGCAGGACGACCCCTTAGAGCCATCCGTGCTTCGCAACCCGACGCAGCATAGCCATGCTGGGTGCCGGGAGCGCCGCCAGGTCGTCCGCCCCAGACGGGTATTTCAAGCCCTCGTATAGGGCCACCGACTGAAATCCATTGCCACATAGAGGCGGCGAACTGGCCCACCGCCCCTCAGGTTGGGCAGAATCCGGCCCAAAGCCCCGACCATCATCTCCAGCCGGGGACCAGGCAGCGGAAATGCTCCTCGAAGCGCCAGTGGTTATCGAGCTATCAGCCCCGAGATACTTTATCTGGGGCTTCACCTTCGATATTAGCCTCACCCACGCGGATCAGAGGGGTGGCGGATCCTGCCGAGCGAATGGAAACGCTATCACCTCGGTCTTATGGACCGCCACCGTTATCCCCCCATCCCTCTGATCCGGCCGACGACGCGTTGCAACCCTCCTTCCGCGAGAGACGCTTCTGGGCCCACCTTTCAGTCGCGTTCTAACTGCCAGCACCAGTGTGTCATCTGCATAACACGACGGCGCCATTGGACGCCGTCGGGAGGGAGCCGGAGGGACTTTGATTACCGTTGCGTGCGCGTCGACCGCTGGGACCGATCGCTTTGGCCGTTTTTCTTCGCCTCTAACTCGAAAACGAGCACGTCAACCGCGTATTTTCTCGTTTATACGAAACTTATGCAGTTTTACGCGTTCTCTACGCGCGGTGGAATGGTTGTTTTTTTCTGTTTCTCGGAAACGAGCACGATTTTGACCTACGATTTTAACGACGGCATTGTGATCCTTTGAATTTTTCCCAGCAGGATAGAGTGTCGAGTCTTTTTTGCAATTACGAATGATTTTTGCGTCGGAGCGATGCTGCTGATATTCCACTGCAATTGAAACTGTCGCCGTTGAACGGCGGACAAACAGTCGCTGGTTTATACTAGGCAGTGTGTAAAATATAATTAAACAACCCGTGCGCGCCGTCGTCTACGGCACCGGATCGATGGCGTGGCGCGAGCGAGGGCAGATGACCTGTATGAGGGCATTTTCGCCACCTGGATGGCGCGGGTTGCTCTGCAGGTCGCCATCAAGCGGGCCAAGACTCCGGGCATGGAAGCGATCTCCTCCAGACTCCCCTCGATGACGATCCTTGGGGGCGCCCGTACAAGGTGGTGCTGAAGTGAAGTTCGCCCGTGGCTGCCCCCTGTCACCGAGTGGTACCTTGATCCCCGGCTGCTGGAGGACGTGGTCAATACTCTTTCCCACTCCGGGTGACGGGACCACGTCATCTCGGTGGAGGCGGCAGTCCCTAGGAGTGGGCGGCCGAACTGGGGTCACTCAGGAGCTGGCCGCGGCTATCAGACGGCTCGGGGCGCGTAACAGCGGCCCCGGTTCCGGATGGTGTGCCTCGGCCGGGTTTGGGTCTTTGACCCAGGGCGTCCCTGGGGCTGACTCTCAGGCGGTTGGTTCGACCGATGCCTGAGGGACGGGCGATTCCCCCAGTTGGAAGGTGGCGGATGATGTCCCCTCCGGAAGGAGTGTCGGCCCGCGGAGTCTCCCTCCGGCATACCGGCCCATCTGTCTCCCTCGACGAGAGGTGGGCAAGCTCTTCGAGCGCGTGATTGCTGCCCGCCTCGTCGAAAACCCGTCGCGGGTGCCCCCGGCCTGGCAGTCGCCAGTACGGTTTCCCCGTGGGAGGGTCGATCGACCATCGACGCGATAGGTCGTGTCAGGGCACCTCTCGGAGTCGGCCGTCTCCCGGGGAGGGGTGGCTTTGACAATATCCTTGGATATTGCCAACGCCTTTAACACCCTGCCTTGGGAGGAGATAAGGGTGGCGCTCGAATATCATGGGGCCCCCCCTTGTCTCGGGGCGGTCATCAGGTATTATCTCCGCGGCAAGTGGATCGAGTATCCGGGCCGGGATGGTCATATGCTTAGGGAGATGTACTGAGGTGTTCCGCAGGGGTCGGTCCTCGGCCGACTTCCAGTGGAATATCGCGTACGACGCAGTGTTGCGGGTTGACATCCCCGACGGCGTCAGCGCCGTGTGTTATGCAGGATGACACACTGGTGCTGGCCGTCGTGCGCACTGGGGAGGGCCAAGCGTCTAGCGGAGGAAGGGGCAGCAACGCGTCGTCGGCCGGATCAGAGGGATGGGGATGACGGTGGCGGTCCATAAGACCAGAGGTAGATAGCGTTCCATTCACCTCGGCAGGATCCGCCATCCTCTCTGATCCGGGTGCAGGTGAGGCAAATATCGAGGTAAAGCCCCAGATGAGGTATCTGGGGCTTTGATCCTCGACAGAGCCATCGCTGGCGCTTCTGAGGAGCATTTCCGCCGCCTGGCTCCCTCCGGCTGGAAAGGATGGTCGGTGCTTTGGGCCGGATTCTGCCCATCCTGAGTGGCCGCCCGGCGGGCCGAGTTCGCTGCCTCTATGTGGCAATGGTTCAGTCGGTGGCCCTATACGTGGCCCACGTCTGGGCGGACGATCTGGCGGTTTCCCGGCGCAGCATGGCTATGCTGCGTCGGGTGCAGAGGCGGATGGCGCGCTAAGCGGTCGTCCGCGGGTACCAGACCGTGTCGCATGAGGCGGCGACGGTTCGCCTTTGCGGGGATGCCGCCCATGGATCTCTCCTCGCGCGGTCGCACGCGACGAAGTATCGTCACCGCGTCGACCGTCGCATCGGGGGCAGGGGGGCGGTCCCGGGTGTGCAGGAACCTGCCTGGGGCGAGTTGAAGCGCCTGGCCCGGCAGTTCGTTCCGGTGCATCGCGTGGCAAGAGCGGTTGGCTTCTGCCTCACCGCGGGGGCACCGGACAGTCGGGCTGTTCTGGCCTAAACTCCTATGTGGGAGTGGCTGGACAGAGGCCATGGAAGCCTCTGACACCTACCGGATGGCACAGGTGTTTTCCTGGGGCATGGCAGCTTCGGGAGATACCTGTGCCGGATAGGGAAGGGAGCCGACGGCGCGTTGCTGCCATTTGTGACGCTGAGCAGGACACGGCGGAACATACCCTCGAGGTATGCGCCGTGCATGGCCGTGGGAGGGTGAACGCCGTGTCCTGATCGGCGTCAATACCGGGCGGGATGTCTCGCTGCCGGCAGTGGTTCGCGTCCGGGCGATGGTGGTAGGCCGTACCTTCTGGCGAAATCGTACGTTGCAGAAGGAGACCTGCGGGAAGGGAGCGCGAGCGTCAGCGGTTCGCCGAGGCTCTCGTGCTCGTTTCGCGGCGAGAGAGCGTCGCCTGGGCGTCGGGCGACGCGGGCGGCCCTCGGCGTGGCGCATGATCTCCCAGGCTGGGAGTGGGGTCCTTGATAGGAGCCCCCTCCCGCCAGGCGGCGTAGGGTCGGGCCGGATGGGTGGCGTTGCCTCCTGTCCAGGTCCGGCGCACGGAGCGGCGCCCTCGGTGGCCTGGTGCGCCATTGGCTGCCGGCCAGACGCGGGGTAGAAACGGGGTCGAGGGCGGTTGCGAGTTGTAGCTCGCAGCCGCCAGTAGATCGCGGCCCCTGGACGGTGTGGCGGCAGGACGAAGTGGCCTCGTCCTGCCGCTATGTGACAGGGCGATTGCCGGGGCCGTTTGTCCCCGCGCGGTGGACGCAAAGCGCGCTCACGTGGGGAGGATACCGCGTAGTATGCTTCTGAGCGATTCCCGGTAGCCTCCCAAATCGTGCGGAAGGGTCACCGATATGGCTTTTTAGTGGGTAGGTCCCGCGCCAGTGATAAAGTGGGCGCGGGGAATTGACACACACCCTCCCGCCTCTCTCCAAAGAGGTGGGAGGGAGTTCTGGAAGATTTTCCCACGACAAAAAAAAAAAAAAAGCTACTAAACAAGCAGGAGAAAGTATGCCTGTGAAGGTTCAGGAAATTCCCACCTGTCGCAAACAAAACAAGAAAAAGTGTAAATGTTACCTGCTTCCTTGATTCCTTCCCTCGGGGAAGTGAACGATGGACTGGAAGGAGACAAACACTGCACTAATGAAGAAGTGTGTCTCCGGCTGGATAACTGTAGCGCTGAAACGGAAGTGGTTACATGGCAAGAGTTAGGTTAATAAATTCGAGGTATCAAAATTTTAATTTGGAAAGTGAAATAACATTGGATGAAGTAAATAAAGCGATTAAAAAGAGCTAAGAATAAGAAGGCTCCTGGAATAGATAACTTCAACGTTGAGATTATGAAAAAATTATGGGCGGCGAATCCTAATATTTTGATTAGAATTTATAATAACTGCCTGAGAAATGTCAAATTTCCAACTAAATGGATGATGGCGATGCTTAAGATAATTTTGAAGAATAAGGACAAAGACAGAACAAAACTTAACTCCTATCGGCCCATAGCGTTACTTCCAGTAATAGGAAAAGCTTTCTATGAAAAGAATAATTGTAGATCGAATTACAACGTGTATATAAGGAAAGGGGGCTAGGGAGCAACAGGCAGTACGGGGTCAGGAAAGGGCTATCGACAGAATATGCAATTTTAGAATTAAGAAGAGCTATATATTTTATAGATCGGAAATACTGTGTGTCTATTTTTGTCGACATAGAAGGTGCCTTTGATAACCTGTGGTGGTGGCCTGGGCAATCAAAACGAGATTAGTGCTGTCGGAATGTAGTAATAATCTCTAAGTGAGAGTCATGAACAATTATTTTAGTAACAGAATAATCATGAAAATTATAAATAAAAGGAGATGAAATAGGTACAAAGAATGCAGAAAGGATGTCCAAGGCAAGTGATCCATACTTGCCTGTGGCCTGGAACTGGTGTTTAGGGATGCGCTTGTTAATAGAAATACAGGATGAGATAAATGAAGAACAAGCGGAAGTGATGGCATTATGCTGATGATTTGGCATTTGTCTTTAAGGGCGATCTCAAGAAGGCAACTAGAAGAGATAGGGAAGAAGAGTACCTCAAAATTTTAGAAAATTTGTGTGTGTTGGCATAAGCTTTCAAAGTTCTCACTGCAGAAGACCGCTGCTATGATTATGAAAGGAGGAGTTTAATAAAGCGAAAGAATGCTGGATCTGAAAATTTAATGATGAAAAGATTAAGCTATAGTGTTGAGGGTGGAAATAATATCTGGGATTAATTTTTGGATAAAAATTGAAATTTGTAAGTCATGCGGAAGTATTTAAGACATAAGGTAGTAAGTCTTTATAGCGAAGTGTCAATTAGGAAGAATTGCAAAGGTAGGAATGGGGATTAAATTCTCGTACATTAAAAATTTTATATAAAGCGGTATGCACTTGCCTATTATTAGGTATGGTGCAGCCAAGCTTTGGTTTGATAAGGTATCATCCCCATTCGCATGTGAAGAGGCAACTTTATTGGCAATGCAGCGTGCATTACTTCTTGCTGTACACCCGAGCATGTAGAACGACAGCAACAGTAGCGCTCGAGGTAATTTGGCACAGAGCATGATGCCACTGGATATAAGTATAATAAAGCAAGGTTTAATAAATAAAATTCGTAGAAATCAGAGTACAGTATGGATGGATTATATCTTTCTGGAATGGCAAAGTGTGCAGGACATTAACATTGGAGGAAGAGACTAGGAAAATTTCTGGAAGAAGTTACAGGAAAGGAATGGCAAAGCAGATGGGATGCAGAAACCCGGGGAAGAATGACATATGAGTTCATTAAAGATGTTAAGGTTTGCGGAAGAGAATCCATGGTTTTGTCCCGGAAGGTATTGTGCGTACGTAATAACTGGATAAGTGGGCCAATAAACAGTTCGCGTTGTTTAAAAGAGGAGCATCAAATACGACGATGTGTCCGGCGTGTTTGCATGAGTGAGGAAACTTTTGGATCATATGTGCTATTCTCGTGCCCGGAGTATGGAGGAAGGAAATGAGATATACAGGGTTGGCAGATGGTAGACAAAATAAGGCATTGTTGATAAATTCGGAAGAAACATTTAGAAAGCTTACAATTTATGCGTGAGAAGGCAATGTTTGAAAAAATATACAACATACCAAATTAAAGTTGAAAGTGGAAAGTAGAGTGTTACAGGTCCACTCTCCACGTGGTTAGGGACGGCAACGTCAGGAGTCAGGACTGACGGCAAAGTGACCTGAAACAGACAAGATAGAAATAAGTGTACAAATCAAGAGAAATAGATACAAATTATTCCTAAAGCACCGACCTGATTCTACCTGTTTTGTTAAATGGACAGAAGCTGAAAAGAAGAGTAACATTAAATACTTACCTGGTCTTACTCGTAAAATAAGAAAAAAAGCTGAAAAGAAGAGTAACATAAGAAGGAAACGAAAAATCAAAGGGAAGAATGAGGAGAAGGGGAAGGAAGACGGAGTATCGGAAGAACGAGATTAAAGGAGATATTCAGCAAGGAAAGAACAGTGGTAAGATTAGGAAAAGATGAAGAATAGAAGAAAAGAATAATAAAGATTAAGAAAAATTAGGCTATGAGCGAAAGCCTGATTGCCGTAATCAGTGCTTTAGGAATAAAATGAAAAAAATGTCCCTATCTTTAGCTACCTTGTCGTGGTGGGGGAGCTTGAGTTCCCTTTGTGATCTCTGGAGCTATACCGGCGGGGGTCTTTGACCCTGGCAGGTTCTACCATGCCGGGAAGGTTCAGGTGAAGGGACAGACGAAAAGTGCAGCCAAATCCTCAGGGGCTGTAGCCATCTTCAGGCTACAGTGGCACGGGTAGCAGGAACCCGAGGTGCCTGATGCAATCATTCCGTAACCCCTGTTGGTCGTCGCAACGACCCATTCACAATTCCTCTTTGGTTTTGTGAATGGTACGCAACGGCAGATCGGGCCGGGGCCTCTGGCTTAGCCAGCCTGGGCCGTGAGGATGGTAACTCTATAATCTTACCCTCGAATCCTAAGCTATGGTGTGCGGCGATGCGGATGCATGGTTGGGGGAGAGAGCCCAATCCCGGGAGCGGACCAACACTGGGGTACCTGCCGCTCCCCCGGTGATGGCTCGTCCAGCCTCCGGGTTGCACGAGTCCAGGCCTGGTCCGGAGCAAGCGCGGCTCTGTTCGGGCAGTATTTATGTCCGACCAACAATCGTGGGAACACTATGGCAAAATTCCTCTAAAACTAAACAAAAAGAAAAAGTTAAAACAAAAAGAGTAGTGTGGAGGAGATGGAGATTGGAGATGGTGGGTCTCTAGGTGCGGGGGATCTCTGCCAATATGGTATTCCTTCTTGGGGGCCGCGATCCTCCGGTTAGGAATCACAGCCGTACGAGTTCCGTTTTCTTCTTTCTTCTTTTCTCAGGAAGAGAAAAGGAATGATTGACGAGGGTGCATGAGGATTTGGATTTTGTTGTTGCTTGTGGTCAGGATGTAGTACGGTCTGAAAAGAGAACAATTAGAGAGTTATTTATTTAATGAGGCTAATAAGATTAATAATAGCGAGCAATAAAATTTATGAGCACTTTCTAAATGGGCTGTGAACTAGAAGCAAGATTAAGCAGCTTAGAAAATAACTGAGAAAGATGAAGATACAAAGCTGTAAACATAGCCTGTGTGTTGAAAAAAGTTAGAACTACTTACGCTGATGTAGTGGCTGGTCCTAAGGGAGGTGTTGGTGTCCCGGATGTTGATTCTCCTAGACGTGGTGTACCTCAAGCTAAGCAAAAAGAAAATCATGAGGTTGTTATTATTAAGCCTATAAGTGAAAAAATGATAAAAGACAACGAATGAGCAGATTAGAGCAGCTGTTACAGATGTGTTAGGTAGTCAAAGAAGCAAATTAAAAGTTCATAGTTTGAGACAAATGCAGAAATAAAGGGTGTCGTGATGGAGGTTAAAAGTAAAGGAGATGTAGGAAATAATTAAGAAGGCTGGACTTATCTGGAGGTAGGATTAAAAAACAACAGAGCCAAAGAACAAGATCCAAGTATTATAATATATGATGTTGAAGCAGAATATAAATCTGGAGGATCTTACGCATGATTTTACATAGCTAAGAATATCAACCTTAATCTTTGTTTAAATATCGTGGTAGTCCGAGACGTAAAATCTCGGCCGCGATGCTCGTATCTATTATGAATTCGCGTAATTCTAGAAGGTTCTGCTGACGGAGAATTTTTCTTCGTCAGATTAGTATACCGCGGCCATTTTCGTGTTTTTGCTGGCTAGCTTCACTGGAATTCTCGATTCTGGAAGAACAAATTTCAGTAAAATCAAAGTGTTGTTAGGGCCGAGAGAGAGAGAAGTTAATCGATTTATCGAATCGAGATCGACAGCCGAAACGCGGCAGCGCCGCGCGTCGTGGCTATGCGGCGCGTAGCCACCCGGGCCCAGTTGCGCGATGCGTCGCTACTGCTGACTCTGCGCTTGCGCGACGGGAGCCCAGCCGTGGCCGTCGATGCTTGCAGATCGTTACGGATCATTCGTATTAGCCGTCGGCGACTCAGGAGCAGATCTCGTGACCATCTCTCCCATTATCTGTACGAAGCTCCGAGGAGAATGAGACTGATCTCTCTCCTCGTAATCGAATCAAGTTTGCGGACATTCATTTATTCAGGAAAATCTCGCTCGCTATAGCGACTTGAGATTTCTCGAATCAAAAGCGACAATCTGCCTGTGTTGTTGAAGCGATCGCTGTGGCACGCCGCGCGTGACACGATCGTAGACATGCAGGATTGTGATTGAACGTTGCAGTTCGTTGCCGCGACTGCGACGTTAGAATTCGGCGTTAATCACTTTGAGTCCTCTTCCTATTGAATACGGGTTGATCCACTGGTAACGGAGATACTGACATACCGGGTTATCGCCTGCGGTGGTTCTGCTGTTCGAAGCGGATCGAGGAACCCACTCGAATCGCGCGTCTGGTGTACCACATAGAGTGCACCGACCGGTGGAGTTGTGGGCTTTCATCGACCCGTGTGAGCTTATACGGCGTAGGAGCAACCGGAAGTTGGATACCCAGATATTGGTATCACTTCGCGGTTCTCACCGTGCACCGGGCTTTAGAGAACCTGCTCCAGTGAACCAGTCGTGAGGTGACAAGGTAGGAGCACAAGCGTTTAACCACTGGAGCAAAGGCGTTCTGAAGTACCGGCCGTCCACCGGGCTACACCCACTACCAGATGTGAGTCGACCACACTGGGCTGTGACCGTAGGGTGGTTAGGAATTGCAAAAGGACGTCGTCCTAATTCGGCGAGCCGCAGGCCAGTTCCTCGTGAAGGGAACCGCCGACGAGGGACCACGGTGGAGCTGCCGGGCGATTCCTTCAATGGAAATGGTGAATCGCTGTCGAGGCAGTTGCGGGTAGGCCGCAGGCCGTTCCTCCTGAGGAGCCGCTCGACGAGGTACTCCGCGTACCTGGACGAGACGTCCTCTTGCGTGGGTGGCGTCTCCAACGTCACCTGCACGGGTGAGCGTGCTCGCGGGATATAGCCATTTGGAGCCTTACAACCTCCATTAGGTTTCCGGTCCGTGGCATTGCGGAAGTTTTGAACTCCGGTAGATCAGAGGAAAACCTCGTCTACCCGGTTAGTGCGCGTCGGTGATATATTAAAAACGACTATCACCGACCAAAGCAAAATAATACAGTCCACTAGCTATTGCGCTGAATTGCCAGTTGGCTCTCCCCTCCACGCACACCAGACTGTCGCTGGAGAGCGAGACAATCAGCTGACGAGCGTTTAATCGGTGACTTTTCCGCAAAATAATTATAAGTCTTGTATAATTTTGTTACAGAAAACCTTAGAAAGGAAAGGGAAGGAGGAGACGCGGCCGAAGACAAAGAGCCGTCGTCCCTAAGGTTGGGATTTCTTTTTTTTCTAATTTAAGCTTTTTTCTGTAAAGGATATTTTGTTTATTTCTTGTAATAAAAGATATTTGAAAATCCTGTAACAATTTCTCTACACTATCTTCTCCCTCGTCCGGAACCACACAGTTAGGAGCTCCCTGAGTGTGCTTCGTAACAATCTTTAGAGAGAATATTACTGGAGGAGGAAGTAAAGCGAAAGTATTAAATTTCTGTCATTGTTTCAAAAATAAAAATAGTAGTAATAATAGGTCAATTAGATTGTTCATAATTCGTCGGGTAGGTACATGACTGATCTGATCTCAAGGCAGGGTAGAGCTCTTCATGTTTTGGCGAACTTATAGAACACGAGAATACATAAACGTAACGCGTTGTTTCAAATGTCTTGGATATGGACATATAGCGAAGTATTGCAATGTGGCTAAGCAGGTCTTTTTTTTTTTTTTTTTTTTTTTTTTTTTTTTGTCGTGGGGAAAATCTTCGAAAGACTCCCTCCCACCTCTTTGGGAAGAGGCGGGAGGGGTGTGTGGATTCCCTGCGCCCAGCATTATTTTATAACGGGCGCGGGACCTACACCACTAAAAACCCCACGGTGACCCGATACCGGGAATCGCTCGGAAGTATACTTCCGGTATGTTCCCTCGTGCCCGCGCTTGTGTTCGCCACCCGCGGGGGACAAACGGTCCCCCCGGTAATCGCCTCTGTCTCAAAGCGGCAGGACGAGGGCCACATCGTCCTGCCGCCATCCGTCCCGGGCCGTGTTCTAGTGGCGGCTGCGAGCCCCAACTCGCAAACCGCCGGGCGACCCCTTTTCTACCCCTCGCCGGAGGCCGGCAGCTCATGGCCGCACAAGGCCACCGGGAGTGGTGCCGGCTCCGGTGCGCCGGACCCGGACAGGAGGCACTGCCACCCCATCCGGTCCGACCCTACGCGTCGCCTGGCGGAGGGGGCTCCTATCAGACCCCCTCCCAGCCTGGGTCATGCGCCACGCCGAGGGGCCGCCCGCGTCGCCTGACGCCCAGAAGCGCGACGCTCTCCTCTTCCGCCACTCAAACGAGCGCCGAGCCTCAGCACGCCACTGACGCTCGCGCTCCCTTCCCGCGGTCTCCTTCTGCAACATTACGATTTCGCAGAAGGAGGCCACGGCCCTCCGATTTTCTCCCCTCGCTGCCGAGCATGGCGCGCACCATGCTCGGCAGCGAGACATCCCGCCCAGATGACGCCGGATCAGACACGGCGTTCACCCTCCCCATGCAGCGCATACCTCGAGTGGCTAAGCAGGTCTGTGAATATTGTGGGCAGTGTGGACCATGCTAGTGAGGAGTGCACGTTTAAAGAAAAAAACCACATTGTATAAATTCAGTGTACTGTTCTAGGCGTGCAAGGATGCCACAAAAACATAGTGTTAGATATAAGTGAGTGCCCTGAGTTTTTGCGCCAAGTTGAATCTCGTATAAAAATAGAATATCATGGAACTAGAGATAGGGACAAAATAAATGGGCAGAGATCTATAGCGGTTGCGGCAGATTTAAAAACAAGTTGATGTTGCAAAAAATATGGATTTTCTTCTGTGTGCAAGAACCTTTATGCTTTTCGAGGCAAAGTAAAGGGTGTTGATACTCCGAAGGTTAAAGATTTTACAACCAAGTGTTGACAGACCTTGGGTTGCCATTATCGCTAATACCGGGCAAGAATGGATATATTTCAGCTTCCTGCAATATAGATATGCTGGAACATATTATGTGCATACAGGTTTTGACAGGTCGTGAAATTCTTTTATATAAGGATCAATGTCTATTGTCAGTTTTCGGTACCTATTGAAGGTTTTATTGAAAATTAGGAAAATATTTTGATTCAAGCATTAATAGTAATAGGATTACTTATTTGTATGGATGCAAATGCTAAATCTGGAGGTGTGGTGTTCTGGCAAATTCACTGATGGCAGAGGTAGACTGTTGGATGAATTTATTCTTGCATATGAATTAAAGCAAAATGTACTAAATAGGCCCTCTGATGTTACTGTGACTTTTTCAATGCTAGATATGGTACAAATATAGATGTTTCTCTTGTGGGTGCTGGGTTTTAGAAACACAAGAATTATGTATGGCAGTCTCGGATAGAGTTTCAAATTAGCGATCATAACTTAATTATCTTTAATGTAGCTTTTCTGGAGTAATAATTCTAATATATGTGTAGTAAATTCTAGGTATAATACGGATCGCGCAGACTGGGATAAATCTCAAGAAATAATAAAGGCCAATAGAGTTAACTCCTGAGTTAATTGAAGTGCTTTCAAATTCGTAACATACCAATATATTGCCTAAGAAAATAAATGCCTTAATTAATGAGGCTTGTCTTCTAAGCTTCCATGCCAAAAAAGAAAGAAAATAATAATTCGGTACTGTGGTGGAGTAATGAGTTTGAACGTGGAGCTTAGAAAACTGTTACAAAGATTTAAAAACAACTTATGCGTGCTAGAAGGTTACAGTTACTTGATTGTTTTGGATGAATTGTGCTCGGCAGTTCTAAATTGGCCAGAAACAATTATATAAAAGCAATTCGAATAGAAAACGAGAAACCTTGGAAGCAGTTTGTGCCAGAAACGGGAGGGCAATAGAAGCCCTTGGGGTATACTTGCAAAAAATTACAAGAAATAAGATTTGCAATATAAAAGGCATTGGATTCTTTATTGCTTCCCACTGGAGAAAGAACTAAGAGTTGGCGGGAGTCTATTGAGGCCTCTAATGAATAAATTTGCACTCTCCCTGCGATTGCGTAGTTAGGTGAAACGAATTTGCATAAACAAATTATATATCAGTATAGATTATATGTGAATCAAAATGTGGAAGCAGATGTTACCTTTTCTGAAATTAGTGAAGCTATTAAGAGATGTAAAACTAAGAAGGCTCCTGGATTTGATGGCTTCGGGCCTGAAATTGTCAAAAAACTATGGTTATATAAAAGTGAGTTACTGCTTTTGGTATATAACAGGTGTCTTCGAGAAAGCTGTTTCCCTGGACCTTGGAAGGTTGCAAATTTAAAAATAATTCCTAAAAGTATAGACGTTGATCTGCAGATGTTGGAATTCTTATAGACCAATTGCCCTATTGCCGGTTATTATTAAAATTATTGAAAGAATAATTGATAATCGTATTCAAGATAAATATATGGCCATGAACTTGGATTGTAAAAATCAGGTTTCGTTTTAAAAAGGGCTTATCTACTGAGGATGCTCTGTTAGCGTTTCAGGAAGCAGTAACTACCTCGGGGAAAAAGTACATTGTTGCTTTATTTGTCGATATTGAGGGCGCTTTTGATAATATTTGGTGGCCTTTATAAAATCCCGATTGATAAAAAGCTGAGTGTAGTACAAACCTAATAAAGATTGTTGATAGTTATTTTCGAAAGCGCCGAGTATGTTGAGAACAAATTTGAGAAGTATTGGTGTTACATGTGCAGCGAGGATGTCCGCAGGGCTCAATTTTTTGGACCACATTGGCGTGGCAATTGGTGCCTGTGACGATTTGCTGGCTAGCTTTGAGCAGAGTATGTCTGTGGATGCGATGTACAGGTTATTGCTTATGCGGATGACTTGGTGTTTTTGGTAAAAGGAAACTCGCGTGCAGAGATTTAGAAGTCCTGTGTCTTAGAGTGGTAACAAGTTTGCAGGATTGGTGCGAAATTAGTGTTAAGGATTTCTGTAAAAAACGCGGGTTGCGGGCATGCATTAATGAAGGGAAAGTTTCTGGATCGCCAGCGGCTACCTGATGTTAAGATCTATGGTATGAGAGTAGACTATGTTAATGAGTATAAATATCTTGGAGTATGCATAGATTCAAAACTGTCATTTATACTGCATGTTAAAATGATTCGCGATAAACTTATTAAATATATCATGGCTTCTAAAAGACATGTACAGTGAAGAGTGGGTATCAGGCGACCCTATATTAGATGCTCTTTTATTTTTTCGGCCAGAGGGCTGTGTGTGTTCCAATTTTAATTCGTATGGATCTGCAGTGTGGGTATAATAGGGCCTCGAACAGTCATGTTAAGTAGACATATCTTAGCGGCTCAGCGTGCTATACTGATGGTAATACGTTTAAAGCGTGCAGGACCGTCATCTACTTCAGCTATGCAGGTGATTGGCGGTTTTATGCCCATGGCTTTGTTAGTTAAGTTAAGTGTGGTATTAAGAGAAACATTATAAGGGACAGCTTTGTCTCTGTGTGAAGGACTTTCAGTACAAACCCATTACTGGACAGAGGATGACGAAGAAATTAGACGAAATGAAAATTCAGAAAACTTGATGCTTAGTTAAAGGGTTGTCTTGAATCTGGAGTGGCAAAAAGTAGATGGACTAACGACATCTCATGGAAGGGATAGGTTTAAATTTATTAAAAATGTAAGTTTCTGTCGAGAAAATCCGTGGTTTAATCCACTCCAGAACTTGCGTTTATTTACTAAGTGCGTATGGATCCTATAAACTATAGTTTGAGAAAAGGGGGCCAGTCAAATAGGTGTATGTCCTTTGTGTGGTGATCAGTTTGAAACGGTTGAGCACATTATTTTCCGATGTGGTTTATATGAACGTTATCGATATGAGGTGTTTCGTGGTCAAGTTAACGACTGGGTTTATCTTATAAATAGGAAGCGGATGAATTTTTGATGTTCCTCTTCGCGTGTCTGCAAAAAAGTATTTGAAGTAAGAAGGAATTATCTGACAAAATGCGGGGTAGCGGTAATAGTGTGAATAAATATTTCTTGAGTGATGTGATGGGATGAACCTAAAAATAAGAAGAAAAGGGAATAGTTTGCAAAAATTTAAATAGTCAATACTGGGGTTGAGTTTCACCGGTCACTATATTGGTAACTTTGCCAGAATATGAAAATAAAATAAATGTAATCAGATTTTAACAATTAAGATAAAAAGAGTGTTAAAAAGCTGATGCTTTTAACTACGAAGTCCGGATCGAGGAGTAGGAATTTTATCGGGGAAGTGAATCGGACGAAAATGCTGTTTTCTTCGCCGGCCTTTAAGACTCGACCGTTTATTACCAATGATAAAGTAAAAAACAAAAAGGAAAACCACAGAACAATTAGAATAAAAATTAACGAGACTGTACAATAAGAATATATTAATTTGGCTCTTCGTTTCTGCCTGCATAGCTCGGTCGCCGAACTCGCAGGCTTGAGGTAGGCCAAGATTCCTATGAACAGAAAAAAACACGACTATGTGTTAGACACATCGTACACGGTATAATGGTATCTTCGTCGCGCTCGTTTGCTCGCGCCTCCTGGCTTCTGTAATTCGAACGTACCGGAAGCGGGAGAAATGTAAACTTTCGTATATTACATGAATTATTAATGTGGACTGTATTTTGGTTAGGAAAAGAATTAAACTTCATTTCTTCGCCGGGATTCAGTGGTCGATTGCCCAGTGGACGGGGATGCAAGAGGAGGTTGTAAGGCGGCCCTAATGCACTGTTCCCGTGAGTATGCACACTGAGTTCGTGTGCGTCGAGTCGCACCCTCGCAGTGCACTGCATCGACCGTCAATCTGCGGCTTCTTCTTAACATCGTTCCAACGAGATGTGACTTATTTTGGCCGAGAGTTACACTGCGAAGCCCGACAACACGTTGCGTTCACTGCACGAATGCACTACCTTCCGACGTGATACGTTGCAGTATTTTGAACTACGCGGGGGCCTGGACTCTTAACGACTCGTTACTTCATCCGCACTGGAAAGCTCCTCTAAACGTTACACCGGCGGGATCTATAGAAATAAGGAGGCGAAGACCGAAAATCACACGTGACCAAAATGGACGCCGGACCTGACTACCAGTGAGCCCACCTCGGAGGTACACCACGGTAGGTGCCTTCCTTTTGGTGCGTCTCCTAAGCCGAAGGGCAATCACACAGAAGTATGGACGTTAACCGCCGACTTCTATATGGATTCAAACGTTTATACGTTGGAATCGACCGTTAAATCTCCGCGACAGGAGGGGTCGAACACCCCATTGGTGTAGTCTCGAGCCCTCCACAATATGCAGCAAATCTAAATGGATGAAACTCGATCGAGATTTTCACGAACGAGATACAGGTGCACGTGCACGAATCGAGATGCGAATCGTAAGTTTTTCCGAAGCAAGGTGGGAATGAATTTCCGACCTTTTCGAGCAAGGCTCGCTCACACCCGTTTTTAACAATAGCAGTCTTTATGGCTTTCTCGCACGAGGATATTCCCTCTTAAATCTGGCGATTAACTTCTGATCGAATATGGATCGGGAACCGATGCGTCTCTGGGTTCAGAAGTCGCCGTAAGAATGATACGGATTTCGAGCAGCCGAAGACGTCGCCGTGGTACTCTTACTGGTCGTTCCGGGTGGCGCTGGTTCTGGAATTTCGGCCGTCTCTCCTTGGTCACATTATTGGCACACTACTCTCTCGCGGTACTGACGTGTCACTAACACCGTTAGCACACTCAAACGAGTTAAGGCAATGAGCGCCGTTACTGATGGACAGAAAAACTCATAATAAACGCGTTTTTCAATCACCTTTAGTTATTCAAACCCAATTAGAGATAATCTATTTCTTATTGTACGTTAACAGGATTGTTATAATGTGGATGGTTCAAAAACTGAATTGAGAACATCGTATAACGGGCGTCCGGATCACGAGGGACTAGTAGGATGGAAAAGTAATTCTCATGCGTGATATAGATTTTCACGTCGCTCGAAAAAGTTCGACGACGTCTTTATTTTTATCGGCCTCTTTAAATTTGATACCGCCGTGTTCTGGCGACGCGTGTGATCCGTCTGGCCGTCAGTCTGGCGGCTGCTCGTGTCACGCTGTTCTGAAACCAAAAGTGAGGTTTCGGAACTATGTGTAAATATTCGGCAACGTGAGTCACGCTTCTCCGTCTCGCTTTTAATGCGGTACACGCGCTCCTGGATTATGCTCGTCGCGCTCAAGAGCGGGGAAATCCAGCCGCCGCGTTACGCGGCTAAGCTTAGTGGACTGGTATATGTTTGTGCGTTCCTTTAAACCGGGAAACTTCTTTTATTATTGCAGTTTTGGGAAGACGAGATTCAACCTCGTTTCTTCCTCGACTGCAGGTTTTGACTGTCGTAGGAGAGGGCAACGGCCGGAGTGAGGGTAAGGCGCTGCAACCGTACCCGCTACTCGGCCCTTACCACCTTATTGCGTGCGTACGGGCACGGTGTGATGCAGGTGTGCCAACGGCGCCCCTTGGGTCGACTTACGATTGGGCCTGACACCACGTAGGCTTAATGAATTAACGTCCCACGCACAGTGACCGTACTAGACTGGCGATCTTCGTGTTAGAGGAGAAGGCTAGGTTTGAAAACCCCGCCTAACGGTGGTCCGGATCGTGAGGGAAGGAACGTAGTGAAAAGAATACAGATTTTAATTTTAATTTTCGCTTAGTCGAATGACTCGACTGAGCCTTTTATTATGTAACGTTTGACAACAGCGATTACGTATTTTGTGTGCCCGGCCAAACGCCGCTGCAGCTAATCCTGTAAGTGCGTACGGCACTGTGTGGTGCAGGCTTGTCAACGGCGCCCTTAGGTCGACTTACGGTTGTGCCTGAGACCACGTTGCTTTGTCGGATGCTCCGTCCTACGCACAGGGACCGTACTCTCTGGAGATGTTTGGACGTGTCCTAGCTTTCGCCGATAGCTGGGGTTTAAAAATGTGTCCCGCTTCGAAGCAGGAAGATGGCAAAATCCACCCAGGTATTATTCACTCCTGTACTGGTGGGTTCGAAGCCGTTTCTGACAGCCAATTGGAGGAAGGAGTTTCTGTATTCGATCCTCTAGTGCACGATGAGATTCCACTCAGGTTTCTTCCCACACCTGGATTATGGAGTCGTCGCACTAAGAAAAGTGCGGAAAACCTCGCACCTATAAATTGGGATGAGCTTTTAGCCTTCTATCCCTGGGGGAAACGATTGAGTCCACTCAGGTTTCTTTTCCCACCACCTCGTTTATGGATCGATTCCCCGGAAGCACTCGGGAATTACTTCAAGCGATATTCCGAATTCGTACAATAAGTCTGTTTACAGAGCCTCGGTCGGGTACCGACTGGCTCGATACCGATAACTCGTGAATAATCTCTTTTTACAATCTCCGGGGGTAGTCGAAGAACTCGACTCGGATCGGGTTGCTCGGATTATTCAAGTTTATTCGACTGCTGAGCGTGTTCGGATACCGAAGCGCTCGTGGCAGTGGTTTGATAGCGAGTGACGGACGAGCACGAGCCGCCAAAGTGAGCGCGTGAGTGGGGGAGAGTCTTCCGTCACGCGGCGCTGTCGCCGTGTCTCTCGTCCGTCTCTGTCTATTATATAGTTTTCGTACCTTCTCTAAATCCTCGGGCGTTTAAAACCGCTTGTTCTCATAAATCTGAACGTTAATTCAATCGTTCGCGTAACTTTGCAGAAAACCTCGAAGCACCGTGTTTTCTGTCCTCTAATATTTTGAATAAAGCGGACGCGTCGACTCTGTGGAATCTTCCTGGTCGGTCGCGTAACCCGAAAACCAAACCTGGTAACGAATTGTTTCTGGGATTTAAAATTAAACTTTTCGCATTTTAATTGATATTTAAACAGTGAGGTATTCTGCGATTCGTCGTAAGCTGGGAGTTAAAGTTGTCCCACACTTCGACTAGAAGGTGGTAAATAAAACCCAGGGTATTTTATACACCCCTGGATTGTGGGTTCCGGAACCGTTTGATATACAAGCAGACGTACGAGGAGTCAACCTCGATACCTTAAACACGACCTCTGGATTGCAAAGCGATCCGTGTTCTCTTCTTTACTTTTTGATTTTTCGAGA
Organism: Colletes collaris; assembly: GCA_030068185.1. NCBI lineage: Eukaryota > Metazoa > Arthropoda > Insecta > Hymenoptera > Colletidae > Colletes > Colletes collaris. The sequence goes on along the minus strand of JASGYR010000153.1, from coordinate 21,584 downwards.
CCAAGGTGGGTCGTAGCCACTGCTGAATACCTCGGACACGATCTCTGGATTACAGGGATACGAGTCTGTATTCAGGCTGAGGTGGGATCGTACCCACTAAGCTGAAATCGAAATCTCGGATTTTAACCCGCGAGATTTACAGTCAATTAATTAATCAATCAGTGTCGTGTTCCTGATCTGATCTTTTTAACAGGTGTAAGCGATTATGGAAGTGATTGACGGTACCGGATGGGTTCCTATCCGTTTTCGTCGAGACCTTCCTTGCGCTTCTCCGGACTCTAATTTTAATTGAAATTAAATAACGTGTGTGGAAGTTAAGACGTTACCGGATGGATTGCCGATCCGTTTCTTTTCGTGTTAACTTCCGTACCACGTTGGCAGTAATCTCTCCTCCGATAGTTCGAGTGAGCCTCAGAACTTTGGTCGGCCATTTTGGAATTTAAGGGGAGCGGGTTCGTATGCCCATGTGCTCGCTATTACCGATTCCAAATTCAGAGTGACGATCCAGCACGGCTAGTCAAATTCGGAGGGGAGAATCTCCGGACTAGGCGGCGCTGTAGACGAGAATTTGAATTCGTCTTGTCCAACTTATTATTGTCGTACCTTTCTCTTTATACACGCGCCGAAACGTTAGCTCGAAATCACACGTAATTTCGTCGATCGCGTGATGCGTTTCGAAGAAATCCGTATGTGACAGTTTCTCTTTATGCACTCTGTCTTAAGTTTTCGCGTAGCGGGCACGAGAGTCGGAACAGTCTCGAGTCGGTTACATACGCAGAAAAAAAATACCGGGTGACCAATAATATTTTAAGATTCTTATAAGCATCGAATTAACGCGATATTTAAAAAAGGATTAACGGTAATTGCGGCCGAGGATACTCTCGCTCGGCATTATGCAATCTTTACATACCGCCCTCTTGCGCGCGGTCCGGTGCAATGAACTAGGGAGCGATTCTACCGAATGGCCGCGCCCGGCGTGAGAGTAGGCTCATGCAAATTCAAAACCAATGCAATTTACTTACAGTTGTTGGGGGAGGGGGCCGCTGGTGTTTTTCCCTGCATCACCTGCAGGGAGTTGAGCACTACCTGCAGGGCCTCCAACGGGATCATCTGGCTCTCCGATGCCCGGTTGGGGTTGGCAGGCCTTTTTTTTTTTTTTTTTTTTTTTTCGTTGGGAAAATCTTCGAAAGACTCCCTCCCACCTCTTTGGGGAGAGGCGGGAGGGGTGTGTGGGATTCCCCGCGCCCATTATAACGGGCGCGGGACCTACTCCAGTAAAAACTCCCACGGTGCACCTCTTCTTCCGGCACGATTTGGGAGGATAACGGGAATCGCTCTTTAAGCATACTTCCGGTATCCTCCCCGTGCCCGCGCTTTGCGCTCACCCGCGGGAGACAAACGGTCCCCCCGGTAACGCCCTGTCTTCAGCGGCAGGACGAGGTCACATCGTCCTGCCGCCATCCTCGTCCCAGGGCCGTGAACGTACGTAGTGGCGGCTGCGAGCCCCAACTCGCAACCGCCGCGACCTCTCTTTTCTACTCCTCCTCGGAGGCCGGCAGCTCCATGGCCGCACCACAGGCCACCGAGGGTGCCGCTCCGTGCGCCGGACACGGACAGGAGGCACTGCCACCCCATCCGGCTTCCGGGACCTCTACTGCCGCCTGGCGGGAGGTGGCTTCATCAGGACCCCTCCTCAGCCTGGGTCATGCGCCACGCCGAGGGGGGCCGCCCGCGTCGCCTGACGCCCAGGCGACGCTCTTCGCCACCAAACGAGTCGTGCAAGCTTTCAGCACGCCGCCGACGCTCGCGCTCCTTCTCCGCGCGGTCTCCTTTCTGCAACATTACGATTTCTGCAGAAGGAGAGGCCACGGCTCCTCCGATTTTCGCCCTCGCTGCCGAGCATGGCGCGCACCATGCCCGGCAGCGAGACATCTGGCCCGATGACGCTGATCAGACACGCGGTGCGTTCTACCCCTCCCATGCAGCGCATACCTCGAGGTTATGTTCCGCCGTGTCCTGCTCAGCGTCACAATGGCAGGAACGCGCCGCTTCGGCTCCTTCTTCCTATCTGGCACAGGTATCTCCCGAAGCTGCCATGCCCCGAGAACACCTGTGAAGCATCCTGTCAGTGAGGTTTCCATGGCTCTCTTCGTCCAGCCACTAACACATAGGGAGTGGGCCGAACAGCCTCTGGACTGTCTGGTGCCCCCGCGGTAGGCAGAGCCAACCGCTCTTTGCCACGCGCGCGTGCACACCACGGACTGCCGGGCCTGGCGCTTCAATCCTCGCCCCAAGCAGGTTCCTGCACACCCGGGACCGCCCCCACCCCGCGTGCCGACGGGTCGACGCGGTGACGATACATCGAGGAGATCCATGGGCGGTATCCCCGCAAGAACCGTCGCCGCCCTCATGTGACACGGTCCGGTACCCGCGGACGACCCTTTCAGAGCCATCCGCCTCTGCACCCGACGCAGCATAGTCATGCCGCGCCGGGAGGCCGCCAGGTCGTCCGGCCCAGACGGGGCCCCGGTATAGGACCACCGACTCGAACCACTGCCACATAGAGGCGGGCGAACCCGGCCCGCCGGGCCCCCCCAGGTTGGGCAGAATCCGGCCCAAAGACCCGACCATCCTCTCTCCAGCCGGGGGACCAGGCAGCGGAAATGTTCTCGAAGCGCCAGTGGCTATCGAGGATCAGCCCCAGATACCTCATCTGGGGCTTCTACCACGATATTAGCCTTCACCCAGGCGGGATCAGAGGGGTTGGGCGGATCCTGCCGAGGTGAATGGAACGCTATCACCTCGGTCTTATGGACCGCCACCGTCATCCCCATCCCTCTGATCCGGTCGATTTGATGCGTTGCGCCCCCTCCCTCCGCGAGAGACGCTTGGCGTTCCCTCAGTGCGCTTCCAAAGGGACGGCCAGCACCAGTGTGTCATCTGCATAACACACGGCGCTGACGCCGTCGGGGGAGATCGGCCCGCAACATCTGCGTCGTACGCGATGTTCCACAGGAGTGGCCCGAGGACCGACCTCCTTGCGGAACACCGGCAGTACAGCTCCTCCGCATATGCCCTATCCCGGCTCGGGATACTCGATCCACTCCTGCCGCGGAGATAATCCCCGATGACCACCCCTGAGACAAGGGGGGGGACCTGATGATATTCGGAGCTCCTCCTTATATCTCCCTCCCAGGGCAGGGTGTTGAAGCGCGTTGGCAACATCCAAGCGATATTGCCAAAGCCACCCCTCCTCAGGAGACGGGCCGACTCCGAGGCAGTGGCCCTGCGACACGACCTATCGCGTCGATGGTCGATCGACCCTCCCGGAAACCGTACTGGCAGTCGGTGCCAGGCCGGGGCAATTCCGCGCCAGGTGCTCGACGAGGCGGGCAGCAATCACTCGTTCGAAGAGCTTTGCCCACCTCGTCGAGGAGTACAGGATGGGCCTTGGTATGCGGAGGGAGACTCCGCGGACCATCCTCGCCACCTTCCAACTGGGGGAATCGCCCGTCCCTCAGGCAAGCATCGGTCGAACAACCGCCTGGAGGTCAGCCCTAAAGCGACGCCCTGGGTTAAGACTCCAAACCCGGCCGGGCACACCATCCGACTCCTGGGGCCGTGTTACGCGCCCCGGAGCCGTCTGGATGGCCGCGGCCAGCTCCCCTGAGTGACCCCCCAGTTCGGCCGCCCACTCCTGGGATGCCTCTCCGCCGGAGGACGTGGTCCCTCACCCGAATTGGGAAAAGAGTATTGACCACGTCCTCCAGCAGTTGGGGGTTCAAGACCTCGGTGACGGGGATGCGCTTCCACGGGCGGAGCTTCTTCAGCACCACCCTGTACGGGCGCCCCAAGCGATCAAGTCATCGAGGGTCTGGAGGAGATCCTTCCATGCCCGGGTCTTGGCCCGTTTGATGGCGAGACCTGAAGGCAAACCCGCGCCATCCGGTATGCCTTACAGTTGGTGGTCATCTGCCTCGCTCGCGCCAGGCCATCGTCCGGAGATCGTAGACGACGGCGCGCGCGGGCGTACTGGCGTCGAGCGCGACACTCGCGACCCGCAATCTCCGCGATCGCGGCCGACCACCAGCGCAATACACCGCTCCGGCGAGGAGAAGCCTCCTGCCCGCCCAGCCCGTACGGGCATCGACGCGTCGCAAAATGTTTGCGGGACGAAGTACCGGAGCCGGGCAGCCTCCTCCTCCATGCTTGGCAACTCGGCCGCCACCTGCGGCCAAGCTTGCAGCGGGGAGTGGCAGGCTGCCATCAGGGCGCGTCTCTTGTCCAGGCGCCGAAGCGCGCAGCGCGGCACGGGTGGGGTGCCATCCGGGCGGCGTGAAGCTGGGACGCAGCCCCGGCGGCAGAGACCTTCCATCCGGGATATATACCGGTGATCTGGAGAGGAGAGTGTCTCTGCCTCCGGGGCCACTCTGCCAACCCGACACCATGGCAAAGCACGGCGTTGGGGGTCGCGAATCCAACATCGACGATAGACTCTCTACACATATCTCCGCACGCACGTGTGCTCCGACGCCCGGTTTAGTAACCGAAGGTCGAGCCCCCGCCGCCCAGCTCGCCCAGGATCCCGCCGCGAACGGTGGTCCTAGGGGATCCTAAGCCACCGACTCTGGCGCGCGTTAAAGTCCCCAGGACCAGCAGATTCCGGCCGGGCCTCGCGCAGCGCTGCACGCTATGCCGCCAGACCTCGGCCAAGTACAGTTCGAACGCGGCGTGACCGCTGCGGGCGAGATGTAGCACCCCACTACGGCGAATTTCCTTCTAGTCCAGCGGTGGCGACGAACCCCGACCGCGCTCCAGAATGGAGAACGGCGTGGGACCCGTCGCCACCTCCTCATACACGTCGCCACTCAAACCGTCCGCGTCGCCCACCCAATGTGGGGTGATCCGGCACGCGGTACGGCTCGGCGGCGACCGCCAGGTTAACAACCCCACTCCGGCGAGTGACTTGGGGACATCATGTCCCAGGTGCCGCGCGGCAAGTGGTTGGGAGATTGGCATGGAGGAGGAGGCGGGGCGCCGTTATTTAACGGCCGTCCCAGCTCTCCTCCCGGCTGTCCGTCCCCGCGGCACCATCCACCTGGCATTGTCAGGACGCTGCCAAAGCGACCGCGGTGCCTGAACCGGGGAGGACCTCTTCTTCCCCTTCCGAGGAGGGTGAGAGCACTTTGCTAATCATCCTTCGTGATCGGCTGGCCTCCCCATGTCCGCACATAGCGGCAGTGGGGCCGCCGAACACTGGCTCAGCGCGGTGGTCATCTTCGCCCCGCAGCGGTAACACTGACCGCTGCGGTCCACCGGCGAGGTGCACCACAGCCTCACGTGCCCTGCAGCTCGAGGCAGCGGGTGACACTGGAGTTGGCCGCGGCGCCGAGTATTCCACCGCGCCGAAACCCACCCCACCAATACTCCTTTCCCTGGATCTCCCGCCACCTTTCGGGCGGCGGAGAGGGGACACTGGGCCCACACTGACCTCTGCAGTGGCCGGAAGGATACCGCGAATTTCTCTCCGATCCGCACATCTCCCTCGGGGGCAATCACCCGCCCTCGCTAGGGCACGTGGACACTTCCCAGGCGTGAGGAGACCGAGAGTCATCCAGCCCACATATGCGCATCTCTGTGCGCTTTCTGTGCTGGCCGTGGGCGACTCGACACTCCCTGGCTCTCGCCCAGCTGCTCCTGGAGCCTCTGGGCGAGTCGATCCGCCTTCACGCCGCCCTCTGACCAGGGATCTGCAGCAAGGACCCCGGTCACGGCTCCTCTTCGCCCTCACGGGAAGCGATGCCAAGCTTCCTCCAGGGATATATTATCCCTGGCGAGCTGCATCGGTCTTCTGCGAGTGTCAGGTCGCCCCCCCTGAGGAACGGTCAGCGTCACTGCTGCCGTTTTAGGGGGCGCTCCTGAGTCGCATCTTTCGCGGCTCTTCCTTTGAGAGCACGCGCGGCGGCGAGAGGTAGCAGCGGTCGCGGCTGCGAGGCCTTCCTCGCCGCCCTCTTCGCCTTTCCGCGCCCACCCTACCATTACCTCGGCTCCAAGACACTTCCCTTGGGAGCAAGGTGCCGCAGAGGACGCGTAACACCGGGGCCGCGGGTACACTACCTCCCCTGGGGGGGTCCGCGACACGCGGCACCGGAACGGCCACGGTGGGGTGGAGCCTTCCTCCCCACCTTTGCTCTTCCTCTGCCAGAACCGACTTTGGTCGGGGAGGCACCGCCTTCTTGTTGCTGGGACCGCACCTCCGTGGAGGAGCTCGTCTCCGGAAGGCGGCCAGCTTACTATCCATCATGTTCCCTGATCCTCCCTGTAGTTCGTCCCTCTGAGGAGGATGGGGGAATTTCCTCGACGGGCGGGAGTGCGGATGGATGGTCCCCGCAACACCGCCGCCGCACTCCGCTTTTTTCCACGACCGTGGGTCGTGCGGAGGGTGGAGTGCGGGTGGAGGATAGGGAGGATACTGAGGGGAGGGCTGCCAGCTGTTCCAGCGCGCCTCTGCCCTCATCCTCCCCCCGTCGCTCCTCCCTCCACCAGTAGCTGCAGCAGGGCAGGTTTCGCCCGCTCAGCTCCTGCGTCGCCTCTCCCATATTTTGCGCAGCCTCTCGCAGGGCCTTAGCCGCGCTGCTTTCTGCCCCTTTAGAGAGCAGGCTGCCGCAACCTTCCTCGACTGCTCCTCAGGGACGAGGAGATCCCCTCTGATATCTCCCTCTCTCGGCTTACCTCGTCCCTGGAGACAGCAAGCCAACATCACAACCGGGCTCATCGCCTTGCTCCACTCTGTCGACGGCCTGCCCCGTCCGGCTTCCTCTCTGGAGCCTATGTGGCTCCTCGTGGAGGAGAAGGACGAGACTGACGCAGTCTCATCGTCCTCCTTCCACCTTCACGAAGCCAGGCCAGTGCGCTGAGTGCGAGGCGCGAGCACCGTCACTCCAGCTCCTCCCAGCACCGTCTTCTTCGTCCTCCCAAACCGTAATACAACCCGTCCCCATCCCCGTTTTAATTTGTGAATCCATATAATTCCCAGCCGCGTAGGTCAGTGAAATAATAGGTCCACCCGGGCAGAGCCGCCTTACTCCGGGTAAGCCTAATACTCCGGGGTTCGGCAGGTGCCCCGGAGGTGGTCGCCGGGATTGGGCCTTCTCCCCAACCATGCATCCCATCGCCGCGCACCATAGCTTAAGATTGAGGGCGATTTTATAGAGTCGCCATACTCTTGGCCCAGGCGGTTGCCAAGCCAAGGCCCCCGTTGTTTCTCCTGTTGTCACAGTCACAAAAAAAAAAAAAAAAAAACCATCTACAAAACCAAAAAGGAATTGCGAATGGGTCGTCGCGACGACCAACAGGAGGCTTACGGTGTGATTAGCTTCCAGGTACCTCGGGGTCGCTACGTCCCGTACAATTGCGACCGACGATTGCCGGACACAGCCCCTGGAGTGGGGGTTGGCAGGGCCTCCGGCCTGCGCCTCCCTCTCCGGGCTTTCTTCTGGCTTTTTAGTCCGGTGTTCCGGTGGTAGTTCCGGCAGTTTCTGCGTGGTTGCGAGTGCTCGGCGATGCCGCTGCCGCTTCTTGGATTTGGGCTGTCCTTCGCCGGCTGCCCGGCCGATGCAGGCGCAGCCGGTGCTGGCGCGGCCGATGCAGGCGCAGCCGGTGCTGGCGCGGCCGCGTGAGTTGCAGCCGCTGGAGCAGCGGCTGCAGTTGTCGCTGCTGGCGTCGGTGGGTTGTCCCTCCGGTGGTTGCAGGAGTTCAGCGTCCCGACCTTGTACCACCGGAGGACGTAGCGTCCTCCGGGAACGAGGCACTTCCACCGGCGTGTGGTGCGTGGGATGTGCGCCGGCACGGCGATTACGCGCTCTGCACCACTGGGGAAGAGCAGGGCTCCTGGACCTCCTTGCTGGTCGAGGGCACTGGCGGAGTCTCCTCGGCCTCCACCTTATGTGGGGGGCATTTCTGCCAGCCCTCCCAGCTGGAGTGATGCGCTCGGAATGCGACATTTCGAGTCCCGGCGAGGATATCTGCGCTTTCCGGGGTCGCGTGGGGCTCAAAGCGTACATTCGCCTTCCATGGCTGCATTCAGACCCGCCATCTTTTCCAAACAACGCGAACCCAGTCGTACAAATCTGTCGATTTAGGGGGGCGTTAGCGGGAGGCTAATTAGTCCTCGTGCCTAAGCTGCGATAACGAGCCCATTGGTGGATATTACCACCTAGCTTTCCGTTTTCGCATAGACGCTAATTATACAAGCGGCCGGGTGAGAATCAACCGCTCTCACCTTCCGGAAATCCTTGTACTTTCGAATCCTGAACGGTTTATGTTTTAGATCACCTGTTCGACTTCCCGGTGACCGTTGCCGAGTTGGGTGACTCAAAACGAAAACTCTGTAGCCACAGGCAGTTTAGGAGGCTGCAGGTGCTCCATAGGTGGGGAGGAGCGAGCTGGGGGAGTATAGAGGGCAGAGGCGCGCTGGAACAGCGCAACCCTCCTCCTTATCCTCCCTCCACCTCCACCTCCACCACATCACAACCCACGGCTCCAGGCTCAGCTGGGGCGAGCGGGTGTCCGATGCGGGCCCACCGAAGCGCAAATGCCAGATATGCGCATATGTGGGTTGGACGATCTTCGGTCACCGCGCAGGAGGTGTCCCGTGGCCCTAGCGAGGGCGGGTGATTGCCCCGAGGGAGACGAGTTGCGTTTCGAGAAATCCGCAGGTCTCCTTCCGGCCTGGGGTCGGTGTGGGTTCTGGTGTCTCCTCCGCCGCCCGAAAGGAGGCGTGAATCCGGGAGGTTATTGGTGGTGGGTTTCGGCATGCGAGGAGGAGATACTGCGCCACGCCCACTCCAGTGTCACCGCCGCCTCGAGTTGGGGGCACGTGAGGCAGTGGTGCACTCCCCTCGCCGCTGGGACCGCAGCGGTCAGTGCTACCGCTGCAGGGGGCGAATGACCATCGCGCGAGCCAGTGCTCCGGCTAACCCCACTGCCCGGGCTATGCGTGCGGTCATCGGGAGGCCAGCCGATCACAGAGGTGGGGATCAAAGTGCTCTCCCTCCCGGAAGGGGAAGAAGAAGGGCACCTCCCCGGTTCAGGCACCGCGGTCGCGTGGCAGCGTCCATACGCAGGTGGATGGTGCCACGTGGGGACGGACAGCCGGGAGGAGGCTGGGACGGCTGTTAAATAACGGCGCCCCGCCTCCTCCTCCATGCCAATCTTCAACCACTGCCGCGCGGCACACAGGACATGATGTCCCAAGTCCTCGCGGAGTGGGGCTGGCCTCTCGGCGGCTCGCCGCCGAGCCGCACCGCGTGCCGGATTCAAACACATTGGGTGGGCGACGCGGACGGTTTGGTGGCGACGGTATGAGCGGGAGGTGGCGACGGGTCCCCGCCGTTCTCCATTCTGGAACGCGGTCGGGGTTTCGTCGTGCCATCGACTGGGACAGTCGCCGTAGTGGTGTGCTACATCTCGCCCCGCAGCGGTCACGCCGCGTTCGAGCTGCACTTGGCCGAGGTCGCGGCATGCGGATGCTGCGCGCGGCTCCGGCCGGTGCTAGTCCTGGGGACTTTAACGCCAAGTCGGTGGCTTGGGATCCCCTAGACCACCGTTCGCGGCTGGATCCTGGGCGACTGGGCGGCGGGCTCGACCTCCGGTTACCTGAACCGGGGTCGGAGCACACGTGCGTGCGATATGGCGGGTCTATCGTGGATGTTACCGCGACCCCAACGCCGTGCGCATGGTGTTTGCTGGTTGGCAGGTGACCCCGCAGGTGCAGAGACACTTCCGATCACCGGCATATCCCGGATGGAGGTCTCGCCGCCGGGCTGCGTCCCGGCACCAGCCAGCCCGGATGGCACCCCACCGCGCCGCCATGGGCGATCTGGCGCCTGGACAAGGACGCCCTGATGGCAGCTGCCCTCGTTGCAACTTGGGCCGCAGGTGGCGGCCGAGTTGCTGCATGGAGGAGGAGGCTGCCCGGCTTCGGGGCAATTAGTCGCAACCATTTGCGACGCGTCGATGCCCCGGGTCGGGCGCGAGCTTCTCTCGCCGGGCGGTGTACTGGTGGTCGGCCACGATCGGGCGGAATTGCGGGTCGCGAGTGTCCGCGCTCTGACGCCAGTACGCCCGCGCGCGCCGTCGTCTACGACCGGACGATGGCGCGTGGCGCGAGCGAGGGCAGATGACCAGATGGTATGAGGCATACCGGATGGCGCGGGTTGCTCTGCAGGCTCGCCATCAAACGGCCAAGGCCCAGGCATGAAGTGATTCTTCCAGACCCTCGATGATCGATCCTTGGGGCGCCTGTACAGGGTGGTGCTGAAGAAGCTCCGCTTCCGTGGGCGCCCCCTGTCACCGAGGGTCTTGACCCTGGCTGCTGGAGGACGTGGTCAATACTCTTTCCCACCTGGGTGAGGGGACCACGTCTCTCCGGCGGAGGCGGCAGTCCCAAGCGGGAGGCGACAACGAACTGGGGGTCACTCAGGGGAGCTGGCCGCGGCCATCAGACGGCTCGGGGCGCGTAACACGGCCCCGGGTCCGGATGGTGTGCCCGGCCGGGTTTGGGTCTTGACCCAGGGCGTCCTTGGGGCTGGACTCCTCAGGCGGTTGTTCTTGACCGATGCCCGAGGGACGGGCGATTTCCCCAGTTGGAAGGTGGCGAGGATGGTCCTCCCTCCGGAAGGAGGGTCGGCCTGCGCGGGAGTCTCCTCCGGCATACCGGCCCATCTGCTCTCCTCGACGAGGTGGGCAAGCTCTTTTCGAGCGAGTGATTGCCGCCCGCCTTCGTCGAGCACCTGGCGCGGGTGCCCCGGCCTGGCCGACTGCCAGTAATGTGGTTTCCGGGAGGGTCGATCGACTCATCGACGCGATAGGCTCGCCAGACCTCCGAGTCGGCCGTCTCCTGGGAGTGGTGGCTTTGGCAATATCTCGGATATTGCCAACGCCATTAACACCCTGCCCTGGGAGGAGATAAGGAAGGGGCTCGAATACCATCGTCCCCTGTCTCGGCACGGCCATCGGGGATTACACTCTCGCGGCAGGTGGATCGTGGAGTATCCGGGCCGGGATGGAACATATGCGGAAGGAGGTGTACTGCGGGGGTTCCGCAGTGGTCGGTCCTCGGGCCACTCCTGTGGAACATCGCGTACGACGCGCGGTGTTGTGGGTCGACCTCCCGACGGCGTCAGCGCCGTGTTATGCGCAGATGACACACTTGGTGCTGGTCGTCGGGGCGCACTGTGTGGAGGGCCAAGCGTCTCGCGGAGGAGGGGCAACGCGTTGTCGGCCGGACCAGAGGGATGGAGATGACGGTGGCGCGTCCATAAGACCGGAGGTGATAGCTTTCTCATTCACCGCAGGGTCCACCACCCCTCTGCATCCAAGTGGCAGCTGAGGCTAATATTTGCGTGAAGCCCCAGATGAGCGTATCTGGGGCTGATCTCGATAGCGCCACTGGCGCTTCGAGGAGCATTTCCAAGCTGTTCTCCGGCCCCCGCTGAGAGTGATGGTCGGGGCTTTGTGCCGGATTCTGCCTAACCTGGGCGGCCCGACGGGCCGAAGTTCGCCGCCTCTATGTGGCAATGGTTCAGTCGGTGGCCCTATACGGCCCCGTCCGGGCGGACGACCTTGGCGGCCTCCCGGGCGCAGCGCGTGACTATGCTGCGTCGGGTGCAGAGGCGGATGGCTCTAAGGGTCGTCCTGCGGGTACCGGACCGTGTCACATGAGGCGGCGACGGTTCTGCGTGATGCCGCCCATGGACTCCTTCGCGCGCGGTCGCACGCGCGATGATGGGGGATCGTCACCGCGTCGACCGTGGCGCGGGGGTGGGGCGGTCCCGGGTGTGTGCAGGAACCTGCTTTGGGGCGAGTTGAAGCGCCAGGCCTGGCAGTCCGTGGTACGCGTGGCAAGAGCGGCTGGCTCTGCCTACTGCGGGGCACCGACAGTCGGCTGTTTGCCCGGCCACCCTATGTGAGTGGCTGGACAGGGGCCATGGAAGCCTCTTCCTACCGGATGGCACAGGTGTTTTCGGGGCATGGCAGCTTCGGGAGATACCTGTGCCGGATAGGAAGGAGCCGACGGCGCGTTGCTGTCATTGTGACGCTGAGCAGGACCGGCTTAAGTGAACATACCCGAGTGTATGCGCACTGCGTGGAGAGGAGCGCCGTGTCCTGGTCGGCATGTCATCGGGCGGGATGTCCTTCGCCAAGCGGGCATGGTACGCGCATGGTCGGCAAAGTGGAGGAGTATGTGATGGGAAGCCGTGGCCTCCTTTCTTCTGCGCGAAATCGTAATGTTGCAGAAGGACTGTGGGGAAGGGAGCGAGCGTCAGCGGCGCGCTGGAGGCTCGCGCTCGTTTGTTGGCGAGAGCGTCGCCTGGGCGTCAGGCGACGCGGCGGCCCTCGGCGTGGCAGTGCATGACTCCAGGCTGGGAGAGGTCCTGATAGCGCCCCCCCGCCTGGCGGCAGTACGGTCGGACCGGATGGGGTGGCAGTGCCCCCTGCCCGGGTCCGGCGCACGGAGCGGCACCTTGGCGGCATGGTGCGGCCATTAGCTGAATTCTGCTAACAGAAAACTTAAATTAGAAAAAGAAATCAACAGGACGACGGCTCTTTATGTCTTCAGTCCGCGTCTCCTCCTTCCCTTTCCTTTCTAAGGTCTTTCGTAACAAAACGGCGGCAAAATTATACAAAGACGTATAATTATTTTGCGGACAAGCTCACCGATTACGCGCTCGTCAGCTGATTGTCCTTCGCGCTCCAGCGACAGTCTGGTGTGCTTAGAGGGAGAGCTAACTGGCACCAGCGCAATAGCTAGTGGACTGTATTATTTGTTTTGGTCGGTGATAGTCGCTTTTTACGATATCACCGACTGGCACAACCTGGGTAGACGAGGCTTTTCCTCTCTGATCATCGCCGCCCGCTTCGGCAATGCCACGGACGGGAGTTCAACCAAAATGGAGGCTGTAAGGTTCCTGAAATGGCGAGATATCCCCTGCGTGAGCATCGCTCACCGTGCGGGTAACGTTCCGAACGCCACCCACGCAAGAGAGGACGTCTCGTCCAGGTACGGTGTCTCGTCGGCGGCTCTCAGGAACGGCCTGCGGCCTGGAACGGCACAGCAGCTGCCTCCCGACAGCGGAGTTCCCTCTTCCTTGAATAGGGGAAGGGGACCGCCCGGCAAAGCCTGCCGTGGTCCCTCGTCGGCGGTTCCCTTCACGAGGAACCGGCCTGCGGCTCGCCGAATTAGGACGACGTCCTCGGCAATTCCCAACCACCCTACGGTCACAGCCCAGCGTGGTCGACTCACATCTGGCAGTGGGTGTAGCGGTGGAAGGCCGGCGCTGAACCCTTTGCTCCAGTGGTCGCTTGCCTCAACCTTGTCACCTCACGACTGGTTCACTGGAGCGGGTTCTCTAAAGCCCGGTGGACGGTGAGCACCGCGAAGTGATACCAATATCTGAGTATCCAACTTCCGGCTTGCTCCTACGCCAGTATAGCTCACACGGGTCGATGAAACTAATAACTCCACCTGGTCGGTGCACCCTATGTGGTACAACTCCCAGACGGGCGATTCGAGGGGTTCCTCGATCCTTCTGAACGGCGAACCACCACCAGGCGATAACCAGTATGTCGGTATCTCCGTTGCGGGCTCAAACCGTATTCAATAGGAAGAGACTCAAAGTGATTAAACACTGAATCCCTAACGTCGCAGTCGCGGCAACGAACCGGGCAACGATTTCACCGATCAATCACAACTTGGCGTCTACGATCGTGTCACGCGCGGCGTGCACAGCGATCGCTTCCAACAACAGGCAGATTGTCCTTTTATTCGGAGAAAATCTCAAGGTCGCTATGACGAGATTTTCCTGAATAAATGAATGTCCGCAAACTTTGATTCGATTACGAGGAGAGAGATCGTCTCATTCTCCTCGGAGCTTCGTACGAATAATGGGAGAGATCGTCAAGCATTCGCTGCCTGATCGCCGACGGCTCACGAATGATCCGCTGTAACGATCTGCAAGCATCGACGGCCACGGCTGGGTTCCGTCGCGCAAGCGCAGAGTCGCGTATGCGACGCGCATCGCGCTGTTGGCCCGGGCGGCTACGCGCCGCATAAGCCACGACGATCGGCGCTGCCGCGTTTCGGCTGTCGATCCTTCGATTCAATAGATCGGATTTTTCTCTCTCTCGGCGCTTAATTAACACGATTTCTGGAATTTGTTCTCAGAATCGAAAAATTTCCAGTGAAGAAGGCCGCAAAAAAACACGAAATGGCCGTGGCTGCATACTAATGTGACGAAGAAAAAATTCTCCGTCAGCAGAACCTTCTAGAATTACGCGAATTCATAATAGATACGGGTTCGGGCATCTAGCAAAGAATTGCAATGCGCCGGACCAACTGTGCGAAAAATGTGGCTCCAAGGACCACTTAAAAGAAAAATGTAAGGCTAAGGAGGTGCCAAAGTGCATAAACTGCACACGGGCGAAGAGGAGTGATGGCCAATCACTCGGTGAAAGATAAGAATTGTCCCATATTTGTAATGGTATGTAACGTGGTAAAGACGAAGATCAACTGGACATGATTATCGCCCGGCAAAGCAATGCTTCAGGAGGTCTGGCTGCAGCAGCAGCAAACATAGTAAAGTAGACCTCCAAAAGGATAGTATGGACATAGTTCTGCTTACAAGAACCTTTACACTCTATGGTAAACAAGGTTAAACGGTATTCCACAAGTGTTACTACAATCCAACCGGACACTGAATCTTCCTTGGGTTTCGACGCCACACTGCGAACAAAAACATACAGGCGTTTCAAGTAAATGCAGAGAAAGACCGACACATCATGACAGTACATATCAAATACGGGCAAATTAACTTCTTTATAGTAAATGTACTGTCACCATCACTGGAGATAGATCCAATTTTAGAAAGACTGCAAAAAACACTGGATAATCTTGAAAATGATAAGGTATTGATAACAATGGATTCTAATGCTCACTCGACACT
The DNA here is from genome assembly GCA_030068185.1 of Colletes collaris. Classification (NCBI taxonomy): domain Eukaryota; kingdom Metazoa; phylum Arthropoda; class Insecta; order Hymenoptera; family Colletidae; genus Colletes; species Colletes collaris. Next base: position 6,579 of record JASGYR010000153.1, on the reverse strand, counting down.
CTGGTATTCCAAACATACAGACGGTAGGGGAAGGAAAATGGAGGATTTTATCCTCCAAAACAACCTGACCCTGCTGAACCAACCAAACCAGATCCCAACATTTTTTACACATAGAGGCGAATCGAAATTAATTGACTCTTGACACTAGCATCGAGAGCCCAGCAATTAGCATTTCGACTGAAAGTGACGCCTGACTGTAACGTCAGCGGTCACAGTTTAATAACAATGAAGCTTGGACATTACAAGTAGAGCTTCAATAATCTACTCTCCCTCCGCAGCGGATACAACATCCGAAGGGCGGACTGGGAGAGATTCAACGTGTAGCAACGGATCGCTTCACTGGACGCCTTTCTGCAAAGAATAGGGCGCAGTGACTGCAGACATTGCAGCCAAGAAATTCGCCACAGAGTGTTGAGAGATACAAAGGCGACATTGCAATACCGAAAATCAGAAATCGACCTGCGCGGGTCTCTGGTGGACCCAAGAGCTCGCAAACTTAAGGAGGTCAGCGACCAGAGCCAGAAGGCAGCTCGCGAGAGCTAGACGGCTAAATAACGTACGCGATGTGGAAACCCTAAAAGCTCACTACAGGAGAGCCAGAAATCTTTACACAAAAAAAATTAAGGAACAGAAGGCGCGCTGGCATGGCAGAATTTTGTCCATACTGAAGGCAACAGAGATCCTTGGAGCTTAGTATATAAAATCATCCGAGAAAAAGTAAATAGCGAGGAAACTTTTTCATCCCTTAGACTTCCAGATGGCAATACTATACAATGACATAGAAAGAAACGATTGAAAACCATCTTAGAAAGTGAAAGCGGAAGCAAGTGAGGGGAAAACTTCCCTGATGAGCGTGCACATTAGGTTATTAAATGAGGAAATCTCCTCAGTATAGCAACCAAAACTCGAAAACTGAAAATCACTGAAGGAAGTAAGGGATGCGGCCAAAAATGCAGAAACAAAAAGTGCCCTTGGACTTGATGAAATAAACCAGAAATCATCAAGAAGATAATCGACCTCAAAGAGCATATCGTCCCAGTTAAGATCTTCAATAAGTGCCTCAAGGCAACTCGGTCTTTCCCAAGACTTGGAAGTCGGCACTCGCTTTAGGATAATAATGCATAAGGGGGCAAGGACAGGGATCCGGCAAGTGTCAGCTCTTATCGGCCCATTGCAATTCTCTCATCCATTGGCAAAATATTCGGAGAGGATTATTGTAAATCGTATCAGATTTAAATTATAGAAGCAGGGACTGAACACCTTAATCATCACGGCTTTAAAAGCTGCAAATCAATCCGAGGATGCACTTACTCGATTTAGAAATGGAGTAAAGGGTCGAACAAAAAGTATGTTGTCACACTTTTGTAGACATAGAAGGTGCGTTTGATAATTCTGTGGTGGCCCGCTATCATAAAGAGAGATTAGGTCGACGCGAATTGTAGCACCACAATGGTCAGCCTTTGTGAAGAGCTACTTTAAAAGAAGGACGGCTGGCAAGATCAAGGTACGAAAGCGGTAACCACGCGGCAGTGAAAAGGGTGTGTCTGCAAGGGTCAATTATTAGCCCTAAAGCCTGGTGTGCTGGTGCATGCACGCCCTTTACAACCTACACCGACACCTTCGATGCTGAAGAGCTCGAGGTGATAGCATACGGACGACTTGGCTATCTCTGCAAAAGCGAATTCGCGCAATGGATTAGAAAAACTTAGCTAGCAGATGGCCACGGAAATACTGCACGATTGGTGCAAACTTCACAGGTTACAAATTTCAACTTCTAAGACCCAAGCAATGTTGTAGTAAAGGAAAGTTGGACAGGCAAGGCCCCCAACTATAAGAGTAAATGGCGAAGGGTGTGAGGTTTGTTGGATCAAACCAAATACCTAGGGTATAATCGTGGACAAGAAGATGTTCTTCTGGCACCACGTAAAGAACATAAGGGTCAAACTCTCAAGGTTTATACTAAAACTAAAGAGTAACACACCAGGAATGGGGGGATAAAATCCCACATCTTGGACGTGCTTATACAAAGCAGTCTTCCTACCATAGTCACTTACGGCTGTTGGCTGGTATGGTATGACAGAGTGACCTATAAACACGTAAAAGTAAAGTAGAAACCTCGATGCTGTGCAACGAGTAATGTTACTCTTAATGACCAAAGCATGCAGGGACCACATCAACTGAAGCGATGCAGGTCATCAGTAGAAGTTTACTCTTGTGATCTAGAGGTCTACGAGAGCTGGTATGAGAGTTAACATGTCTCAGGTCAGACGAAATATACGTGTTCAATGGAAACAATATTCCTTTCAGCCAGTTGGATAATCCAATGCTGCCATAAATCTAAGGAAGAGAGACAAAGAATTGACCAAACACTGTACGAAGAATGGCAGGATAGATGGACAACAAGAGCCTACGACGAGGCAGAGCAACATACTCTTCATAGGACACGTCCCTTCAAAGTGGCAAAACCAATGGTTTTCTCCTGGGCAGGGGAGTGCGTGTTCCTGATGACAGGGTGCAGCGGTCCTATCAACGGTGCAACTCTCTCTTTGATAGAGGAGCTGTTGACGACCCTACATGCTCCTGCATGTTATACATCGTCCTGCCGCCATCCGTCACGTGGTTGCAGTACTAGTGGCGGCTGCGTGAGCTCCCAACTCGCAAACCGCCAAAGCGACCCAGCTTCTACCTCCCTCGGAGGCCGGCAGCTCATGGCCGCACCAGGCCACCGAGGGCGCCCGTGCGCCGGACCCGGACAAGAGGCACTGCCACCCCATCCGGTCCGACCTCACGCTGCCTGGCGGGAGGGGGCTCCTATCAGGACCCCTCCCAGCCTGGGTCATGCGCCACGCCGAGGGCCGCCCGCGTCGCCTGATGCCCAGGCGACGCCTCTCGCCACCAAACGAGCGCGAGTTCATTGCGCCGCTGACGCCTTCGCGTTCCCTTCCCCGCGGTCTACTTTTGCAACATTACGATTTCGCATGAGGCCACGGCCCTCCACTTCTCCTCTCGCTGCCAAGCATGGCGCGTACCACGCCCGGCAGCGAGACATCTCGCCCGATGACGCCGGCCCGGGACACGGCGCTCCCCTTCCACGCAGTGCATACCTCGAGGGTATGTTCCGCAAAAACTTGCTCAGCGGTCACAATGGCAGCAACGCGCTGTCGGCTCCTTTCCCCTATCCGGCACAGGTATCTCCTGAAGCCGCTATGCCCCGAAAACACCTGTGCCATCCGGTAGGTGAGGCTTCCATGGCTTCTGTCCAGCCACTCACATAGGAGTGGCCGAACAGCCCCGACTGTCTGGTGCTCCCGCGGTAGGCAGAGCCAACCGTTCTTGCCACGCGTGCGCACCAGACATGAACTGCCGGGCCTGGCGCTTCAACCCGCCCCCAAGCAGGTTCCTGCACACCCGGAACTGCCCCTCACTTTCGTGCGACGGTCGACGCGGTGACGATACATCGTCGCGTGCGACCGCGCGAGGAGATCCATGGGCGGCATCCTCAAGAACCGTCGCCGCCTCATGCGACACGGTCCGGTACCCGCGGAAAACCCTTAGCGCCATCCGCCTCTGCACCCGACGCAGCATCGTCATGCTGCGCCGGGAGGCCGCCAGGTCGTCCGCCCAGATGGGGGCACCGTATAGGGCCACCGACTGAACCATTGCCACATAGAGGCAGCGAACTCGGCCCGCCGGGCCCCCCAGGTTGTGCAGAATCTGGACCAAAGCACCGACCATCCTTTCCAACCGGGGGCAAGGCAGCGGAAATGCTCCTCGAAGCGCCAGTGTTAATGAGGATCAGCCCCAGATACCTCATCTGGGGCTGATCCTCGATATTAGCCTCACCCACCCGGATCAGAGTGGGTGGCGGATCCTGCCGAGGTGAATGTAACGCTATCACCTCGGTCTTATGCGGGATCGCCACCGTCATCCCCATCCCTCTGATCCGGTCGACGACGCGTTGTGCCCCCTCTTCCGGGCGACGCTTGGCTCTCCCCAGTGCGCCCTCTGACGGCCAGCGCACTAGTGTGTCGTCTGCATACCACACGTGGTGCTGACACCGTCGTGGAGGTCGGCCCGCAACACTGCGTCGTACGCGATGTTCCACTGGTGAGTGGCCCGGAGGATCGACCCCCCTGCGGAACCCCGCAGTAAACCACACCCTCCACATATGTCCATCCCGGCCCGGATACTCGATCCACCTGCCGCGGTGATAATCCCTGATGACGGCCTCGAGACAGGGGGGACCCGATGGCATTCGGAGCCCCTCTCTTATCACCCCTCCCAGGGCAGGGTGTTAAAGGCGTTGGCAATATCCAAGGATATTGCCAAAGCCACCCCTCCCCGGGAGACAGCAGACTCCGAGAGGACCCTGACACGACCTATCGCGTCGATGGTCGATCGACCCTCCCGGAAACCGTACTGGTTTTCGGCCAGGCCGGGGGCACCCCGCGACAGGTGCTCGACGAGGCGGGCAGCAATCACCCGCTCGAAGAGCTTGCCCACCTCGTCAAGGAGACAGATGGGCCGGTATGACGAGGGAGACTCATGGGCCGACCCTCCTACCGGATGAGAACCATCCTCGCCACCTTCCAAGATCCGGAGGGATTTTGACACGTTGCGCGCGTCGACCGCCGGACTGATCAAATGCTTTTGGCCGTTTTTCGCCATTAACTCGAAAACGAGCACGTCAACGCGTATTTTCGTTTACACGAAACTTGTGCAGTTTTACGTTCTCTACGCGATGGAACGGTTGTTTTTTTTTCCTTGAATTTTGAGAATTTTTTTCTTTTTTTCTCGGAATCGAGCACGACGACCTGCGATTTTGACGGCGTCATCGTGATCCCTGAATTTTTTCCTACAGGATAGCGTGTTTATTTTTGGTTCTAGCTCAATTATTATGGAAGTTACAGGTTTTTTCACTTTAGGGTTGGGACAGGCCGTTCGGGCGGGCGCCTGGGTCGCGCAGTTCGCCCCATAAGCGGCCATGCGTGTAAGCCCGTGCGTCGCCGGCGTTCCGGGCGGGCGTCTCGGTATCTATAAGAGAAGTGACGGTAGCTGGTCGGGCCGGTCGGAGAAAGGTCGAGCGTGCGGCTGTTCTTTTTCTTCGACCTCGGTTGAGAAGCAGTAGTCGCTCCTCGGGATTTCATCCTGACTGTTCTGTATCGTACTCGTTCCAGACTTTCTCCACACTGCATTACCACGAGTCGGTGTCTTTGACCAAATGGCTCTTGAAGTGGCATAAGCGTCTCGTGCGACGTTGGTGACTTGTATACATTTAAAATATGCATACTCGTACTATCCGAGCATCAACTTTTCAGTCCGAGCGATTGAAAATTTTGTAGAAACCATAAACTGGCAGTACACTCGACGAAGCGTAGCCAAAAGGCAAAATTAAAGCGTGGAACTATTGCCCGTACTTTCGAAAGTGAGCAAAGACCGAAATACAGGTGTCTGACCTCGACATTGGAGCATGGCGCTGGACAAAGTGCTTTCTCGACCTGCACATACGCGTTATCTCGTTTTTGTCCAGCATGAATGCTTTTTCTTAGTCTTCGGGCCTTTCAATACGTGCTTCCACTATCGATGCACATCGTGAATAAGTGCCCGTGATGTTCAGCATGAGCGCAGCTCTACGTACTTTGTCGTTGTGTGATACCTTTATACAGTAATGTTCTGCTAAAGTAAAATACGAAACGAGAGAGTTTGGTGGTGACTCTGTCGAGAAAAAGCAACATAAATTCCAGAGAGTTGGTGGTGGCTCTTCTGAAAAAATGAAATAAAATATACGAGGGTTTGGGGCGCTCTCGAAAAAACGAAGTGAGGATATTTGGTGGGATCCTGTTATACATATATATATATATATATATATATATATATATATATATATATATATGAGATTATAACACGCAGAGAAGAGGTGGCTCTCGAGTCTTTTGAACGAAAGACGAAAATTTGATGTTGAAGGAAGAGGAGTTTTTTAAAGTGTGTATCGTCGTCCGTTCTCCTTCAGAGTCGGCGACGAAGAATTAAATTTAGAGAATATTATAAAAGAACTTTACTCAAGTTCCCTGGTTGATCCTGCCAGTATTCACATGTTTGTCTCAAAGATTAAGCCATGCATGTCTCAGCACACGCCGTATTAAGGTGAAAACCGCGAATGGCTCATTAAATCAGTTATGGTTCCTTTGATCAAAATTCACATTTACTTGGATAACTGTGGTAATTCTAGTGCCAATACATGCAAAACAGAGCCTGTCCCAGTGAAGTGAGGAACGCTTTTATTAGATCAAAACCAATCGGTGGTATGGACGGGCATTAGTGTCCGTTCGTTCATCGTTTGCCGGTGAGTCTGAATAACTTTATGCTGATCGCACGGTCTAGCACCGGCGACGCATCTTTCAAATGTCTGCCTTATCAACTGTCGATGCAGGTCTCTGCGCCTACCATGGCTGTAACGGCAACGGGAAATCAGGGTTCGATTCCGGAGAGGGAGCCTGAGCAGTAGCTACCACATCCAAGGAAGGCAGCAGGCGCGGAAATTACCCACTCCCGGCACGGGGAGTGTAGGTGACGAAAATA
>JASGYR010000190.1:0-43228 GCA_030068185.1 Colletes collaris | reverse complement strand
TACAGTTACGTTTAGAGTCAACATCACGTCCCGTTACGCATGTCCACGGTTCTGACAGTCAGCTGCATTTCGTTGCAGATCGGGCTACAGTACCGCTTTTGTATCAATTTTAAACCATATAGAATCCGGTGAACCGGTATAAATCTTATTACGGCCTCTATTACATCAACCGACTTATCCCCGCATCGTCAGTGCTTCAACACCGTGCAAAAAATCATTATTATGTAATTATAATCATTCTTACAACGCGACATAACTGACACAAAGACACGTGTATCTATTTGTTTGTTAAGAGAATATATCTAGTTTCATTATTACAATCAGAGTTACTTATCTTCTTCAACCCATCATTATATAAAGCGATTATTGTTAGTTAAATCGTTCCTGTGCCACAATAATATAACACTTACCGCTCAAGTTAGTATTATATTTAATAATTGAAGTTACGAGGTCAATTAACATACATCCTTAATCCAAATACAAATTCTTACAACCTAGTGGTTCCTCGATTACGCACCGAGTTCGTCCCACGCAATCTAATCACCATCCTTAGCGGCCTCGCTTACGCACCAGGTTCGTCCGCATCCTACAGCTCCCTGATTACAGCATCATGTTCCATTCTGTGATTTATCCAACCTCCCAGCAGCTCCTCGATTACGCATCGAGTTCGTTCTGCCCGTTTCTTCCAACCTCCTAGCAGTTCCCCAATTTCACGCATTGTCCCGTCTGCAAGTCGTTATTAACCATCCTAGTGACTCCCAGATTGACGCAATCGGGGTTTCGTTCACGACATTACACCTCCCTCCTGCGAGTATCAGCGAATTGATTAAACATCTAAAAAAGAGATATGCGCCGGGAAAAAGTTTGTCGGATTTCCAAGTAGACATTGAGAATTTAAGAATCAGCGAAGGTGAAAGTTCTGCGAGCAATATGTCGACATGGACTCAGTCATACCTGGTTTATTGCGCGCGCGGAGCCATCTTCCGAGAAAAATACCGGGATAACGCCGAAGATTTCTAATCAAGGAGACGGAAAAAAGATGTCTTGGAAGAATTTCATCGAAAAGCCGTTGCCGGATCAGGATTTCTTGGAAGGTGTCGGCACATTTCAGAGAACATACAAACTCTTGAAGATGCTTACGACGCCGTGCTGCACATAGACAGAAAACTAAGCGAATCGAAGACAGATGCCCCGGAACGGGAAATCGCCTGCAAGGTGGTCACGAAAGGATCGTGAGACCAGGAAGATTATCGCCACCGCGATAGCTCAAGGTGCTGTCGCACCCTTGGCCTCTACCAAGGGTCTGCGTGCCATGACCATGAGGGCGGCGTACGCCAGAACATGGGCCCGAACCTCAAGAGGATCGAGAAGAGCAGCCACGATGCGACCGCACGGTCCGATGCGACAAAAAGGAGCCCCTCGGATTTCCCTTCGAGGCGCACTTACGATTTCCCTAAGCGCATGAGGGAAATCTTTATTCCACATTAAAAAACTCCGAAAGATACCGCGAACCAGAATTATATTGCTGGCATTGCGGTGAACCACGGGGACACTGACGGTGGAAATCTTGTAGAAAGAATCCGGGCAGGTCATCCTAAATATCGACGCGACTCCGCGAGATCTCGTCGGCTGAAATCAAACGGATCTTTAAACTACAATCGCGCTCACCGTACCGGTGACACGATGAGCGGAAACGAAAACCGTCACGTCAAAAACAGTACACTTCGACAACGACTCCTCATCAAGGAAACACCTGCCCCACGTCTCGAAGTCAAAATCCCAGGAATTGGAAATGTTGGAGGACAAAAGAAGATAGAGATAGAAAAAATCCTAAATACACTAAATACCAACCATTTAAATAGCAGAGGAACGAGCATCCGCCATTGATTTAATAAAGAGAATTTCCAGACCGATTTTTTCCTAAGCTTGGGAGACAAATTAGGAAAAGCAGCCGATTTTAATCATTCAGAGTTCAATAACTATAGATGAAATACCAGTAAATACAAGACAATATCGATATCCGCCTGTACATCAGGACGAAATACAAAAACAGGTTAGCGCATTACAAGTCATAATTACTCCGTCAAAATCACCCTACAATTCACCTTTATGGATCGTACCGAAGAAAGCTCATTCACAGGGAAACAAACGTTGGCGAATGGTAATAGACTTTCGAGCATTAAATGAAAAGACAATCTCCGGCAAATATCCATTACCACAAATCACAGAAATTTTGGACCGATTAGGAGGAGCGAAATATTTTTCAGTTTTCGATCTCGCCAGCGGTTTTCACCAGATAGAAATGAACCCAAAGGACAAGCACAAACCAGCATTCACCACACCGCATGGACATTACGAATTTTCAAGAATGCCTTTGGATTAAAGAACGCTCCACCTACATTTCAACGCCTCATGGATCAAGTTCTCACCGGATTACAAGGAACAGACCTCTTCGTTTACCTGGACGACATTGTCATTTACGCTTCATCATTACAAGAACATAACATCAAAGTTAAAAAATTATTGAACTGCCTTCGGGAACAAGGCTTAACCCTTCAAACTAACAAATGCGAATTTCTACGTGTTCGAGAATTAACTCTCATTTTTAGCAACACGCACGTGCCTTGTTTCTTTTCAATGTTTCGCTCATGCCGTGGCCACCACGACGCTCATTGGCAGCACCTCTCGGGCACACTTTGTGCGCGAGCAGAATACCTGGGCCCACCTGCGCGCGCAACGATCTCTCTACCGGCGGGTCGAAACCTCGTGGTGGCCACGAGCGCGGCCATTAAGGCTGTCTTGTTCGTAATCTAAAACGCGACAAGTGTGCTCTGTTTTTCAGTCTTAGTTTCCTTTGTTCTTTGTGCCGCATATAATCTACTGTGTTCAATGTAATTAATTCACAACTAATTATCAAGGCTCACGCTCATAAATCCCTTGCAATTAATATAATTGCAAGGGTATTATGAGTTTTAAACTCGTAATAAACGGTTGATTCTCATTCTCACTCGCGCTCAGAAATGGCGATCAATAATATCGCCATTTCTCATAACCGCTCGTGTAAAACTCTTACTTAAACGTACCGCTCATTAATTATGTATTTCACAAACGGGACAATGTTGTTAATAAGGACCTTGTTTAATTAACTTTGCACCATAGTCATTTTTCGCGAACCCTCTCATAACCGGCATCTCAATGAAAATCTCTACAGTTCACTTCAATCTTAAACACTACGCAAAGAAGTTGCATATTTAGGACACATAATTTCCGAAAAGGGAGTAAGACTGGATCCAAGAAAATTTAAAGCTGTGCAAGACTTCCCCACACCGAAAACGCAGAAAAATATTCAACAATTTTTGGGCTTAGCAGGATACTACAGAAGATTTATACCAGATTTCACCGCAAAGTCAAAACCGTTAATTAATTTACTAGGAAAAGGCATTAAATTTAAATGGACAGAAGAACAAAATCAAAGTTTTAATCAGTTACGCAAAGAACTTTGTCAACAACCTATATTGCAGTACCCGGATTTCACCAAACCCTTCATCGTGACTACAGACGCATCTGAATACGCCATAGGAGCTGTACTTAGCCAGGGAAATAGGAAAGGATTTACCAATAGCATATGCATCAAGGAGCCTTAACAAACCTGAAAAGAATTATTCGGCAACAGAAAAGGAATGTCTAGCAATGGTTTACGCAGTCAAGTATTTCCGACCTTATATTTATGGAACAAAGTTCACCCTTATCACAGATCACCGTCCGTTAGTTTGGCTACATTCAGTTAAGGACCCGACCTCCAGGTTAATAAAATGGAAATTACGACTTTCGGAATAAGAGTATCAAGTTATCCACAAGTGTGGAAAACGAACATGAACGCAGACGCGTTATCGCGCAACCCTTCATCTGTCTGTCTACCGCTCATTCCACGGGAGTCTAGGGACGACCCTGACATCCGGGTTCAAGTACCATCGACTACCGATAAGCAGTCCATAGGTCACCGTATACAACAGTTACGTCGAGATAGGGAAACCGACCCAAATACCGGGAGGCTAGTAGTAGCTCAGACGAAGAACAATGCCCTTATGGAAAAATTCAACACTCACCAATAGTAGCTAGACACCGAACTCTACTTAGCTTATCGCACGAAGTAACATTGCCAGACGAATCTCAGGAAATCATAAACAACCTACTGCCAGCAGCAAATTCTACAAGGAACACACCACCGGATGAAGATAACAGTCCACCCGATGACCTAATGTCTTTTGAAGAACAGCTTGAAATTACCAATAATGAAAATACAATTATGGAAAATCCTCGAAAGGATTTATTCAGTACTCCACAGGTAATACCGCAGGTTACAGACGAAATTTTACAACCAGCCATAATTCATCCACCTGCAAGGGTTGTAACCGACACAAGGGCAGAACGGCTACCTGACGCCTTCGACCGCACGCCTGACCCTTACCTGCCATACGCATCCGACACAGATGTTTCAACTGACGATAACGAGTACCGATACAATGAGCCAAAACAAATACATAAAATAACCATTTCTTCTAACACCCTCACTGCCGAACACGGACATTACGCATACTTCATATCCGCAGATTGCAATTTAATATCTACCGTTGGAAAGGTTTTATTGGACACCGAAATAATTAATAAATCAGATATTTTGACGGCTCAACCAAAAAAGGGCACGTACTAATCTTCAGACAATGGATTGTATAAAACCTTCGGAATAATAATTTCCGATAATCTTTACGACAATATTACGGCAGAGGACTTATTCAATGGATTAAAAACTCTTAAACATACTCTAGAACAGAATCAAATAAATTCTTTTCGAATGTCTGCAACAGGAGATTTACACAAATTGCCAGCCGACAAATTTTACAAGATATTGGAAGAAGTTTTTACCGGAACAGATCAGCAAATTACTTTATGCAATTGTACCATCACCACACCATCCGAAACGGACAGACTAAACATAATCTGTGAAGCTCACGATAGTTTAATTGGAGGACATAAAGGGGTAACGAAAACATACAAACGCGTCCGATCAAAATTCCAATGGCCAAAAATGCGCAACGAAATTCAGGAGTACATTAGGGCATGCCAAAGTTGCCAAGAACAAAAATTAGTTCGAGCAAAGACTCGCCAACCCATGCTAATTACCGATACGCCGCTGGATGCATTCGACAAAATATCACTGGACACCGTGGGACCCCTTCCGATCACGCCGAATGGAAATAGACATATCCTTACCATACAAGACAACCTGACGAAATACTGCGTGGCAGTTGCAATACCTAATATTCGAGCCACAACCATTGCAGATGCCTTTGCCCGACATTTCATCGCAATCTACGGTACCCCTCGCGCAATATTGACGGACAAAGGAACTAGTTTCATTGGAAATTTAATGATGAATTCGGCAGAAATATTTAAAATCAAACAAATAACAACTTCCGGATACGGACCACAAACTAACGGATCGTTGGAAAGAAGTCACATCGTGCTCACCGAATATCTTAAGCACTACATGGATAACTACGAAGATTGGGATTTACTAATTCCTTTTGCAATGTTCTCATACAACACATCGGTACACGAAGCAACAAATTTCACACCATACGAGTTAATCTTTGGAAAAGTAGCTCGAGAACCCAGCTCGTTCCCGGATAATGAAAATTTAAAATCATACGGAGATTATTTACAAGATTTGATTTCACATATGACCAAATCACGTCAAACAATCTAAATAAATCAAAACTCCGTTCAAAAGATTACTACGACAGACGTTCAAAACCAGTAGGTTTCGAAATAGGCGACTATGTTTACGTAATCCTGGAACATCGTACAAATAAGTTCGACCCACACTACATTGGACCATACAAGATTCTAGACATAACAGATCGAAATAATGTAGTAATTCAAACTGGCAGTAAAATAATCACAAAACATCAAGACAAATTAAAACCTGCCTACTGCTCACCTTTAATTAAAAAACAAACATGATCTTCATCCGAGTACCCTTAATACCACTGATAACTGGCCGGACCCGGACTACAACCTCACCAAGGAATGGGACACCTTCAATGCACCATTACTGATAAGTACACATCACAACACGACACTACACACCCCGACACGTCTAGCTTCCAATTATTTTACTTTTCGCGACTGTTATTGTTTTCTTTCATAAATAAGTAACAGGGCGTTTTCCGTCTAATGTGAAAGCATCACGCATAACGCGATGTTTCATCTTGGGGGGGGGGGGAGATGTTACGTATGCCGAACGTTTCGTCCCTCAAATTTTTCTTGCCACTTGCGTTCATTTTTAAATCGCCCTGCTACGTATCTAACCTTTGGAATGGGGGTCACTTCCGTCGAGATACAGTAGCCCGGTAATTAAGACAATTCGGAGAATACCGAATCCGGTAATTAACACAATTCGGAGAATACCAAATGCGGTAATTTCTAACGTACTTTCCAATCCGCCCCCACAGCTTTTGGGTATATAAACCCCGCGACTTCATTACTCTGGGGATCAGAATCGTACAGTTACGTTTAGAGTCAACATCACGTCTCGTTACGCTGTCCACGGTTCTGACAGTCAGTTGCATTTCGTGAGATCGGGCTACAGTACCCTTTTGTATCAATTTTAAACCATATAGAATCCGTGAGCCGGTATAAATTCCATTACGGCCTCTATTGTCAACCGACTTACCCCCGCATCGCCAGTGCGTCAACACCGTGTGTTAGAGTACTAAGGGACTCTAACGGTGTGGTTCCGGACGAGGGAAAAGGCAGGGTAGAGAAATTGGTACAAGATTTCAATTATCGTTTTATTACAAAATATAAACCAAAAATATCAATTACAAAAAAACCTTAAACTAAAAAGAAAATAAATGAGACGACGGCTCTCCTTTCGGCCGCGTCTCCTCCTTCCTTTTGGTTATTGGTTTCTGTAACACAATTATACGAAAAGTATAAGTATCTGCGGACAGCGATCAAGTTAACGCGCACGTCAGCTGCTTACCTCACGCTCCAAACGATTGTCTGGTGGGCGCAGAGGAGAGCTAACTGCCGATTTGGCGCAGCAACGAGTGGACTGTAATAATTTGCTTTTTTGGTCGGTGGTATTCGTGAAACACGATCTCACCGACACGCGCAACCAGTAGACGAGGTTTTCCTCCGATCTACCGGGTTCACTTGCAATGCCACGGACGGGAAACCAAATGGAGGTTGTAAGGCTCCAGAGGCTATATCCCGCGAGCACGCTCACCGTGCGGGTGGCGTCTGGACGCCACCGACGCAAGAGGACTTTTGACTGTTCTGGGTACCTCGACGGCGGCTCCTCAGGAGCGACCTGCGACCTGCCCACGCAGCTGCCTCGATAACGGTTCCTATCAAAGGACCGCCCGGCAGCCTGCCGTGACTACCTCGACAGTGGCTCCTATGCAACGAGGAGCGACCTGCGGCCTGCCGGAATCAGACGAAGCCTCTCTGCTCCAACCACCCTACGCGCACAGCCCAGTGTGAATCACACAGCTGGTAGTGGGGTAGAGGCGGAAGGAAGGCTCTTCGAACCCTTTGCTCCACCGTACGCTTGTGCTCCAACGATCGTCACCTCGACGGGATCACTGGAGCGGGTTCTCCGCAGCCCGATGCACGGAGAGCACCACGAGGAGATACCAGTACCTGGATATCTACCTACCGGCAGCTCTTACACCGTATAGCTTCAACGGGTCGACGAAACCACAACTCCACCGGTCGGTGCACTCTATATGGTACACCAGACGGGTGATTCGAGTGGGTTCCTCGATCCCGTGAAAGGAGAACGCACTTTAAGGAGATACCTGTATGTCGGTATCAACTTCCAGAGGTTCAACCTTTTCAATAACGGAAAGGACTCAATGTTAACGACACCGAATCCCCAACGTCGTAGTCGTGACAACGAACTGCAACGTTCAATCACAATCCTGCGTCTACGATCGCGTCACACGTAGCGTGCACGGCGATCGCTTCGACAACAGGCCGATTGTCCATTTCTTCCGGAAAATCTAAATCGACACGATGAGATTTTCCAATAAATATTTAGCTGCTATCCGCGGATTCAGTACTCGAAGAAGAAGCTTGGCTCACACTCTTCGGAGCTCGAACGAAAACGGAGCGAGATCGTAAACAGGTCTGCTCTCGATCGTCGACGGCTCAGTACTCATCCGTAACGATCTGCAAGCATCGACGGCCACGGCTGGGCTCCGTCGCGCAAGCGCAAAACCGCATAGCGACGAAACACGCTGCTGGGCCCGGGCGACTACGCGCTGCTTAGCCACGATGCGGCGCTGCCGCGTTTCGGCACCATGTCGATCTCGATTCGATAAATCTATTTCTCTCTCTCTCTCTCGTCTTTAACAAATCTATTTCTGGAATTTGTTCTCATAATCGAGAATTCCAGTGAAGCTAGCTAGCAAAAACACGAAAATAGCCGCGGTATACTAATCTAACGAAGAAGAAATTCTCCGTCAGCAGAACCTTCTAGAATTACGCGAATTCATGATAAATACGGGAATTCCGGCCGAGTTTTTAAGTCTCGGACTCACGCGATATTTAAACACCGTGCAAAAAATCATTCTTAGGTAATTATAATCATTCTTACAACGCGACATAACTGACACAAGACACGTGTATCTATTTGTTTGTTAAGAATATATCTAGTTTCATTATTAAATCAGAGTTACTTATCTTCTTCAACCCATCATTATATAAAGCGATTATTGTTAGTTAAACGTTCCCACAATAATATAACCTTACCGCTCGGGTTATATTATATTTAATAATTGAAGTTACGAGGTCAATTAACATATCCTTAATCCAAATACAAATTCTTACAACCTAGTGGTTCCTCGATTACGCATCGAGTTCGTCCACGCAATCTAATACCATCCTAGCGGCTCCTGCTTACGCACCACAGGTTCGTCCGCATCCTACAGCTCACTGATTAGGCATCATGTTCGTCTGTGATTTATCCAACCTCCCAGCAGCTCCTCGATTACGCATCGAGTTCGTCTGCGTTTCTTCCAACCTCCTAGCAGCTCCCCAATTTCGCATTGGGTTCGTCTGCGTCGTTATTAACCATCCTAGTGACTCCCCGATTACGCATCGGGTTCGTTCACGACATTACACCCCTCCTACGGCTCCCTGGTTTCGCATCAGGTTCGTCCGTAAGTGACTCCATCCTGGAGGCTCCTGATTTCACATCAGGTTCGTCCTCGTTATCAACTATCCTAGCGGCTCCCCGATCTTGCACCGGGTTCGTCCTCGTGCACCTCACTAACACACTGATACCATATTACATACTCTCTCTTGCACTCGCAGGCCACGCGCGCTTCACGGCCCTGGCTCGTTACAAGCATAAATCTCAAAAAAATGGGCAGAGCTAAATTCACGGAGAAACTCCTCCAAGAAAAGCTCGACTACGCCGGGCGAACATGGCGGGATGTCCGCACCATGTATGCGAACGTGCGGAAGATGATTCCCGCCGCAAAAAGACAAGCCTATTCGCTTTTTAAGCCAGGCTACCTCCTCGGCGTGGAAAACGAATTCCAGGAATTCCAGGATTTCGTAACCGCCGAGCTGACACGAATCGCTGCTGAATCGAGAAAACCGGCACCGGAGGTCCAGCAATTCAGCATGCCCATTGAGCTCCCCAAGCCAAGATTGCCTAAATTCGGAGGATCCTCGGAATGGGAACATTTCGAGGATCTATTTACCACCGGGGTAATGAACAATGCGCAGTTATCAGACGTACAGAAATTGTACCATCTGAACGCATGCTTGGAAGGACCAGCTCTCGCGACGATTTCGTCGCTCGAGATTGTCGGGCGCAACTTCCCCGAAGCGTGGAGAATGCTCAAGGATAAATACGGGCTTCCACGCATGGTCACGGGAAGGTTGCTGGACCCACTATTTTCCCTGAAGCAGATTGAATTCAACGATCTAGCCAGCATGCAGCAGGTCACTGTGGAATGCACAGAGACTCT
This sequence comes from Colletes collaris, assembly GCA_030068185.1. Lineage (NCBI taxonomy): Eukaryota > Metazoa > Arthropoda > Insecta > Hymenoptera > Colletidae > Colletes > Colletes collaris. Next base: position 33,176 of record JASGYR010000190.1, on the reverse strand, counting down.
AGCTGTATTAAGAAAAAGGGGCACGTCCGAACAGCTAGTAGAATGGATGCTAGCGTACTGGACGATACAACATTTCACCCGAAATTGGAGCTGGAATGGCAGAGATCGCTCGGCCTCTCGACTAACTACCCGATGTTCGAGGATGTCCGAATCTTCATCGATCATCATGCACAAGCTCTGCTTTCGATGAAAGAGGACCGTCGAGAGGCAGCTCTCGCCCCGGAAATAAAATCCCGCATGCCGAAGCCCATCGACGCTCGACCAAAAAGCGTCGCTTCGAAGCCGCTGGCAAGCCATAACGTCGTTATGGGAACCGACTCGGCCCCAAACCCGAGACGCTCAAGTTCCGCAAACGACGGGCGAACCAACCAAATGCGGATGCCAGTATGCGGATTCTGCACTGGGGCACACAGTCTGCCTCAATGCACCAATTTTCTAGTGCTGACGTCAACAAGGCGTCACCACTACTTACAGAACCGCATGGCCTGTGCGCTATGCCTCGCATTTTCTCACACGACATCACAATGTCAGAGACCCCAGGTATGCCATCGGTGTAGAGGGAAGCATCATACCCTCCTGCACTATGATGGACTGCGGGAACAAAATAATCCGAGGCCGCAAGCGCAAAGTGCATACGGCCAACGTGACGAGAGCGATTACAACGCTCATCCACGAAGTACGGCCGTATTGAAGCCGAAAGGAAAACCTTCGACTTCGAAGGCCTACAAGAAATCGGCCTCGACATCACACTGTACCGCGCTCGGTACAGGCGCACCGAGGACCGTGCTGCTAGCCACGGCACGAGTACGCGTGATCGGAGAGAACGGTGCATCGCGAATTGCGCGAGCACTGTTAGACCAAGGATCGGAGACGTCATTCGTCTCCGCAGGTCTGGCAAACGACCTCAGATTGAAACGCGTGCGTACCCTGCAGCCACGGTATCGGGCTTGGGGGCGGCTAGACGCAGCAAATAAAATATAGCGTCGGTTTAAACCTCGGCTCGATAAACGAGTCGAAACCGATATGTGTCGCTCAAGCGTACGTCGTGCCGAAAATCACGACCTACCGCAACACGTCGGCGAACGCGCGTGTTTACAGTGCGTTCCGAGGTTTACCGTTAGCCGATCCAGAAGCCAGGGCCGATCCTACGATCGAAATTCTGATCGGAGCGGATTTATATGCTCAGGTGATTCGTTCGGGCTTCCGACGAGGGGCGAATGAAGGTCCGATCGCCCAAGAAACGGCGTTTGGCTGGGTTATATCCGGCCCTATACACGCTGAAGGCGACGGCCGGAATACGGTAAGAACGCTGCATTGCACCGTTCTCGAATCGCTGGATTACGCGATTCGACGATTCTGGGAACCGAAGAAATCCCCACGACCTCGGTGCGGTCCAGGCGGAAGAAGAGTGCGAAGCACTCTTCCGAAAGAGCCGTCGAACGGGACAAAACCGGACGGTTTATAGTCCGATTGCCCTTGAATCACCCGAGACCGGACGAAGCGTTAGGATACTCGTTCCACATAGCGCTGTCCGCTCTCGCGAGGATGAGGCGTAAACTGGACGCGGATACGACCCTCGACAGAGAATACTCTGAGTTCCTCGCGGAGTACGAGTCCTTAGGTCACATGACTCGGCTTGAGCCGATTGACCAGAATCGACTGTACATTCCGCATCGAGCGGTCGTACGCACGGAAAGTGCAACGACCAAACTGCGAGTTGTTTTCAATGCAACCAGCAGAACGGTCGGAGGGCGATCCCTAAACGACGTCCTGCATGTCGGACCAAAATTACAGAACGATATCACCTCGGTTTTAACGAAGGTGGCGTCAATATGAGTACGTTCTGGTGGCAGATATCGAGAAGATGTTTCGGCAAATCCTCGTCGCCCTACAGGACCGTCGTTTCCAATGCATCGTATGGCGCGCGTCAAACGACGAAACGCTGAAAGCTTTCGAATTGAATACCGTAACATACGGTACGGCGTGCGCCCCATATTTAGCGATGCGTACCCTCCTCGAATTAAAGGAGCAGGATGGAGAGGTATCCTCTCGCCGCCCGATCCTCGAGGGACATATACGTCGACGACGTATTTATGGGAGCGTCCAACAAAACCCTGCTAGAAGAAAATTCGCAAGCAAGTCTGCGATCTCCTGCAGGGCGGTGGGTTCAAGTTGAGGAAATGGGCTGGAAACTCCGCGAAATTATTGCGGAACATCCCCAAGGTGCTCACTCCACGCCGTAGACCTCACTCTGTTCGACGATTCCGAACTAAAAGTGCTTGGTCTACGATGGATCCCACCGGAGACTACTTCCATTTCGATCTGCAACGGTTTCAACCGTCTGCGTTACCGATGACAAAAAGAAATTTGTTGTCGGAGATCGCAAAGCTCTTTCGATCCCCTCGGCTGGTTATCACCAGTCGTAATCCGTGCAAAAATTTTGATGCAGTCCCAATGGCTGGAGAAAATCCAGTGGGACGACCAAATTTCCACGGGCACGCACAAAACGTGGAACACGTTTTGCAGGGATTTGAGCAGTCTCAAAGAACTAAAATTCCCGAGATGTATCCAATACGGAGCCGACGCAGTTACTGTGGAACTACACGGATTCTGCGATGCATCACTCGCTGCCTATTCGGCCGTCACTACTTACGTGTGACGACGAAAAATAATGACGTGTTTACGACATTAATCATGGCAAAGACACGAGTGGCTCCGATAAAAACACAGTCTATCCCCGTCCTGGAATTGAATGGGGCTGTGTTACTTTCCGAGCTCATAGTGCACGTGAAACGGTCATTCCCCATAGAAATGAGCCGCATAATCTGCTGGACAGATTCCACGATTGCACTCGCTTGGTTGAAAAGCATGCGTCGACATGGAAGGTTGTGATAGCCAACCGTGTGTCAAAAATTCAGACCATGCTTCCAAAAGCTGAATGGCGGCACGTTCCCACGCGCTTCAACCCAGCGGATCTGAATTCGCGAGGTGTAGACGCCGCAGAACTCATTCAGTCCGAATTATGGATTTCCGGGCCGAAATGGCTGCGACAATCAGAGGAAAATTGGCCGAAATCGCCAGCCTCGCTCGAGACCGAGGAGGGTAAACGCGTATCGCATACCCTCGTGGCTACTCCGGAAAAGGAATGGAACTTAGTTTTCCGATTTTCCCAATGGAGTAAGCTACCGCGTGTGACTGCCTATTGCCTCCGGTTCCGGAGGCTGGCGGTCGGAGAACGAAGGTCATTCGATGCAAAAGTTGTCGAAGCAGCGGAAATCCAGCGTGCAACGGAAAGAATTGCACGCTACTTACAGCGTACGCATTTCGCAGAAGAGTACCGGTGCTTGAAAAAGCGCAAGGTAATCCCTGGGACATCTCCACTAAAGAGCCTATACTCTTTTCTCGTCGATAAGGTAGTCTTGCGAGTGGGTGGATGGTTGGAGATTGCGACGCTTGCATGGGAAACCAAACACCTGATTATCCTGCCGAAACATCATGTGTCTAACATGATAATCAGGCAATGCCACGTGGATACGTTGCACGGGGTTTGCAATTGACCATGTACACGGTGAGACAGAAATTCTGGATCATCGGCTGCCGAAACGCAGCGCGCACGGTTATCCACCAATGCATACGATGCGTGAGATGGCAAGCAAATACCACCACGCAAATCATGCAGGATTTAATTCCGGAGCGCAGCCGCCCGGCAAAGGCTTTCTCAAATTGCGGAGTAGATTACGCTGGACCGTATCGTGTCCGCGACTCCGCCGGTCGTGGGGAAACGGCTCATAAAGCATACATAGCAGTGTTCATCTGCTTCGCTACGAGAGCCGTGCACATCGAACTCGTCCACGATTATACGACGAGTGCATTTCTGGCCGCATTAGACCGATTTATCGCCCGCCGAGGAGTTCCGTCCTGCATGTTCAGTGATAACGGAACGAACTTCGTCGGTGCAAATCGGGAATTGAAGGAACACTTCAATACGGTGTATCAAACACCAGAAATGCGAACGAAGTGCGGTCAAAAGGGCATTAAGTGGAGGTTTAATCCACCCAGTGCTCCCCACTTTGGTGGTATGCAAGAAGCCGGCGTGAAATCGGTGAAACATCACCTGAAACGCATCATCGGCGAATTTACACCCACAAGCGAGGAAATGCAGACCCTCCTCTGCAAGATCGAGGCGAGTTTGAATTCGCGACCGATCGCCGCTTTGAGTGACTGTCCCGAGGACTATGCCCCTCTCACGCCGGGCCACTTCTTAATAGGCGGACCGATGAATGCACTTCCGGTCGAGTCAGTGGAAAAGGAAAATCTCTCGCGGCTTACGCGATGGAGAGCGCTCCAGAAATTCCACGAGCAGCTCTGGAAACATTGGACGCGAGATTATTTCACGCACCTCCAGAAATGCTATAAGTGGCGCACCACCCAAGTGCAGTTAAAACCGAATGACTTGGTTTTAGTGCAAAACACTCTTCTCCCCCCCGAATCAATGGGAAATGGGACGAATCGAGGAAGTATTACCGGGCCGAGACAGGTGCGTGCGTGTAGTTAAAGTACGTACAGTTACGTCTACATACACACGCCCGATTACACGGTTGTGTAAACTGCCCGTCGATGAGTCAACATCGACAACGGCCGGCGAAGTCGCACACGGGATAAGCGAAGACCAAAATTCCGCTGAGTAAGTACAGTTAAACTTTTACAATAGAAAGTTTTGTACTTCTACCTTCTCTATGGGCTTTACGCGACGTGACCGCGACCTACGCCTCCTATTCTTGTTGCACGGACCGTGCAAGGGGGGCGGTATATTTATATATCGAATAAATTCGAAATTTAATTTAAATCCGAAACAATTCGTTACCCGGTTTGTTTTCGGTTACGCGACCGACCAGGAAGATTCTAGGTCGACGCGTCCGCTATTCAAAATATTAGAGGACAGAAAAACACTGTTCTCGAGGTTTTCTGTAAAGTCACGCGAACGATTAATTAACGTTCGATTTTGAAACAAGCGGTTTAAACGCCCGAGTTTAGAGAAGGTACGAAAACTCTATAATAGACAGAGACGGACGAGAGACACGGCGACAGCGCCGCGTGACGGAAGACTCCCCCCACTCACGCGCTCACTTTTGGCAGCTCGTGCTCGTCCGTCACTCGCTATCAAACCACTGCCACGAGCACTTCGGTATACGAATCATCGTGCACTAGAGGATCGAGGTACAAACTCCTTCCTCCAATTGACTGTCAGAAACGGCTTCGAACCCACCATACAGGGGTGAATAATACCCTGGGTGGATTTGCCGTCTTCCAGTCGAAGCGGGACACTTTTTTAAACCCCAGCTATCGGCGAAAGCTAGGACACGTCTTAAAAATCGCCAGGAGTACGGTCCCTGTGCGTAGGACGGAGCATCCGACAAGCAACGTGGTCTCAGGCCCAACCGTAAGTCGACCTAAGGGCGCCGTTGACAAGCCTGCACCACACAGTGCCGTATGCACTTACGAAGGCGGTGACGGGCCGGGGACCGGCTGAAAGGTTGGAGCCTTACAACCTCCCTCCGATCACCTTCTCCTGCGACAGTCATAAATCACAGTCATAAATTGCAGTCAGAAATTGCAGTCGTGAAATTAGACAACCAGAAATCTCGTACACGACAATAATAAGCAAGCGATTCCCGATTTAACGGGAACGCTCACACATACAGTCCACTAGCTTAGCTGCGCATCGCGGCGGCTGAGATCCCGCTCCTGGGTGCGACAAGCACAGACCAGACGAGCGCGGAAGAAAGTAAGACACACAGCGTGACTCACGTTCACAGGTATTTAACGCCTATTCGTGTCTCTTTCTGTTACAGGTTTACCAAACAGGATTAACTGCAGCGGCGTCTGGCCGGGCAGGCAATCATTATATAATTTTTGTTTCCAAACGTTTCCACATAAAAGGCTTGGTCGAGTCATTCGACTAAGCGAAAATTAAATTGAAAACTTGTATTCTTTTCTCGACGTTCCTTCCTCACGATCCGACCACCGTTAGGCGAGGTTTTTCAAACCTCCTCCCCTAACACACCGCAAAAAAATTGTACTCATTTCAATGAGGCTTGAATGCTTCAGCGTAATAAATAATATATTATATACATAATATAGCATATATTTAAGTATGTAGAAATTTTTATATTTATACAGATTTCATATTTATATTTATGTATAAATTGTGCTTTTATGTATGTATACACATACAGAGTTGTTATCACCTCTTTATTTATTTCTAAATTTATATTGAAATGTTTTTATTATTGTATTGTTAAAAGGATTTAAATATTAAATATTAAATAACACTTCCATTGGTAATTACATAACCTATACTTTCCTAACATATTGTTGTCTTGTATTAGATATAACTTTTATAATAGTAATATATGTTGCACTACGCCAAGGGGGCTCTGTCCACTACGTGTTTCTCATTATCTCTTTCTATCTCTTTGCCTTCCTCGTCAGTCAGTCCACATGTGTGTGTAACTGCCGCGACGAATAGCGAGCGAGAGAACAATGTATACGTGGGAATACGTGTATCCCTTCTACTTCTCCCGCATTCTTTCCGCGGGACTTCAAGTCAGGCGCCAACAGTACTTAAAAGCTAACATCGATGAGCGAATGGGAGTGAGATCCCACGTCGAATTCGTGAATGCCAAAGTCTTGCGAACGTTCCATACGCTAGCTAGACTTTTTCTTTTTTTTTTTGTCGTGGGAAAATATTCGAAAGACTCCTTCCCACCTCTTTGGGGAGAGGCGGGAGGGGTGTGTGGGACTCCCCGCGCCCATTACTTTTATAACGGGCGCGGGTCCTACCCACTAAAAACCCCACGGTGACCCTTCCTCACGAAGTATGCTTCGAGCGATTCCCGGTATCCTCCCCGTGCCCGCGCTTTGCGCCCACCCGCGGGGGGACAAACGGTCCCCCCGGTAACCACCTTGTCTCATAGCGGCAGGACGAGGCCACTTCGTCCTGCCGCCATCCGTCCCGACGCTAGCTAGACTTGCTCGATCAAACTGGGATTGGGACACCGAGCCATGCGTACTATGTACAATGGTTTCTTCGTCCCGATCGCAACATACGCCGCCGCCGGATGGGTAGACATGCTCACCTCTGTGACAAGAATAAAACTTGCCAGAGCGCAGAGGAATGTTCTGCTCTCCGTCACCAAGGCCTATCGCACGGTATCTACCGACGCGATCGCAGTGATCGCCGGGACGATGCCGATAGACTTGGTGTTAGTGGAACGAGCGTGTGCATACCGGATAAGAAGACAAATGAATATAGAAGTCGGAGATTGTGGAATAACTCATGCCGATTTGGCAGCTGGAGAAGTAACTGCTGCTCAGGCGAAAGCCTTGGTGCGAGCGGAACTTCTCAATATGTGGCAATCGAGATGGTCGTCATCGGAGAAAGGTAGGGTCACCTTCCGCTACTTCCCCGATGTATCTGACCGCCTCGATGCAAGCTGGTGATTTTAAATCACTACGTGGTACAATTCCTAAGCGGGCACGGAGATTTCCGAGCCAAGCTCAAGGAATTCGCTTTAGTACCGCACGAGAACTGCGACTGTGGTCAAGTGGAAACTCCACACCACGTCCTGTTCGACTGCCGGAGGCACCGAGCTCCTGAAACAAGCGGCTGAAGAAACTTGTTATCCTTGTCCTGTGACCGACACCGATCTTGTTTCACAACACCTGTACAGGGATTTCAGGACATATACGCGCTCGGTGCTACTAACGAAAGCAGGGCGAAACCAAAATCGCCATTGAACGCACTACACCACGTAACGGGAGAGAGAAGTCTGCGGATTCTCTCCGAACCAAGCTTGAAAATGTACTCGAACGAAAACTAGGTCACGTGCTTCGGCAGTGATCTCCTCGGGCCGGGAATCAAGCCCCGCTGGCTTCGGCGAGCGTTCCTGGATTGGGTTGGACTCGAGGTGGCAGTTGGTTTCTGACGTCGTTATCCTCCAAAAGCATAACGACGCGAGAAAATAGTAGATGCCCGGAACATCAGGCAAAATGTAGTTGCTGGTATAGGCCACTGGTCTCAGGTACAGCAAAGTCCCCAAGTGGAAATATGCGCTTGGACACCAGAACAACTACAACACATGTCCCTATCTAGTTTCTAGCGAAACCACTGCCAAGGGAACGGGCTTGGAAATATTAGCGGAGAAAGAAGACCCTGTTGAGCTTGACTCTAGTCTGGCACTGTAAGGAGACATGAGAGGTGTAGCATAAGTGGGAGATGGCAACATCGCCGTTGAAATACCACTACTTTCATCGTTTCTTTACTTACTCGGTTAGGCGGAGCGCGTGAACCGAGGTCTTTGACCCGGCTGTCACGGTGTTCTAGAGCCAAGCGTGTTAGAGTGGCGTGAGGCCTCCGGGCCGATCGCCGTTAACTCTCCCGCGTGATCCGATTCGAGGACACTGCCAGGCGGGAGTTTGACTCAGCGGTACATCTGTCAAAGAATAACGCAGGTGTCCTAAGGCCAGCTCAGCGAGGGCAGAAACCTCGCGTAGAGCAAAAGGGCAAAAGCTGGCTTGATCTGGATGTTCAGTACGCGTACAGACTGCGAAAGCACGGCCTATCGATCCTTTTGGCTTCGAAGAGTTTCAGCAAGCGGTGTCAGAAAAGTTACCACAGGGATAACTGGCTTGTGGCGGCTGCGTTCATAGCGACGTCGCTTTTTTATCCTTCGATGTCGGCTCTTCCTATCATTGCGAAGCAGAATTCGCCAAGCGTCGGATTGTTCACCCGCCAACAGGGAACGTGAGCTGGGTTTAGACCGTCGTGAGACAGGTTAGTTTTACCCTACTGATGACTAGTCGTTGCGATAGTAATCCTGCTCAGTACGAGGAACCGCAGGTTCGGACATTTGGTCTCACGCACTCGGTCGAGCAGCCGGTAGTGCGAAGCTACCATCCGTGGGATTATGCCTGAACGCCTCTAAGGCCGTATCCTTTCTAGTCAAATGCGGCAACGATATTTATAGGAGTCTCGTGTGGGTCGAAAGGCTCAAAACAATGTGACAACCAAATTACTAGGTGACTTCGGTCATCGGACGGGCCCCGTTTTGCCGTACGTGCGCGTCTCAGTACCCGTCGTCGGGATCTCGCCGAACGACGGACAAGGCGCTCTAACGGTCGATCATGGGTACTCCAAGTTCGACGTCGAGACTCGGAATCGTCTGTAGACGACTTAGGTACCTGGCGGGGTGTTGTACTCGGTAGAGCAGTTACCACGCTGCAATCTGTTGAGACTCAGCCCTATGCTTGGGGATTCGTTTTGTCAGTTAGACGAGTGACCCAAAAAACAAAACTTAGAGAAAGAAAGAAAGAGAGAGAAGGAAAGAAAAGATAATAGGAGTTAGTTAGGAAATATAGACAGATAGATAGATAGATAGATGGATAGATAGAAATTAGGAAAGAGAGAGATAGGAAGTTAGAGGTAGGAAAGAGAAAGGTAGAGAGAGAGAGAAGTAGGAAAGAAAGAAGTAGGAAAGAAAGAAGAAAGACGAAAGAAGAAAGAAGAAAGAAAGAAAGAAAGAAGGAAGAAAGAAAGAAAGAAGAATATAGAAAAGAGAGAAGGTGTTTAACACTGTTAGTGCCAGCAGGCCGATCTATCGGCCCGCGGTCCTATATGCGAAAACTGCCAAGGGCTGATGCGTTGTGGCGGACCGACTGCCCAGCGCGCTCTACATGCTGAGGGACTTTTCTGTGCCTCGTTTGAAGGCCCTCGCTTGTTTACGTTCAGATCATTATTTCTCTGAGTGTCAAGTGGCATTCGTTTACACTTGGTCCTTATCTCCGATGCCAATAGTATAGACCACACCACACCATGCTTCAGTTCATTTGGTTTTTCTTCAGTCTTTCTCTGGCGTCTGTTAGTGAAAGTCGAAGCGTTTTCCTGATTTCTTCTATTCCAATATTTGGTTTTAGTCAGTTCATATATTATTTTGAAATAATACCTCGGTCAATAATGGCAGAGCAAGTTCAGAAAGATAGTGCAGAAAGTTTGGTGCCATCACATTTTGACAACGGCAATGCATCATCGAATAGTGATGACTCGCTCATCCACCCTGTTGGACTTACTTCATCAAGAAGACGAAAGAATATTGTTATCCGAAAGTGAATTTAGCCAAAATTCGGGTACAACAATAGCAGGTTGGGAAGAAGTGTTCCAGGATACTGATAATCCACCAGAAGCCCAGTACAAATTTAATGAAATACCTGGTCCAAACCACACACTTCCTCGTGCTGCAGCGCCCATTGCCTATTTTTATTTATTTTTACCAATATTCTACTGGAGACAATAGTAAATGAAACGAACGCCTATGCAGATAATGTTTTGTCACGGAGAAATCTGCACCCAAATTCCCGTGCACGAAAGTGGCAGGATATTACGATATCTGAACTCAAAGGATTCATCGCCTGCGTAATAAATATGGGTCTACAAAAACGACCAACCATTTCGACGTATTGGTCTACTAATAACTCGCAGTATAATCCGTGGTTCCACCAAATGTTTTCTAGAAACCGCTTCCAGTTGATTCTGAAGTTTTTCACTTGGCCGATACAAAGGATCTTCCTCGACCCGGACAACCTGGATATGATCCATGTGGTAAAATCCAGCCCTCATTGACCATGCCAACACAGTATTCAGACAAATCTACACTCACGAGCAGATGAGCATTGACGAAAGCTTAGTGGGAACCAAAAACCACACACAACTGTTGCAGTACCTTTCCTAATAAACACCATCACCGGTGGGGAATAAAACTGTGGATGTTATGCGACTCTGTTTCAAACTATTGTTTGGCTTTACATATACCGAGGAGCAGGAAGTGCTGCAGACAGATTCGAAATCCAAGAGAATGGCTTGGCGCATACAGTAGTCATGAAATTATTAACAATGGGAAATTATTTCTCAAAAGGTTACCACATTTTTGTCGACAACTTCTTCACATCAATACCTCTGGCGAAGGCTTTGTACGATTTGGGCACATACATTACTGGAACGATTCGCAGAAACCGAAAATTTATACCGAAACCGCTTACTGAAAAATTTGCTGTAGGCGTAACGAAATATTTTCGACAGGGCCCTATTCTCACTATTGGTTACAGGGAAAAGAAATCCCAACGTTTTCCAGTTATTCTATTATCTTCTAAATCCAAAGCGAAAAGTACCACACATTTCCGCACACGCAGAGGCCAAACCAAGGAAACAGTCAAACCATTCGCTATAGAAAGTTATAATAATTACATGGGCGGAATCGACACATCCGATATGATGTTATATACTTATCTGGATGAAAGGCGGACAGTAAAATACTGGAAAAAAGTATGCTTCAATGTGTTTTCGAGAATGATGATCAACAGTTACATCATTTACAAAGAAAGTCTCCCTTCTGAGGAAAAGCCTATTACTCGTTTCCGTTTTATGATCAGTATTGTAGAAACTCTTGCAAAAGAATGGGAAAGTGCGAAGAAAAAACAGCGGTGCGGAATCCAACAAACTGGAAAAATTACCAGGAAAAAAGGAGAAAGACTGTTGCGTATGCAGTACGAGGAGTAAAGATGACGGCGGAAAGCGAAGAAGAACTCGAACGATATGTTCAATTTGCAAGAAGGGTCTGCATTGTTGCATGCTTTCCACAACATAAACATAATTCCTAAGATATTATGTTGCTTGGTAAGTTCAAAGTTTATATAATCTATATACACACAAGTACATAACAATTTTATAATAAAACATATTTTATAACTAAAAATTTGTTGCACAACATTATATTCCATATTCCTTAAGTTTCAGAAGAATAAATAGTAAAATTTTCCTCCAGGAAATCGAAATTTAGTCCCTTATAAAGCTATTCATATAAGCGCGCATATCAAATCGGCCCGTGGCATTCTTCGCATGTACTCCGTAAAATGCCTGGCACTAAAAGGTTAAATAACGCGTTAATTCGTTAATAAGAAACGGCGGTTAAATTGTCGCGTGATCTATAGAAAAAGGGGACATTTCTTATACGGTGTTGTCCTCAGTGTTCGCGACATTCCAGAGCCTTCTCTGCGTCGTAACCTGCTTCGGGAGCAATACCGTGTAGAAAAATCCAAATTTACCTTCAATAATAGTCACGCGATCGGCCCAGTAACGGTTCCATGAGGAACCGTTGTTACTACGCCGAAATAACAGAGAGGATTCAAAATTAATACGAGACAGACAATTTCCTCTCACGATCGCGGATAAGAGGGTCTGTCTGGACACTCTCTTGCTATCTGGTTCTCGACGAGTTCGCATCGGACTATCCGACCTCGTCCAACACCGCGATCACGATATACGCGCGATTAAATCCTTTTAATTGTATCGGTGCACCACAGAACCGAAACGGAACGAAATTAAGACTGTGGTAAATTCGAAAGAATTAACCTAGTCGGATTTCGTACCTCACGGTTTCGTGAGTTTAGTGATCGTTGTGTGAACAGAACTGTTCTGGAATCGAGCGAAGCATTGAAACAATTTACAGTTAACAACCGGTGGCTGATCATAATCGTTTGTGCATTTCAATAGTGTTCGATTATCGCCACCGTTGCGTCAATTGTTTCAAAGCATAAACGATTTCCACATTAACAACCGGTGGCTGATAACAATCATCGTAACACTTAAATAGTGTTTGATTGTCGCCACCGTTGTGTGGAAAGAGCACGTACCGCTGTAATCAGTGGGATCGTCGTTTCCGTATTGAGTGGGATCGTCGTTTCTGAGGATCGAAATTCAGTTTGAGTACCACCCCCATAGGGCCTTATTTGGCGTATTCCTGGGTGCTCTCGGCTGAATTCGATTGGCTCGAACGTCGGTTACTGATCACCAGTGTACGGACACTCGGTGTAGAGCGACATTCAAAGGGCACCGTGGTGTAAGCACCTTACCCTTCAGACGCTTCTAGCGCAGTTAAGGGCTTGCATCACACCGGTCCTGTACGGACCAGGAAACGACGGTGAATCACGGAGTGGACAATTTTTGGAGCCTTACAACCTCCAACTGTTGTCACCTCCAGCAAAAATTCAAGCCAGCAGCAGTGGGAAGATCGAGATTCAAATCTTGTCTTCCCCATCTGCTATTCAAAGTTTCCAGAACTGCAGTCGAACGTTTCTCGATCACACGAGAAACGTTTAAAAACTCTGATCCACTAACACAGTTGCTTATCGCTGTGAAGTAATCCCGCTCCTGTTTATCATAAACAGAGAAAGGAGCGCGTGGATTGACGCGAGTCAGACAACGCGACGAGCGGTGTCACATATTTTCAGCCAAATTTCGGTCTCTGTTGTTGCAGACGACCAAGGCGAGAGCCGGAGTGGCCAGAGACCACGGCCAGGTTTGGTTCGAGCCCGCCAACGGGCTCGGTTTTCCTGGCGATTTTTAAAAATTTAAATTTCTTTATTTTTGTTTTTTTCTTTTAATTTTCAAATTTTAAATAAACGGCCTAGTCGCTTGACTAGGCGAAAGAAAGGACAATGTTAAGTCATAGAGGGGTTTAGTGAGCCAGGGGCGTACAGCATATGCTATACACCGTTGGAAAGGTCTCGCCAAGGCAAATCGACTGATATCATTTTTAACTTCGATATCAGATAGATAATGTCGAAAAATGGCCTCAAAGTTCGAGATTTTGCAGTTTTGAACAAAGAAACCGGTAGTAGAGAGCCCATCCGGCCCGAGGACCTCGGTAGGCACCTGAGGAAAAACCGAGGGTGTAAGCGATACACTAGCCGATTGGGACGGCAAAGTCGCCCCACCACCTTCATTTCAGTGCCGTGTTGGGCCTGCGTTTGCCGCATGGGCCTCGTTCCAAATGCCCAGGGCGAAATCGCCAATGGATCAGTTGTTTTTCATGAACATAATATATTCATGGTAGACAATTCGCAGGTATAAGTTGGGAATGTGCAGGTTAGTATTCAGACTAATGCGTCACTTACAATAGTGAATGGAGTGACATTTTATTGATTGAACGAAACATAATGATGTGAATACTGACTCCTAACCTGCACCTTCCCAACTCATACCTGCGAATCGTCTATCATGAATATATTATGTTCATGAAAAACAACTGATCCATTGGCGATTTCGCCCTGGGCATTTCGAACGGGGCCCATGCGACAAACGCAGGCCCAACACGGCACTGAAATGAAGGTGGTGGGGCACATTTGCCGTCTAATCTGCTAGAGTATCGCTTACACCCTCGGTTTTTCCTCAGGTGCCTACCGAGGTCCTCCGATGGGCTTCTACTACCGGTTTCTTTTGTTCAAAACTGCAAAATCTCGAACTTTGAGGCCATTTTTCGACATTATCATCTGATATCGAAGTTAAAAATGATATCAGTCGATTTGCGGCGTTCTTTCCAACGGTGTATAGCATATGCTGCACGCTCTGGTCAGTAAACCCTCTATGACTTAACATTGTCGCTATAAATGTACCGATTCACTTTCCCATATTCCCACTCCCTCGTAATTCGGACACCTCGTTAAAGGGTGAGAGCGACAATAACTCGCACCTATTTAAACAGAAGGGAAATTGCAACAGCAATACGCCGCTGGACTTGGAAAAAACATTTGAAACGGAAGCAACACGCCGCTGGACTCGGTTTACTAGATCAAAAGTACTACCCTCTGGGTAAGGGGCGCACCGGACCGATCGCTCGCAAAATCCGTCACGACGATGACGAGTGCCGGACCGATCGCTCGCAAATTCCGCCGTGACGAGTGCCGGACCGATCGGTTGCAAATCCCGTCATACCATGTGCCGGACCGATCGCTCGCAAAAACCGTCATACCATTCAGTCCTACCAGAATCCTGACCAAACGGAATCCAGACCTAACACCTTTTTTTTTTTTTTTTTTTTTAGGCGGAGGAGAAATCTTACATAAGACACCCGGGGTAGTGTCGGATTCTTACCGACTAAAACCCCTCCGCCGCACTGACCCACATTACTTCGCTCCCGGGGCAGTGGCCGTCCGATGTTACGCGGCGGCAGCGACCCCGGAGGGGCCGCCCCACTGGGTGACCTCTACGGGGTTTCCTCCTAATGCGGCTAATCCGCCAATAGTACCCCTTCCGTCCCGAGGGATATCGTCATCTGAAGGGGAGGCAGCATCCCCCCCCCCATACCACCACCATCCCAAAAGTTGCGGGTGCATGCGTTCCCGCAACTGTAATATCCCCGAAGGGCCCGCTGAAATAGGGGTAGCACCCCTCGGCTCGCAAGCCGCATCTCGGCCAAAGGCCACGTCATCAATAAATAGGACAAACACACACAAATTGCTAGGGGTACATTGTTCCGTACCCCGCGTCATCGTTTCCGTTGTCCGTACCTCCTCGGTACGGAATCCGCTCGTTGGTCCCGAGGGACCCCCCTCTTGGTACCTATGGGTACATAATTAACCCCTCCTACTTTGCCACCTAAGGTGGCAGGGCTATCATTCGCCAGCAAACTTAAATGTATGAAAACCCACATAAAATAGAGATAAAATATATAAAATATATAAAAGATAAAGTGGGATAAAAACCAAAATAATATATTTGTTATTTATATGAAATAAAATTTATCTTGTTAATAAATTAATTATATTATGCGAGTAGTAAATATATTATTAGTATAATAAAAGTAAATGTAAAGTAAAAATAAAAGTGTAAATATTTTAGAGTAAGATACTATGGCCTAATAATAATGGCCTGGTTTGGCTACTGTATATGTGAATGTAGATATAATTATAGTTATAATACCACCTGTGTGTGTATATATAGGTTATCGAAATACTTGTAATTAATGCTGAACGTGAAAAAATAAAATGTAAATGCAGATGCTAGTACACCCTGTGCGTATGTATGCGTATTGTGTGTATATTTGTATGTATGTGTATGTAAAACTTCTCGGTGCAGCACATCTATTAATATATGTCGCATAAATGGAGTATAGTATATTCTAAGCAATTCAAATAAACTGAAATATCGAAATAATATAATAAAATACTATAATTTATGTATATAATAATAAATAAAATAAAATACTGTATTGACATAAACTATAATAATAATAGTAATATAACATTAAATAAAATACTAGTAAAAGACAGACCGATATATGAGACTATGTGCTATAAGAAAGTCCGAAAGGAGCTATGCGTAATAGCACATAAAATTTGTATGAATCTAAATATTTCCAAGAGATATTATTCTGATTACAATGTACTACCACGTGTAAATATATATATATATATAATGTTGGTGATAGTAGCTCTGGATGTAATAACCGGGAAAAGTGAAGTACTTAAATATCTATGTACATAGGTGGCAAATTGTATATAGTATAATATATATATATATAGTATAATATATGTAATATAAATAAAGAGAGAAAACGTATTTATTAGTAAAATAAATGAAAATGGCCGATGGGATAACATGTAATGTAAGTGAAATGGGAATTTAAATGGAGTAAAGATTTGTGAAAAGGAGAACCTATAATCTCTAAAAAGAAATAATCAAACTGAAAACCAGAACGGCGTGGAGATCCGTTAAACGGTAGAAAACGATAATAAAAATCAGTGCCTGAAGTACCATCCAGGTATGTGTATTGTAATATAATTATGTTAAATGTTAGATGTTATAATAAAATTATAGAGTAAAATTTGCAGGAGCCACCCATGAATAGATAAGTAGTAGAGTATGTTTAGGATATAATATAATGATAGGTAAGAAAGAAAGTATATAAAAGAATGCACATAGTTGCTGAATGTTAATAAATGAAAACTTGAAAACTTAATAACTGAGAGGTGTAAGTTTTATCACCTAATAGTCAAAATAAAACAGTAGAAAATGAGAAAATGAAATAGACAAAAAATTAAAAATTAAAATAAAATTAAAATTAAAATTAAAATTAAGGTAGAAAGTACGAATAAAGATAAAGTATGAAATATAAGGAGATGAATGTATAGTGAAATGTAAAAACTATATAAAATATATTATAAAATGTATGTAAGTCTATGAAAATACCATACAAAACACACAGCATACCATATTGTCAGGAGCCAGAAGAACGGCCATAGGAAATAAAAGGCCGAGTAATAATACGGCGGTTATAATCAAAGTATATAGTAGTCGCCAATATCAATGGTTATGGAATGAAATAATATCTTGTAACAATGCTAGCTCAGAAACTAAACTTGTTAAAAAGTTGATACTTTTAACGAATGAGTCCGGATAGAGGTGTGGGAGTTTTATCGGGGAAGTGAATCGGACAGCAAATTGATTTTCTTTTCGTCGGTCTTTAGGACCGACCTTTTATTACAAAAATAGATAATAAAAAAAAATAACAGAAAATCAAAATAACGAGACTGATTAAATGAAATTAATATTTGGCCTCGTTTCTGGCCGTTCCTCTCGCCAGCTTGAGGTAGGCCAGGATTCCTATGAACAGAAAAACACGACTATGTGTTAGACACACGTACGCGGTATACGTATCTTCGTCGCACTCGTTTGCTCGCGCTCCTGGCTTCGTAATTCGAACGTACCGGAGCGGAGAATTGTAAACTTTCGTAAATTACGAATTATAAAGTGGACTGTATTTTGGCTAGGAAAAGAATTAAAGCTTCTTTTCTTCGCCGATTCAGTGGTCGATTGCCCAGTGGACGGGGATGCAAGAGGAGGTTGTAAGGCTCTAATGCACTGTTCCCGTGAGTATGCACACTGAGTCTGTGCGTCGAGTCGCACTGCAATGCAACGGCACGACCGTCAATCTGCGGCTTCTCTTTACACGTTCCAACAGATGACTTATTGGCCGAGAGTTGCACTGCGAAGCCCGACAACACGTTGTTCACTGCACGAATGCACTACTCGATGTGATACGTTGCAGTATTTTGAACTACGCGGGGGCCTGACCCACGACTCCGTTACTTCTCCGCACTGGTGCTCCTCTAAACGTTACACCGGCGGGATCTGTAGAAGTAAGGAGGCGAAGACCGAAAATCACACGTCCGAAATGGACGCTGACCTGACTACAGTGAGCCCACCAGGAGGTACACCACGTAGGTGCCTCCCTTTTGGTGTCTCCTAAGCCGAAGGGCAATCACACAGAAGTATGGACGGTATCGCCGACTTCTGTATGATTCAACGTGTATACGTTGGAATCGACCTTTAAATTCCGCACAGGAGGGGTCGAACACCCTATTGGTGTATTCTCGAGCCCTCCAAAATATGCAGTAAATTTAAATTAATTAAACTCGATCGAGATTTGCTCGAACGAGAAGCAGGTGAACTAGCACGAATCGAGATGCGAATCGTGTTTTCCAAGCAAGGTGGGAATGAATTTCCGATCTTTGCGAGGAATGCTCGCTACACCCTTTTTTACAGCAGTCTTTATGGCTTTCTCGCAAGAGGATTTTTCCTCTTCAATCGCGATTAACTTCTGATCGAAATATGATCGGGAGCCGATGCGTCTCGGTCAGAAGTCGCCGTAAGAATGATACGGATTGACAGCCGAAGACGTCGCCGTGGTACTCTTACTGGTCGATCCGTGCCGCTGTCTGAATTTCGGCCGTCTCTCCTTGTCACATTATCGGCGCACTACTCTCTCACTGTACTGACGTCACTAACACCGTTAGCACACTCGAATCGAAAGGTAATTAGCCGTTACTGATGCCAGAAAAACTAATAATACACACGTTTTTCAATCACCGTTCGCTATACAAATCCAATTAGAGATAATCTCTTGGTTATTATACGCTAACAGGATTAACGGTAATTACGGCCGAGGATAATCGCTCGGCATTATGCAATCTTTAAACAAAAAAAAAACTAGTATATAAAAGATAGCCACCAGATAAATAAAAACTGGTAAGTAGGATGTAAGTAAATAAATAAATATATGTATACATAAATAACTAAATCAATTATCTGACGTATAGAATTATATGGAATTATAAATAAATAGATACAAAATGAGTAATTAAATAAGTAAAGAAGTGATTTGACTAGACTAAATATAGTAGTAAAATGAAATAAAATAAAATAATATATAAAAATAAAAATATGGTTAAATAAAGTGTACTGAAATAAAATGAAATAGGATAATATTGTTGCGCCGGGACGAGGTGTTTCGCGCAAAACTCATATTAACACGGAACAGATCAACGTAGAACTGAGAACGTAAACCAACTAACAAGAACAAGCTTTATTCGTACAGTGCACAATTCTAATACGTCAGCTCTCTATGAGATCTCACGTAGTTCTGATCTTTCGAATCGTTGCCGGTTCCTCTGGCAACCGGAAGGAACGGGCTCTCGCTTCCGCTCGTTCAAAGGAGCAGGTTTCACATCGTTGCGGAACAGTCTTCACGTTGCCGCAACGATGCATCTTCAGTCCGTCGCAACACTGCTCCCCTCTTCAAAACGCGGACGTCCCGACCGCGGCAGATTCAGCTCGGACAGGCAACTTCAGTGTGTGCCTCCAACCTTCAAATCTGCCTCGAGTTTAAAAACACTTCTGTCTGTAAAGTAAATAAACGAATAGATCGAACGTTTACCTGAGTGGCCTTTACCAGACAGTTAGCGCCTTGACATTCGTCCTCCGTCTCAAGGAAAACCACTCAAAAACCTTGAGCAAGACGCCGGTGCAACTTCCAAAATTCCTCTGCGAGAATGAAGAGACCCCGACTGCTCCTCGCCCTTCCCTTGAATACTTGCGACTTGCGCGCTTCTTTCTTGACGTCTTCTCGGATGTGAGTTCCCCAACTAAACGGAACAGCCCCCCTAGAGATGTTCCCCAATCATCAAGGAGAATTTCCTCGATGAAATGGTTGTCCGGAACATACTACGACTTTGCAGTCCGGCCACCAGAACCCCATCCGGATGGAGCCCCGGCTGTGGGGTAACCCTCCCAGTGAGGATTACGCTTCCACGACCGTTTGCGACACGCAAAGAAGAGAGGCTGTCCGCCGCCAGTAAGTAACCCCCACCTAGCCTTCTGCGACGAAACGTCCTCTTCTTGGGCGAAGATGTCGGCCATCCTCCTCGATCCTCATCTCCCTGTATCCTTACAGGAAACCTCCCGTGAATCGTACCGAGCGAGTCGATTCACATGTACGACCCCCTCGGTTTGGACTTCGGTGAACGAGCTATTCGATAAATCAACTCATTAAGCCGATTTTTCACCTCGTAGGGTCCCTCCCAGTCGTACTGGAGCTTCGGGCATCTTCCCTTCGTTCTTCGAGGATTGTACAACCACACCTTCTCTCCAGGAACAAAGGAAATTGATCTCGAGAACGAATCATACCACGACTTCGTTCTCTCCGAACAAATTCGCATCCGCTGTCGAACGAATTTATGAACTTCTTCTATTCTTTTTCTGGTTTTCTCGATGTAACCATCTTCTTTCTTTCCCCTTAGAAGAAACAGCTCCTTAGAAGATCCAGAGGAAGGCGCAACTCCCGTCCCGTGAGGACCATCGACGGCGTATTCTGTGTCACTTCATGTTGCGAAGAACGATAAGCCAGCAAGAACGTTGGAATCCATTCGTCCCAGTCCTTTGGGTGTTCTGCAACAAACTGAGACAGATTTCGCATCAGGGTTCTTTTCATCCGCTGTTAGAGCCCGTCCGACTGAGGGTGTATTGGTGTTGTCCTCGTCTTCTTGATTCCAAAGTATCTTCATTAGCTCCTTGAAGATGCTTGACCTCAAAACTCCGACCCTGATCGAGTGCAGCTCGAGCGGAACTCCGTGTCGGCTTATCACTTCCTTCAGCAACGCTGTGGAAATTGTTGTCGCTCGCTGGTTAGGAAGTGGAATCACCTCTGGCCACTTCGAAAAATAGTCCATCACAACCAGCGCAAATCTGTTCCCAGCGGAAGACCTCGGCAGGGACCAACAACGTCGAGCGCTATCCTCTCAAAGGTGCTCCTACGTTATAAACCTTCATGGTTCCTCTTCCCTTCTCCGCAGGTCCTTTCCTCGCGGAACAGCTATGGCACCGGCGACACCAATCCTCCACATCCCTTCGGTGGTTCGGCCAAAGAAGCGTTGTCGAATTTTCGCCAAAGTTTTCCTCACCCGAAGTGACCTCCAGAAGGCGTATCATGGCATTCCTGGAGGGCTTCGGTAATCTTACTCTTCGGTACCACCAATAGCCGACTGGCCTCCTCTCCGCCAGCAGATTCCCACCTCCGGAACAATAAACCATGATGTATCTCCAATGAATCCCAGGTATTTCTGTAGTACTTCGCTTCAGGTGAAAGTGCTGAAATCTCTTGCCAAGTGGGTTTATTCTCTTCAATCTTCGACTGCCGAATAAATTGCAGATCCTCGTCCTCTTCCTGGGCCTTAATCCAATCTTCCGTCTTCGCAGATATACAGATGGTTCTGAAGACAAGATGCTCCTCTTCGCGACCTTGCTCCAGACGAAAACAGCGCTTGCAATTCAAAACTTCACATGGTCTTCTAGAAAGGCTGTCTGCATTCCCGTGGTTCTTTCCCTCACGGTGTTTAATCTCGAAAGTCGTACTGTTGAAGACGCTCTATCCATCTTGCAGTCTGTCCCTCAGGATTCTTAAAAGAGAGGAGCCACCTCAAAGAAGCATGATCCGTCCTCACCAAGAACTTCCGGCCATAGAGGTAATGGTGGAAATGCTCTATGGATTTCACGATAGCTAACAGCTCCCTCCTTGTCACGCAATAATTTCTTTCCGCCTTTCCCAGCACCTTCGAGAAATATGCAATCACCTTCTCCTGGCCATCCTGAAACTGAGAAAGGACTGCTCCAATTGCATTGTTTGAAGCGTCAGTGTCCAGGATGAAATCCGCGTTAGGTAAGGGTAAGCCAAAACAGGGGACTTCGCAGATGCGTCTTCAAGTCTTCGAAAACCCCTGGCATTCTTCTGTCCATTGAAAGGAACTTTACTCTCCGTCAAGCGATACAAGGGCTTTGCAATTGCTGAAAAGTTTCGAACGAATTTCCTGTAGTAAGTGCAAAGTCCCAGGAAACTTCGCAGCTCCGTCTGATTCTTGGGAACCGGCCAGTCTCGTACCGCCGCTATCTTTCGGGGTCCGTCCTGACGCCCCGCTCTGGAGACCAAGTGACCGAGGTATTTAACCTCTCGGCAAAAGAAATTACATTTCTTCGGGCTCATGACCAATCTCGCCTTGCGCAGGCGGGTGAAAACTCTTCTCAAATTTCCAATCTCCTCTTCAAAACTCCTTCCAAAAATTATCACATCGTCCAGGTATACCAGACAGATTTTCCAATTCAAATCCGCCAAAACTGTATCCATAAGACGTTCGAAGGTAGCAGGAGCATTGCATAGTCCAAACGGCATTACCTTTGAATTGCCAAAGTCCGGCACCAACACAAAATGCAGTCTTCTCCTTTATCCTCTTCATGTACTGCAATTTGCCAGTAACCGCTTTGCAAATCTATTGTCGAAAACCATGTTGCACCAGCCAGGGCATCCAACGTGTCCTCAATCCTGGGAAGCGGATAGGAGTCTTTCCTTGATACGTCGTTAAGACGACGATAGTCCACACAGAATCGGGTACTTCCATCCTTCTTCTTCACAAGTACAATCGGCGAAGACCACGGACTTCTCGATTTCTCAATGACTCCTGCCTTTCCATTTTGCCAGTAGTTCTTCGACTTCTCCACGGCGAGGCAGGGGCAGACGCCGTGGTGGTTGTTGGATCGAGCGATTATCCCCGGTGTCAATTCTGTGCGGGACGACATCACAACTTCCCACTTGATCAGGGATCCTCTGGCGAAAACGTCTTGAAACTCACTCAACAATCCCCGGAATGCAGTCTTCTGCCGTTCGGAAAGATCAAGCGAGCAACGTCCGTACAGATCTTGAAGAAATCCCGGAGTAGAAGCTTCACTCTTCGCTTCCGCAAGCGGCAGAACTCGGTCTTCAAGATGATTCCTCTTCAACCATATCTTGATGTCCTCTGATCCGTAGTTTTTGCAAAATGAAATCCAATTGGCAGGAATGTTTACGGAGGAAGTTCGTTCCCAATATGCACTCCTCAACCATGTCGATTAAAAGGAAATCCTCCTCCAGTTTCAAGGCTCCCAATAGATATAGGAAAACGTCGCTTTCCGAGAATTGGTAACTTCTCACCGGAAATTGAGCAAATGTTAACGTTTTCCTGTACCCCCGCCGCGCAAGTTTTGTCATTCTTATGAAACTTCATCAAGTTCACGTGTTAGAGCACTCAGGGGCTCTAACTTGGTGGTTCCGGACGAGGGAGAAGATAGGGTAGAGAGAATTGGTACAAGTTTTCAAATATCTTTTTTATTACAAAATATAAATCAGAAATTACGAATTACAAAAGCTTTAAAGAATAAAGAAAATTTCTAAGGACGACGGCTCAACCCTTCGGCCGCGTCTCATATAACCTATCATTCTAAGGTCTTCTGTAACAAAAATTATACAAGAAGTATAATTATTTTGCGGACAGCTATTATGTTTACGCGCTCGTCAGCTGTTTATCTCTCGCTCCAAGTGACCGTATGGTGTGCTCGAAGGAGAGTTAACTGCCGATTTGGCACAGAAACAAGTGGACTGTATTATTTTGTTTTGGTCAGTGAAATTCGCTCGCTACGATTTCACCGACGCACGTAACCGGGTAGACGAGCTTTCCTTCGTTCTACCGGGTTCGCTCAGCAATGCCACGGACGGGAAAACCAAATGAAGGCTGTAAGGCTCCAAATGGCTATATCCCGCGAGCACGCTCACCGTGCGGGTGACGTTCAGACGCCACCCACGCAAGAGGACGCTTCGTCCTGGTACGGGTACCTCGTCGGCGGTTCCTCAGGAACGGCCTGCGGCCTACCCACGCAGCTGCCTCGTCAGCGATTCCTTATCCTGAAGGAAACGCCCGGCAGCCCGCCGTGGTTCCCTCGTCGGCGGTTCCCTTCACGAGGAACGGGCCTGCGGCTCGACGAAATAGGACGACGTCCTTTGCAATCACTAACCACCCTACGGTCACAGCCCAGTGTGGTTAACTCACAACTGTTAGTGGGTGTAGCGGTGGAAGGACTGTTCTTCGAACCCTTGCTCGCTGCGGTCGCTTGTGCTCTACCTGTCACCTCACGACCGAATCACTGGAGCGGGTTCTCTAAAGCCCGGTGCACGGTGAACACCGCGAAGGGATACCAATACCTGGGTATCTACCTTCCGGTTGCTCCTACGCCGTACGGCTTGAACGGGTCGTCGAAACTACCACTCCACCGGTCGGTGCACTCTATGTGGTACACCAGACGGGTGGTCAGAGTGGGTTCTTCGTTCCCTTCGAACGGTGAACCACCACCAGGAAATATCAGTATATCGATATTTCCGTTACAGTGGCTCTAACCGTATTCACTTGGAAAGGTCTCAAGGTGATGAACACCGATTCCCCAACGTCGCAGTCGCGGCAACGAATTGCAACGTTCAATCACAATCCTGCGTCTACGATCGCGTCACGCGCGGCGTGTACTGCGATCGCTGCAACGACAGGCAGATTGTCCTTTATATTCCGTGGGAAAATCTCAAGTCGCTTTGACGAGATTTCGCCTTAAATGAATCTACTTGCTGTCCGCGTACTAACAAAGAGAGTGAGCTGAAGGCTTCGACTCTTCGGAGAGTGTGCGTGAAAAATGGAGCGAGATCGCTAACAGTACTGCTCACGATCGTCGAAGGCTCAGTACTGAACAGGGACGATCTGCAAGCAGCGACAGCCCGGCTGGGCTCCGTCGCGCATGCGCAGAACCGCGTAGCGACGAATCGCGCTGCTGGGCCCGGGCGGCTACGCGCTGCATTGCCACGATGCGGCGCTGCCGCGTTTCGGCCGTCGATCTCGATTCGATAAATCGATTCGTCTCTCTCTCTCGGCGCTAACAACACGATTTCTGGAATTTATTCTCCGAATCCAGAATTCCAGTGAAGCTACAGCTAGCAAAAACACGTAAACGGCCTCGGTATACTGAACTGACGATGAAAAAATTCTTCGTCAGCAGAACCTTCTAAAATTACGCGAATTTATTATAGATACGGGAATCGCGGCCAAGTTTTTTCCTCCTCGGACTCACGACGAGCCCGTGTCGATGACGAAATGGCACCTCCTTCCCTCGACGATTCCCTCGACGCTAACAGAATCTTCAGACAAATTTGCCTTCCTCACTACGGGGGTAAAAGAAAACGAAGCCGGAGTCTCCCCCTCTACGCCGACTTCTTCAGGTTTCCGCCTTCTTCTACGCTCCTCTTGGGGCAGTCTCCGCTGCTATATGTCCTGACTCCTTGCAGCACAAACACTCCCACAGACCTCCTGCCTACCTCCCTCCTTCTCCCACTGGTCTTCCTTCTCCGAATCTTCTTTTACGGGACTCCCTCCGAAAAAGGAAAAGGCTTGAGATACCGTTCGGGTCGAATGAACGGCGTCGACACCGCCTTGTACGGCTTCTGATCTCAAGAGCTCTCTAACAACTGCGGCTCTGTAATGAGACAGAAACCGCCGGAAGTCCTGCAACGTCCGCTTACCATCTCCTCGTTGGCTAGCTGGCCACGGCAATGAACTGAGAGGCCGCTGAAGCTTGTCCTAACTTCGACTGGAAGCAATCCCCAAACGCGGCCTGCGCTAACCTCTCTCAATTTCCGCCGCCAAATCGGAGATGGACTCCCCTCTCCGTTGTTTATAATTTTTGAAACATGACATAGTTTGAAATTATTGCCAAATTTCTCATTGAAAACGGAATTCCAAGGCCGAAATCAACGCGTCATAACTAAACCATTTCTCAACGGGAGTCGTCAAAATGCTTCGGAGCTTCGGCCCCTCCAACTTGATGAGACCAAGGCCAAAGCCCTTCCTTGGTCCAGTCCCAACGATTTGCCCTCAGCGACCGTTTCCAAATTGAATTTTATACTCCTCCCAACAAGATTTCCCATCGTACATGGAGGGCTTCCAGAAGTGGCCCAAATCGGAAACTTACTCTGATTCCCCCTCTCCACACTCTGAGGGGCTGGCTGCGAAACCGAAAGGCCCGCGAGCCCGATAGAAGATACAGGCTCGCGCTCGCTTTCGCATGGACTGCGGAGCTCCTGAAAGCTCGGTCGAGGAATTCGCGCGACATTCCGAGGACAGGACCTGATACTGGCCCTCCACGGCTCCAATCACCTCCTCCTCGACTGCGGCATCCTGGCCGAAGCAGCAGCCCTTCTCCTTCCGTCCACTACGCCGCTCCTCAGGCTCGCTCTCGCGTTCCTCCACGAGCATCCGCTGCTGCTCATAGGAAATTGAAGTGGCGATATTCCGCTGCAACCCCCTCCAGAAGCGACTCAGCGACGACTGAGCCTCCGCCCCGGCAGCAAAGAACGAGTCTCCATCCCACTTCCTGACACCAATGTTGCGCCGGGACGAGGGTGTTTCGCGCACAACTCATATTAACACGGAACATATCAACGTAGAACTGAGAACGTAAACCAACCTTCAACAAGAACAAGCTTTATTCGTACAGTGCACAATTCTAATACGTCAGCTCTCTATGAGATCTCACGTAGTTCTGATCTTTCCGGAATCGTTGCCGGTTCTCTGGCAACCGGAAGGAAAAGGGCTCTCTCTTCCGCTCGTTCGAAGGAGCAGGTTTCACATCGTTTGCGGAACAGTCTTCACGTTGCCGCAACGATGCATCTTCAGTCCGTCGCAACAATATAAATAAAATGAATAAAATGAAATAAAATAAAATAAAATGAACTGGACTTGAAGCTAGTCTATTTTAAATGGTGCCTCCGCCGGGTATAAGGTATCGGCCGGCAGCAGAAATCGCTGCACAGCAGCAAAGTCCCGGGGCCACATTGCACCCTCCGTTCAGGGTGGAAATTACCGACAGATCGGTAATTCTTACCGTCAGATGTGGCACACCCCAAGGGGCCTAACGCCTACCGACCGTCGCTCGCCGAAGACCTCAGCGGTGGGTACTTACCTTCTCTCCAGTGCTGCCCTCGTTTCAGTTACCGGTTGGCGGTTGGCTGTCCAGCACGTCGATAAGATGCACTTACGCTTTTCGTTGTCATCGGACGCATACCGACCTGCAAACCACGCTTCCCTAAATCCTCTTATCTGTGTCCTATTTACCCATCTCCTAGGGCTCTTACTACCTGCAGAGATGGCAGTCAAACCACCTCAAAATGTCTCCACGATTAAAGCTTTCTTTATATTCTTATATCTATTTAATTAATTTAACCGAAACGTGAAATTTAAACTAAACTAAAAAATAAACTAAAGATAGAAATAAAATAAAATAAAATAAAATAAAATAAAAGAACAGAAAAGAAACAAAAGGAAAAAGTCACCCCGGGTGACATAATATATTAGATGAATATGATATAATATTATAATGTTTAGAATTGATGCGTATATATAAGCCTGTGTATAATGCAGAGCACAGCAAATAAAACTCAATGAATAGACAGAAAAAGAGACAAGAAATGTATATACTAAGAAATAAAATCATAAGATAATAATACTGATTAGCTTGAATAAAGCGGCAGTAATACCTAGTAGTAAAAAGTCAAAAGAGATCATGCATAAGTAGGCCAAAGGTGTAAAGCCAATAAATAAAACATAAATAGGTTACATATAATAAATAAATAAATAAAAGGATGCATAAAAGGGATGTATGTGAAATAAAATAAAATAAAATACATGATGCATAAATAAGTGTATATCCAAATAGAATCTATAAATAAATATAAACAAATAAATAAATAAATAAATAATTAAATAAGTGTATAAATATAAATAAATAAATAAATAAACAATAGATAGATAGATATTAGATAAAAGTGTATACGTCCCCGTTGCACACGGGCCCCACAATTTCACTAGAACTGAAACTTCTTTTCGTTAGAATTAAAATTTAGAACCACTCGCGTTTTCCAATAAGACCATTTCTCCCGGGTCAAGTAAAACTACCACGGCACGGCGACAGCGGAGGGGAGGGGAGGAAGAGGCACTCTTCGCCGGAGCTCTATCAATTTCTCTTTCCGAAAACACTCGCTTCTCAATTATTATCTCCGTAACGTATAACCGGATTTTCTCCCAATCCTAGCTGCTCTCCAGAATCTTCCTCCCCATCTCTCCTACCGGCTGACCCTCCCACCCTGAGAGCCACAGCCAGCTCCCTCCTTTTTTTCCTCCCGGCTTTCTCGCACACGCATGAGTGTATGTTCCAGCAGTGTCCTGTTCGCCCCGCAGCCGTAGCCACCGCATCGTGTACCACAGGCCGCCTATACCGATCCGATGTCTAAACTCATTAAAACATCAGTGACCGGTAAGCGCAGATGAGCGAAGATGGTATTACGTGAGGGGCACCGTGTCTCCTTCCAACCCACTCACGTATGCTAAGGGGATCCACAAATACGTGATCTTTTCGCAGCATTTCTCGCTCCAGTGTCGCTGCCAAAGCTGCAGCGTGCCCCTCAAGGATCCTTGATCTTTCAGCCTCACGTTCGGCCCTTTCCATCGTCTTCTTGTCCAGTACATAAAGAGGCCGCCCTTTCTTTAATGATCATTTCATTAAATGGGTGGAACCCCCGCCATAAACGTTAAGGGCGTCCAGGGACACGGGTGCGCAATACGCTTTCACCACCCTTTGCACACAGTCCCTGCTTTTGGGCCCTTCTCTAAGTTTCTTCCTGGGTTTTGCCCTCGATGTCCAGAGCCTCCGAACCAGATGGGGAGGCATATAAAAGCGATCGACTCCAGCACCCGATAGTAGAACACGATACTCTTAGCCTGTCCGGGTCCTCCGATGTTTGGCATGATACGAGCCAGAGCCGCCATGACTCGTTCACCGCCTCTTGAAACTCACAGTTTCCACGTGAACGCGGAAACTGTGAGCTTCCATCGAAGGTGACTCCCAGGTACTTTATACTGAGTGCAAGGGGTCTCAATTCTCCTGCCCCCGCGACAGTGACTTTGAAGTCCCCAATTCTCTTCCTGTTAAGGGAGAAAACCTCTAAATGTCTTGGAGGGTGCTACTTCCTCAAATCGTGTGCGCGATGATTGCCACTCCATAACCACCCTTACGGAGTGGTTAACACGCTCCTCGAGAACCCCGGATCGTCCCCGCCGACCGTCGCGACCCGGGGGCGATATCGTCGGCGTACCCCACAATCCGGCATCCCGGTGCAAGGTCGCACCTGAAGGAACCCCGTCGTACGCGAGGTTCCACAGGGTGGGGCCCCACACCGACCCCACCTGCGAGACCCCCATCCTCGGCAAGTATATGCCTGCAGGCCCTTCTTCTCGGTGGTAGGTACCACACCCTGCGGTCCCCAGAAGTACCCCACCAGAATCCTGATCGCTGAGAGTACGACCAAGGAGTTCCCCGCGCAACTCCTGCCTCCAGGATAATGTACCTCCACCTCAGGGTATTGAAGGCGTTTCTCACGTCAAGGGCGACCAGGACGCACTATCGGTCACGTGGTGAAGCCCATTGATGCCAGTGACCCACACGGCCGCTGACCCCGAAACGTCTCCCACCCAGCCCGGACGAACCCTGTACGGTTCTAAAACCAGCACAACGTCCGCTCCCGGAACCGAGAGTCTGGCCGTCCGGAGCAGCGGGTCCTGAGCTAGTCTGCACCTATTCAGGTTTTCACTGCAGGACCGTGAAGGCCCGGCATCCCCCCCACCCCCTCGCAGGTACTACCTGAAGACCGGGCTGACCCCCGACACCGAGGGGTGCCCAAGTCCTCCGGTCGCACACCCCTCCTACGCCAGTTTGCATGGCATGCAACACGGGGCGAGGTGCAACTCCGCGCCACGTGACCCTCCTGGCCTCACCTGTGGCACAGATTAGGGCACCCTTTGCCCCAGCCCGGACAGAAAGCCCTCACCTGCCCGAAATCCAGGCACCCGAAGCACCTCTGAACCTTAGGGGAGCCACCCTCAGGCGGCAGACGGTGAAGCTGTAATCTTCACTCTCGGCCCTTCTCAGAAATCCGCCCCCTGCGCCCACCTGTGGGAGGCCTCAACGACCACCAACCTACACCCCACCGAAGGTCTCCTTATCACCTGTAATCACTCGCGTCCCCAACGCCTCCTGCGCCACAGTGCGCTGCCACCGCCGTCAGGATTTCGTTTCCCTCTACAATAGGGTCAAGATCTCCGCTTTAATCCTTCAATCTCGACCCTGGGGGTAAGAGCCCTGACCACGAAGCCTTCCCCATCTCCCCTCGGATGGCCGCCGATGTCGCCCGCGGCACTCCCCTTCCCACTTGAATTCCGAGGATGAGGTCCCTCTGTCCCCTAGTTTCCGAGACCTTTTAGGACCTCGCCAAGCTTTCCGCCCATGTCTTGCCCGCGATGGAACGGAAAACCTCGGCATATGTCCATACTCCCCGAGGCCTTGATAGTAATGGCCTCATTTCACCAGGGCCGCTTAGGGGCTCTTGAGGACCTTTACTACTGAGCGCCCTGCTCCTTCCACCAACCCTTCTTCCCGGGTTCATCCCTTCCCTGGGCCCGTCCTCCTCTGCGACTTCTGCTCTCTCCGGTTATTTTTCCACTTTCCTTCCGGGCTCTCCTCTGGACCTCCCCAGCCCTCCTGAGGGGGCCTCCTGCCCCCTCCATTGGCCCTGGCCACTCCTGCGACACTGGGAAGGGGGGAATCATCTCCTCCTTCCCTCACACCAGGGGGCCATGTCGCCCATTTCCTCTGTCTCCCCCACAGTATTGAGGCACCCTCCTCCCTGATTTCCTTCCTCCCCCGTCGGGAGGTTTCTTGTGTCCAGTAGGAGGGTGCCCTCCTTCCCCTCTTTCGCTGACAGGGGAGGTCGTGAATGTCCAGCACATCCCTTCCCGTCAGTACCTTCTTTCGCCAAACAGCTTCACTCGGTCTACGTCTCCCCTTCTTTCCCGTGTCACCGACTAGCCTCGTCTGCGTGCCAACCTTAGCCGCGGCTGGCACCTCCTTTCCCCTCCGTCTGGTCCTGCGGACGTACCTGGGAGACCACTAGTGGTCAAATTTCCTCCTCGCGTTTCCGTTCACCCTTATTTCTTTAAATGTATTGCCCCACGCAC
This sequence comes from Colletes collaris, assembly GCA_030068185.1. Lineage (NCBI taxonomy): Eukaryota > Metazoa > Arthropoda > Insecta > Hymenoptera > Colletidae > Colletes > Colletes collaris. The sequence continues at coordinate 2,045 of JASGYR010000190.1, read as the reverse complement.
TTTCTAATCCTCATCCGGCAGGAGGAGGGAGAAAAAGCAACCAGTGCCTTTATCCGCACCCAGAAAGTCGGCTATCTCCTGAAGTTTCCTCCTCCAGCCGGCCGATATCCATTTCCATTGTTTCCAATCGACCCGTTTCATTTCACCCAGGATATTATCCCGGTTTATGCTTCTCAGGGCCCTCTCGCTTTGTCTCCTGCTCCTGGGAACCGGGTTTCTCCTTCCCCGAATCCCCTGCGGAGTCGCTAACATTTCCCCTTCTTTTCCCGGGAGGTCACTTTCCCCTTCCCATTTTCCAGGAGGAGCCTAGATCACCTGGACATGGAGCCCTCGAGGGTCGTCCTCTTCTTTGTCGTTGTCGTCTTCTTCTGACCTCTCCTCCCACAGAGTCAGAGGAGGAATGAAGCTTGCACATCTCATCTTAACCTTGGGGGCACGAGCAAGTAATATCTCTATTTGCTCGTGCCACTCCCAACGAGGGGCGAGGATCGGCGATCTCTGGGCTTTTGGCCCTCGCCGGCGTCTTCCCGCCTCGCATCCCCTGTCCGCGAGATGGTTCTTTCCCAACACCGCGGTCCGGAAGAACCTCGGCGAGTCTGTATCACACTCCGGAGTCCGTCCTCCGATGCGCCCCGTGCTGGTAGAACCAATTCCTACACGTTTTGGCCCTTCTGGCTCCCTTACCGCTTTCCTGGATGCAGAACGCTTGGCTGCCCTGGCCCGGTGCCCTGAGAGTGCACAGAAGAGAGTCGTTATGATGATCGACCTGCTGGTGGCCTTCTCGCTCGCCAACCGTCAGGCCGGGACCTGGGGTCCGAAGTCCCCTGGTCCCGTAACGCGAAAATCTCTTCGTATCGTTGTCCATGTCCATATTTGTTTGTTTGTGGCCAGCAGCGCCATGGTCGGGATGGCCAGGCCCCGTCTGAAAGTGGTTTGTGTGGCGTACCCTCCCCATCCCTAGCCCCTAATTCCACTACCTGCGGGTTTTATGTCCAAATGTACTGTTTCCCCCAAATCCGTAGTTTACTGCCAGTGTGTGTGTGTTAAATTTTGTGTTTGATTAGTTTTGCCCTGAGCGATGGTGATGTACTTGTCTGTCAGTGTACCATGTTCGTGCCCATGGATCGTGTCGCCCCCTGTTAAGAATACCCCAGAAGTGGTTTCCCTATAGTCCAGTCCCCTTACATGGCGGTTTCCCTGGCGAGCGCGGCAAGCGTAAGCGAACCTCAATTCCTCTTAATTGGTTCCTATTCCCGTTATTAGGTTCCCTACGTGTTTGGGGAAAACAGAAAACTATAAATCTATGAAAAACTGTTATTTTAGACTGCAGACAATCAATGAAGGCGTGTGTTTGAATCTTACTCGAGAATGAGAGCATGTATATATAAAAATAAATATAAAATCAGGTGTTGTTATTGGGGAAGTAGGGTTTTGAAAAACCTCGCCTAAAAACAGTGGTCCGGATCGTGAGGGAAGGAAACGTCGTTGAAAAAGAATACAGATTTTAATTTAATTTTCACTTAGTCGAAGAGATTCGATCTAAACCGTTTATTTTGATAGTAGGTTAGACAACAGATATGACCCACTTTTGTCTGCCCGGCCAGACGCCGATGCAGCCTTCAATCCTGTTGGGTAAACCTGTAACAGAAAGAGACACGAATAGGCGTTAATTCCTGTGAACGTGAATCACGCTGTGTGTCTTACTTTCTTCCGCGCTCAAATCTGGTCTGTGCTTGTCGCACCCAGGAGCGGGGATCTCAGCACCGCCGCAGTATGCGCAGCTAAGCTAGTGGATCTGTATATCGTGAGCGTTCCCTGTTAAATCGGGAATCGCTTGCTTAGCCTTATGTGTCGTGTACGAGATTTCTGCTCGTCACGACTCGCTGCCAATTCTGACTGCAATTTAAGACGCTTTGTTTTAGTGACTGTCGCAGGAAAGATTGTGAGTCGGAGGGAGGTTGTAAGGCTCCAACCTTTCCCGTAGCCGGTCCCCGGCCCTTCACCGCCTTCGTAAATAGTGCGTTACCGGTACTGTGTGGTGCAGG